>CM055906.1:38011851-38559351 GCA_029582155.1 Panopea generosa
TGGGGTGAGAATGCCGAGCTCGTCCAAAGTTGGCTTGATCTCCTGCATCATGTATGGCCAGATTGTATTTACCAGAGTTCCACACTTCCACTGAAATCATACACAGCAATCATTATCATAACAGTGACACCCCCTCACAATGCTGATCCAAATATCAAGTAATGCCCAACCAACTAATATAACCACATGTATGTGTAAAACTAAAAAGAGTACCCTTCTTCTATTTTTTTTTTATCAAAATAAGGTTTAAAACATTTATTGGGTCCAACACCACTATTTGCACTTTACAGGTTACATTCATTGCAAGGAGGAAGACCTCTGACAGAATAACTTCGAGTAGAACAACATCATTTGGCAAGTGGTTAGCAAACAGTTTTACAAAAACAATTTTTTCGGACTGTGTTGGATTTAAACTTGCAACCTCTGTAGTGATAGGCCAATGTAAAATAATATTAAATTCAAGCACAGTTTGACAACAATCAAAGAAAAATGGAGTAAAACTGACTAAATCAGTCAGTGAGTCTCAGTGCATGTTAAATCAATAAAATCACATTGAACCAGAAATATACCTGTCTTGACACAAATGCTCCTGCTAATGATCACAAAACCCAATTTTTTTTACTGAAAATTACATCGAAATAGGGAGATGTCATTAACAACTATCTTACTTGAGCTGTAGTTATAATTATACAGCTACTAATCAGATGTTAATAAAATACATAGACCCCTTCAGATGTTATTTGTCAGAAACATATTTTTTACCTCTGACACACAAACAAACATACAGGGGTTAACACTTTATGCCCCTTCACCATTCAGGGGCATAAAGATTATGGGAATTTTACTTGCGACTCACAGGTAGATAAAATAAACTGATATAATATTCATGTTATCAATTTAGTTTATCTTATCTTTTGCGTGCATATGATTCTAATATTCCAAATATATATATATATATATATATATATATATGACTGACAGATTGGAAATGTGAAATTCTCTCGTAACTATGAAAGATATACTTACATAAACTGATTCCAGGATGCGGACGGCAAGGGCGTAATCATTATTTCTTCGACACGCCTTCATCAATGAATTTACAACTGCTGGGTCTGGCACCATGTCCATTCCCTAAAAATATTATTAAAAATAATTTAATATCTAACATAACAAAGAATATTGCCTTAAAATGACGAGACATTGTCAAAAAATTTGATTGATTTTGAATAAGAATGTAGGTTAAAGCACAATTAACAACTGTGTAGTGCAACTACAGCATATAGGATGTACATGACTGATAAGTAAGTGATGGTTAATGCTCTGAAAAATGTGAAATGACCCAAACCTGTGTTGAAATGGGGGAAATCGTGATTTCAAGTCAACCTTATCATCTGGCTGCATGTGTGGATTTCATTCAATATCCTGATATTTGTGCATGTCATAAAATTTCTGAATAAAACACATTTTTCAGTAAAAACACAAAGGACAAATTTACAAAATTTCAGTATTGTATATATTTTGTATTGAAACTGCTGAGAAGTAGGACTGAAACAAACATTGGTGATACTGTAACAGTATACACCTTGTACTATGTATTAAAGTTGTTGTTACAAAAACTGTACTACCAGTATATATTAGTGCATTTTATTGCAATGTTGATAAATGAGCATTCCAAGTTTAGTAAGTCACTGATATTCTATTTTGTTTTATAAATAACCTTTGTTTCCATTTGGCCAACTGTCCCTAATTTTTTTTATAGCTGATCGGCTTGCTTTGAATGTTAATAGTACCTCGGGAGGAATTTTTTTTTTTTCATCCTACCTATTTTTTTTCAGGGGCTAACCATAACAAACATTTTTTTTAGACTAATAGTCCTCAGTCTGAATTATTATTTACAACTGTTAAATGAAATAAACTCTTGTTTGAAAACAAAGAAAACAACTTATAAATGCGTAACACTTTATGACCATAAATTTTGACAAAATTATTCTATTAATAAATAAGTGATCAACTATGTGAACAAATCAAATAAAACAAATTTTAATATGAAAGTATTTCTGTAGGTAGACAAAAAGTATTTTAAAATTGCACAAGATGCTTGAATATTGTTAACTATTGAAATCTGAATCCCAGGTTCACTAGAACTCATAAGTAACCAACCTAGATTATGAAATGAGACATCTTTCATAATTATATAGAAAGACTTCATTGATGGAATTTTAATATAAAGTACTGATCAGGTCTTATAGAAGTTTACAGTGCTCAAAATAAAGACAGGGACTGAAAAATTTACTGCTATCATCAGATACAAAATTTCATTTAGAGTCGGCATGGTACAATATATATAGAAACATTACCTATGACCATGAGCTTTGCTCAAACAAGCTTGTGATACTAAATCAGTAAAGAACAAACAACAAGTATAACAAATGCATGTCATGTGATTATCAATAAAGAGATAGTTACTTCTCCCTTAATATCAGACCTTCATGTAGTTTGGTCTCTGCATTGCAACTGAGCTAAAATATATTTGCAGTAGTTAGTCAACTCATAGTGGAACCGCTTGCCTGATCAGGTTTCTCTACAAGCCATTTAAGCATAGGGGCACCCCAGTACTTGACTATCAGAAATGGTATTTCCCTAGTGCTTGAATTCTTTACAAAATTTTGCACAAGCTTACTTTCCACTAAATTTTTCTAAATGTTTTTCTTTGCATATCTTTTCTAATTTTAATGCCAAAAATGAAACATGCTAAATATGATGACTTTAACTGAAAATACAAGTTTTACTAGTGAAATACATTTCAATGAGTGTCTTACACAGCGCTTGAAAATGTGATGAAGGGTGTTTACGCACTCTTTCCCCCAGCGCTTGCATTCCTTCCTGTGGAGAACCCTGTACATACCTGTATTTCCTGTACAATGGATCTGACATCCCATCCAGTGGTCTCTGGGTTATCCAATATCGTCACTAAGTTCATCTCAAACTCATCGCTGGGAATTGCTGGTGGACCAGTGTGTACAAGACGTGCAACAACTGCAAGATATAAATAACTCATTTTTAATTATGGCCAATTCATCATAAATTACTTATTGTTTTGTTGTTGGGGAATTATTTTGTCATCATATTCTTATTTATTATAAACATGATCACATAAAACAAAGTTTCCCTTCCTGCACTATGTAACAGTTTAGCAGACATTTTATTTATATGATGGTTTTTGTCTTGCACCGAAGGCGCTGACAATTCCCGATTATTTTCTTATTGCTCTCTACCCTCATGCTAAGTTTCACAAATGTAGATTGGATACTTTTTTGTGTTACCACAGAATAATGGTTGCACTTGTAATTTTAGTTATTTTTGTTGCTCCAAATGACAAATATTGATTGATTGAATATTTAGCATCATTTTTATGCCATAGAAGGCTAACAGACGATCATTTAACCTAACCACTGTTTCCTGGGATTAACCAGTACTGGAGCACACCCCATCTCCACAAGTAACTGATAACTTTCCCACTTGAATCAGTGGTGAGAGACGAATGATAATGAGACACAATGTCGTATATCAATCATCAAGGAGACTGTTGCCGGGCGGGGGATTCGAACTCACGACCCCTGGATTGATAGTCAGACGCGTAACCGACTGAGCTAATCGGGCCCGGCCAAAATGACAAATAAATGACAGGTTTGCATTATCTCATTACCATCTATCTACATGCAAAGTTACACATTCCTAGCATGAATACATTAGTCATTTTTCTGAGTGACCTGATTGATTGAATGGCAACCATTCTTGGTGCTGGTAATGTTATTATGTCACTTCTCACCAGGCTCACGAGTGGTTCAGATAAACTGAGCATTCGTAGCAATCAAGCTTAAATAAAATATTTTTTTAATTTCAACCACCAAAAGGCGATCCATCTAATCACCCTGTAATAAGTCACATTAGGTGTATGAGAGTCAGGGAGGCCATCCCCCTATACACCTTACAAAATCACATGACAGTTATATATTTTTTAAAGTAATCAATCAAATGGATTATAACATTTTTTCTTTTTATTAAACAATTCATAACTAAATAGGGGTAAGCTAAATCATGCTAATTTATTTAAGCTAAAATAAATTAGTACAAACTAGAAATATCACTGAAGGTGATTAATACCCCCAGATTGCACCCAGACACAATTATTGCACCCTTTTGCTGTCCGCTTTGACACAGTGAACCAATTAGAGTAACCAATCACTTCTGTGAAGTGTCACTGAATTCAAGCCAATGTATGAAAAATTAAAAGGGCCATAACTCTTTGAAAAATTATTATTGCGCAACATGCCAACAATATGTACAACAACGCTTGGTCTCAGTCACCCTTATGAAGTTTCATTGAATTCCGGTCAATGGTTGCTGATAAAAAGCGATCACAAAATTGTCAACAGAAGGAAGTGCAACTCCTTATATATATAGCCCTCATATACTTTGTATCTGGGGGCATATAAATTTAATAGCAGTAGTATAAACCAAAAACACTGATATGGTGTTAGCAACCTCATTTTATTATATAGCTCATATATATATCACGCCTCATATATAGTTTATGCCTCAGAGTGGGTCGTGCACTTTACCAGGAAGAAGAAGAGAACAAGTCACCACATGGGAAATTATTTCCTTTGTTTCTGAAATGTCAAGAAGTAGAAAAAGATTTTGAATAAGGATGTGTCTGTGCAATATTGACTGACCAAACAGATCAGACCTGCATTTGATTTTTCATTATGATCACCCTAGTTACCAAGAACCTGCAATACCAGGGTACTGAAACTATGTGTTTTTATCGTTTCATTTCCAATTCACATCTGTTGCTTTCAATCTTACTGACAGCCCTGCTAAATGTTACCATTTGCTGGCATTTTTAAAATTATAAATGTCGGACAAAGCGTACCACTGCCTTACCAGGACAAAGCGTACTAGTTTCTTGGACGAAGCGGATACCACATACAGATTATATAAGGAAAATTTAATAATATTAATGTATTGTTTGTAGTTTATATATATATAAAAATATATATACATATGTAAATATTTTTTTACTGCTAAACTGTTCAAATGTGAAGTATGTTATTTTTTAAAAATTATACCCCACCCACTTAATTCATTATAAACCAGAAGGACAAAAATGTTTCATCCGCTAATTTGAAAAAAAAATAACGTTCACCTGGTGTAGATTTTTGAATGTGGCGATTAACTGTACATCGAGCCACGGCACACGTTCTTGAGATCACCGAACGCAACATTATTTTATAAATTTGTTCTGGACGTGCGAAACCGGTGCCCTTGATAAGTCGTGTCTTCTGCGCATGCGCGTTTATGGGTATGGTAAAATAACACTCCCGAACACCTGGAACGTCAGGGAAATTAACGGACTCGAACAAATACGAATGGAATTGAGAGTTCTTCTATATAATAGGTCCTTGGTATACGCATCCTTTAAAAATTCGGATGTCATCTGTATTCAAGAAACACATCAACCTCAGGATAAAGCTACGAAATCGTTGGGGGTATCAAAGAATAGAACTTTATAAGATTTTATCTTCCGTTCTAATCCATATTTATACCTAAACTTATGTGTATATATGTACATTTGAATGAATAAAAAATATGTTTAAACCAAAGAGTCGATACCCCGCCCTGATACGGACCACAGAAAGGAGGGTTATCCGCTACATATGTACTTGCATACAAATGACATTAAACATTTAGCACACAAAAATGACTTGGCTAGGAAATGTCAGTAGAATTAAACGCAGTTACTATAATTTGTTCTAATCATAATATAAGAGTAATAAACTGTTACATAGCAAACAGATATCACGACTTTCAGGACAATTTAAGTTGGTTATTGGACAGGAAAATAAAAAAATATCACAAATACTGAACATTTCAATATGAAACATCCCAGGACTCCTTTGCAATCCCAACGGTGACCTTAGGAGTGATAACCAGGCATAAATGATAACAGATGAAAAACGAGAACATTATAATGATTATAATGAAACTACAAGATTATGTAAATAAAAAAGACTGCGGCAACACTTGATCTATAGATACAAAGGCCTAAATTAACGTCAGCAGATAGGCATACACATTTAATTTTCATTATAATAGACAACTCAATGAAAAATGACCTCTGACCACCAAAAAATAAAGGAAAAGTGTTTAAATTCAAAATACGAACCAGTAATAGGCCTACTAGATTAATTGAGATGAACACGCGGAGTAAACACGGCAAAGTTCGCGCGTTACGGCATTAAAACTCAACGGATACGACAAACGTGAACCAAAAGAAAAGGAACATTATATATGCAGTCCCCTGGTATAGCAAATTCCACCAGTTTTGGTGATTATTTTACCTGTAGTATTAACATAACTTGATCCATTTATACATAAACCGAGTGAAATAATCTCTACCATACAGTTAACAGAACTGTATTTATAAAATGAATCTATAGGCAACACACTTATATGTAACCTATTGTAACATTGACATAAATTGAAATAAAATCTGAGTTGCAAACATTTTTCACTTAACGATAGAATGTTTGTACGGCACACATGTCTTTCGTATACGGGAACCGTAGAAACAGTATCTTGTAGAAATAAAAAAACGGAAACGGTATAAAGAACAGCCATCAAGACGTTGTCAGGGCCCGGTTTCTCGAAGTCTGCTGTTTTACTTTATCTCAAATAGTGTAATCAATTTTAGTATAAAATTGAGCACACTATCGAGTTTAAGTAAAATAAGAGACTTAAGTATTTTTGTGAAACGCTAGGTAAAGTATACTATATGTGTTGAGCATAATGCTGAAGACTGCAGCAGGGAAACGTAATATGTACATTGTGTATTTCAGGTTTAGTTTATAGCTCGATTGCGAAGGAAGCTCAGTGCTTTTATGAACCGCTCTGATTGATTGATTGATTGATTGATCGATCGATTGATTGATTGATTGATTGATTGATTGATTGATTGATTGATTGATTGATTGATTGATTGATTGATTGATTGATTGATTGATTGATTGATTGATTGATATTTATTCAGGTTAAAACACACATATGCAGGTTACATTAAATATACATACTCAATTACGAATAAAAAAAATAGATTAGTAAAAGGTAATTTTATAACTATCAACCATATTTCATAAAATTAATTAGGTATTGCAACTTATTGAATACAAAATGTCACATAATGCAATTATATACTACTGTTTTGGCCAAATCCAGTGTAAAAAGGGTAATCTATCACAATAAAATATTCTATAGAAAACTTTGGTTACTTAAATGAAATGAATGGCAAATCTCCGTCAAAGAAGTATTTAATTAATGCAACATTGGACATACATAATGTGTGTAATAACCTCGGATTGCCCATAAAGCCCGAAGGCTTATTTCCAATGAGGTCCTTGGTACTATACTTACCAGGAGTATACATTACAAAATTGCAATTAAATTAAATAAACATAATAAAAAACTCTCGAGTCCGCTTCCTGAGTAGAACTACTAATAAGTTATTGATTATAGATATGTTTTTATGCAATGTTTAGTTTGATTCAGCAAGTTGAACTTTAAAATAATAGCATATCTAAGTCTTTAAATGTTTCACTGCGGAGGAGGTCCATTTTTTATTTAAAACACACACACAAAAACATAAATAAAACACAAAAAAAACACACGAAAATTAAGAGAAAATAACCAATAATAAACTTGAATTTGTTTTTTTATCAATGTTCCCAATCTCAGAATCACATGTATTAATTACTTCCTTATGCTTTAGGTAACTTAGATGTTTCAAAAAGGATGGTTTTTCAATTACAAAATGATACTGATTTTTGCTAATGAATTACGTTGTTTACATTTGCTATTATGGAACGGTATGCTTTCGGGTTAGGGCCATCACTTGCAAGTTGGCTATTTCGCATTGCTACAAGCATGTCGTCATCTCTTAGTATCTATAATGTTTGAAGATATATATAAATGTGCCTGTGGTTGAATGTCATCGTTCCACAATGGTTTCCAAACTGGAATCTTGTTATGAAAGCATGTATACGACATGCCGTTTTCACATCTTTATCTAAAAATAAGTTTATACGTTTACATTAGCAACAGGTACAAAATTAATATATGATGATGTGAGTAAAGAGCAAGGTACGGAATCGTGTAAGGACCATGTAGCAGTCTCGCCTTTGATACAATATATTCACAATTTCTATCTTCATGTATAAGAACCGTACCAACGAATTGCATGAAAAAGGGCTAATTGAACACGCGTGATTTCGATTTGCGTTTCACTACAAATACGCGGTCTGGCGCTGTCAACAAAAATAGTGTGAACTCCTATTTAGACATGCTGGCATGGGCCAGGTAAGTCCACGAACTTTCTTATCGATATGTGTGTCCAATCTTTCAGTATGCCATGTTTATGCGCCTTCAAGTTATTTTTCAGATTTCATTTGATTTTCCCAACTATAACTATATACTAAGACTTCTGAAAAAAATTGAGGAACGTGCAATTAGTTATATTCTCAGACACGTTGTAAGAGCTATTGGGGCCTCTAACTGTGCTGTTAGAAGTCTGATGACTTTTTCTGAAGAATTTCTGAAGACCTGGCGAAACTGTGAACACTTCCTGCTTGGACCCCCTATGAACACTTCCAGATTGGACCAACTATGAACACTTCTGGCTTGCACCACCTATGAACACTTCCGGCTTGGACCGCCTATGAACACTTCCGACTTGCACAACCTATGAACACTTCCGACTTGGACCACCTTTGAACTCTTCCGGCTTGCACCACTTATGAACTCTTCCGACTTGGACCGCCTATGAATACCGCCTAAGAACACTTCCGGCTTGGACCGTCTATGAACACTTCCGGCTTGCACCACCTATGAACACTTCCGACTTGGACCGCCTATGAACACTTCCGGCTTGCACCACCTATGACACTTCCGACTTGGACCGCCTATGAACGCCGCCTATGAACACTTCCTGTTTGGACCTTCCACCTTCTTGTTTTTTTGTAATAACGCATGCGTAGTCCGGTTAGTATTGGGAATAAGGGAGCGTAAAAATGTATAGCAAGACTGTTTCTGAAAAGTCATCTTAGGTTTGAGTTAGATTAATGGAAAAAACAAAATTATGTGCAATAATTACATTTTGCCTCACATTTATATAACAGTTTGTGGATGACCTTTGGAATAATGAATGAAATTGAATATTGGAATAAGAAATGGCATTTTCGCCTGTATTATGAACCAAATTATTGGCACTGGATTTGACAATGATCAGTGCTGTGCTTTTAAGCACTCTGTTGTTGTTTTTTCGTATTATTACTGAGATTTCTGTGATCTTCTGAAATGTGCACTTTAATAAGTAACAATGCAAAACATAAAAACAAATTTTATTTTTGTCTGGTCCCCATGCTTTTATTTTTATACAAACATGTGTATATGTCCGCAAACACGCACGCACGCACAAACATACCACATCCCATCTAATATTTAATAAAGTCAAATCAAGCTAAATGACAAGAATAAAAGATAAGACAGACAATACACATTGGTATACGTTAAGTCTTGTACCTACACTGTAGTTGAGTGGTATTGTGTACTTTTGTCCGAGCAGTGCGTGTTTAAACTTTTAATGGTATGATTTATTGGCTAGCCTACTTAAGATGCATTGAAAATCAAACAAATTAAGTGTGTAGTGGAAGTTTACAATTGAGCTTTTGTTTACCTCATCCTTGTTGTTGCTATGTGAAATTGAAGTATAAGAATTTGATATGCGCTATTTTTTTCTTTTCTATTGAACGAATGTGATATTTGAGCTTGACTTTTACACCACAGTAAACACACAATGTAAAGTTGATTGAGTATAAAGAATAAGGATATATAATTTGTATATTTATATACTTCTGCTTATTATGTGACGGAATTAACTCGGTGAACACAACAACGATAATTAACTCATCTAATACAGTTTTATTGTGACACTTAAAAATGAATATTTGATTACCAGATACTAGACAAAGTGTTAATGTCTGTCAGATTAACTAAGTTTTACCTATTTCTGTGAATTTGATGAAGTTTGACTTATTTTCCGCGAATTTGACAATTTGACTGGATAGCATCTCATCATGGCTGGGACAGAACCCTCGTATATAGAAGCACCGTGGGAGCGCCCAATGTTGGTATGTATTTCTGTTTGACACGTTATACACGTTTTAACGTGGAGAAAGAGAAAGAAAGATAGCTATGTAGCTATATTGATAATGAGACTGAGAGAGAGAGAGAGAGAGAGAGAGAGAGAGAGAGAGAGAGAGAGAGAGAGATGGAGAGAGAGAGAGAGAGAAGGAGAGAGAAAGAGAGAGATGGAGAGTGAGAGAGAGAGAGAGAGAGAGAGAGAGAGAGAGAGAGAGAGAGAGATGGAGGAGGGCGAGGGGAAGGAGCAAGGGGTGATAATAGAAAGGGAGAGAGATAGATAATCAAGTGAGTGAGCTAACGAACGAATGAATAAGTGAGTGAGTGAGTGAGTGAGTGAGTGAGTGAGTGAGTGAGTGAGTGAGTGAGTGAGTGAGTGAGTGAGTGAGTGAGTGAGTGAGTGAGTGAGTGAGTGAGTGAGTGAGTGAGTGAGTGAGTGAGTGAGTGAGTGAGTGATAATATCGATATACCACGTGACATATTGTTTATAATACATATCTTAAATTGATAAAATGATACTACATGTCATAAATGTAGGAGCGTTTTAATTATTGGGGACCAACCTGAGGAGAGTGTAAAATATTGGCTCCTATGCCTATGCATGTATAAAGAAAAAACATTAATTTATGCAAACGTTTTTTTTCACCTTTCTTTGAAATAACAAAATAAATGAGCACATAACGGAACGTAAATGTATTTATAAAAGGTGTTCTGATTATATAGCCTTAAATTATTTTTCCCACATTCGAATGGTGTTCAAATGAAACTCAACACCCTTGCACTTATAGTGCATTCAACATTTACACCAGATGAGAACAAGACAGTTAAGTTAGTGCATCAGGTGATAAAAGTTCATATACTAGAGAAACTTTAAATGCGGATTCAGGATGTTAGCCAGCGCGCGCGCGCGTGCGTGCGTGCGTGCGTGTGTGTGTGTGTGTGTTTCCACATCGTCGAATACCCACGGGTAATCCATTACGATACCGGAATTGTCAACCGGGGGTATCCGACGATGGTGTTTCCATAGTTTTCGCTGAAATATACCTCTTTTAACATCCGTACACTCTCTTTATTTAACGAATTCAAATAGAACACGGTGGGCATTGAGATGGAAGATATAACACAGTAGACGGTTGTGATCTTTATTCTCGGTGAATGGATATGTACAATCAACCGATACATATAAAGTATACAGGCTTAGTAACTGTGTATGAGCTATATTGAATAAAGCTACACGAGTTGTGTCCCTTAGAACATAAAATAATGGGTTCTTTCCCAGCCAGTTTTGAATTTCTTAATTAATTGATGCCAGTGACATGACTTTCAATGTTAATAGTTGACTAATGCAGAGACATAAAAAACTGTTAAATAAGTAATTGAGTAATGCTTGCAAAGGGAAAAAACGCGCCGATCAATACATTTACGCAAGGACTTATCCATATAATTCCCTGATTTACAGGGGCATACATATATTATAATATTACAGTGTTATTGTATATGACGATGATTTAACACTGGTATATAACATAAAGATTAATATATAAAAATATCAACAGGGGAAAAGAAAAACACAGACTTCTATTTATTCCTTATTAAAAACAGTGATGTCTGTTAAAAACAAGGAATTAGAGAGAGATATATATAGGTTCTTGTTAAAAGAATATAAAGACGATTTTTAATACAATTCAAGCTAACTGATTTAAAGTTTAAATTAATATATCTATTTTTGTATTTCGCTATTGATTCCCTTGATGCATCTCAGTGTATAAAAATCACTTTCCATTCATTGGCATGCGCCACTATTTCTTTTGTCGTTGTAACGAGCGTGTAAGTTTCGCGCAAACACCGAACTACTTTTTAATGTTTTCACTGAAACCATGTATTTTGCGCTATTATTCAAAGAAAATAAATAATTACCAATAAACACTTTTAAGTTCCAGTTTTTTTATTTCCAGTTCTTATAGCAAAGTTGTATTGAATTTAAAAAGTGTAATCAGAGCTTTACATAATACATTCATTGGTACTATTTTTGTTTACATCAGAAGTAATTAGGTCACTAGCAACACAAAAATTCGTCTACAAACAATATTAGATTTTAGTGTCGTTAATCAAAAGAAAGATGAGTCTCCAAACAGCGCTGCGATTTGAAGCAGATGCACCAGCAAATCCAAATCTGAAAAAGGCATTTGAAAATCAAGTTGAGAGAATCAAAGTATGTTGACGAGAGTATTACTATCGGGTTATTGGTAATTTACAAGTGGGTGGGTGAAGCGTTTGGGTTGCAAGCACAAGGATTTAAAATTAAAACTCCTTCTTACTTAGAAAGTATAAAAATATTATTTAGCAGTAATGAAACACATTCAAAGGAATGAGGTTTTGGTTCGATCCTCCACCACAATTATATGTGGTGTTGGTGTCATGTAGATATATCACTTGTATATTTAATACCGAGATATACCTATTACCGCGAATGCACGTATAATAACAATCTGGGAAGACATGCGCAAAGCTCCAACTTTCATAAGCATCAGCATTTGTTATCGGCAACTGTTTTTTCTAGCACACTTGAGTAACCTTATTACTGTTTAGTATTCATGTCATTTTTTACATGGTTGAAATTTTTTTAGACTCGCGGTATTTGGTATGACCATTATATAACTGGAGTGTGTGGTCCTGTGGGTTCGATCCTTGTCTACGACTCTGTGTGGTGTCCTTTAGCAAGACACTTTTTCTGCATATGCTTAGTTCTGGTTCTACCCAGGAAGATTTCAAGTGTGTTTTGTATAAGTTGTAATAACTTGTTTCACAATCAAAATAAAGAAGATATATGTAAAAACAAAGACAGACCACTGGCTGACATACAAAGTGAAAGATAGTCAGAAATGGAAGTTTGTTTATTTTATATAGATTATACATATTTTAGAACAGACAAAACATATTCCATTTATTACTGTAGTGATTTTTTTTACTTCAGTATGATGAAAAAATGGCAGACAGAGAAAATGTTGTTCGACTGTAAGTATACAAAAAGTAAACCGTTTATTCTTAAACTTGTGATATAAATTTTTTTGATTAATTTAAAATTGAATTTATTTTACCTTTGAAAACATACTAAAATTTACTTATATGTCAATATGTATGTATGTAATATAGTCATTAAGTTCCAATACTTTTTCAGCCCTGTGACATATATGTCACTCAAGTAAATCTGTACAATGTTGATAGTGCTGGTAAATAAACATTAATTGTTTACTTTAAATAGACCCAAAATAAAATTTTGAAATACCTATTTCAACTTTACCAAAATATTAAATGTTTAAGTAAAGTTCCGTTAATAAAATGATCATGTCTTTAATATATTTGACTTAAAGAGCATTTATTTTAAAGCATAGCTTGGAAGACCTCTCACCTATAGATATACTGTGTAAGGTTTTACATTCAAGCATTTTTCATTCATTAACACACACATGTTATGATAATTTATTAGGTAATGTATGAAAAATGATAGAATTGCATTTGAAATAAAATTAAAAGTAAAAAAAAATTTGCATTTAAGCTGGACTTTAGGCACTTTGCAGAAATGATTAAGAGGTGCACTGGTGTTCTACTCTCTCCAAATATATTGACCATTTTGTAATTTCTCATCACTATATAAAATCTCTTATTCTGGGCCCGATTAACTCAGTCTTTAGCGGGTCTGGCTCTCAATCCAGGGGACATAAGTTTGAAGCCTGGCCCGGCCACAATCTCAGTGATGGTTGATATACAACTGCATCTCATTATCATTTGTCTCTGACCGCCGATTTAAGTGGGAAAGTTATCAATTACTTGCGGAGATGAGGTGTGCTCGTGTACTGGTTATCCTTCCAGGATCCCAGGAAACAGTGGTTAGGTTAACTGATTGTCTGTTAGCTCTCGATGGCATTAAAGAGACGCTAAATATTCAATCAATCAATTTTTTATTTAAATTATTGGCAAGAAACAAGGGAGGTCACTGGTTTTGTCATAGATAATGAAATAAACTTGAGTTAATTTGTGTATGTATATATTGTTTCATGTTTGTACGTAGCTATAAGTACCATGATTTCTGGGACAAACTTGTGGCTGATGTGGATCATATAATCAAGAAGTCAGAAGGAGTAGAGGATGAGGAGGAAGAGGAAGATGGAAACAGCTTGTACGCTTGTACACCAGACATAGTTTCTTATAAGGCTTAATATAAAAATGAATTGTTTGCTGTTTCCCTGTAATGTAAACATGCAAAAGGGAACTCCATACCAAAAAATGAGTATATATTTTAAAGCCTCCCCCACCAATAAAACCAACAGTTTTTGTCATTATCCATATAAACTTTGTCTATTTATATATCATAATGAATTTTTCATGCTTTTTTTGTTAAATAGTTCCCATCTCAACTACAAACACAATTTTTAAACATTCACATTCTTTGCCCCCACCTTTCCCATTTTTAAATTCACATTCTACTTTTTTATACCTACCTACCCTCTCTGACCAACTGGCCGCAATCAACATATAAACAACAAAATAACTTACCAACTGTTTAGTACCAGGGTATGGAAACAGCAAACAAAGATTTTTTTAAGGATGGCTTAAATTTATTCATAAGACTTAATTCTTAGCTTGCTACTCAGTGCACACACCAGTGATATCAATGTAGACCCTGGGAAATATAGCCCCCTCAATTTTGAATGTCTGGATAAGGCACTGTATACCAAACACAACTCATGGTACTTTCGAAACAAGAGCAAAATCCATGAAAAAATAATTAAACATTATGGTATGCTATTGAAGATTGATCAGTTTCATTTACTTGATTGTGCTTTACCAATATTTACCCAAAAAAAACCTGATTGGTCATCACTGTTGCAGTACATTTAAAGGGAGTATATCAGAAAATAATGCCACATATGTGTAAAGAAATATAATTATTCAAAATGAATAATAAGCCTCTCATTATATAAGAATGGTTTGTTATATCAAATCCACCAAAATGTGAAAAAAAATTGAAGTGGTAAACTTAAAAACGAAATCCAATTTTTAAAATAGACAGCACTTAAATACTGCTTGATAAACTTTGCATCGATATTCAGACTCTTTCTAAGATGTCACTTTTTACGTCATGTGATCATGTATTGCGAATCAAATTGAAATCAACATGACTCATATAATATGTCACAAGATATGCTGCAATTTTAAGCTGGAAATCTATTTTAGTCTAACCTAGGTGCGTAGCCCAAGTTAGGAAATCCTTTTTCAATATATTATTTTGGCGTGTTAAAATATTTATTCTTTTGGCAATACAGGGTCAGTGAGAATGAAAAAAAAATGGTTTTAGCCAATTTCAAAATTTTGAAAAATCCTGATATATTCCCTTTAAACAATAATATTCACCTATCATGATAGCAAAATGCCACACAGCAATGTAAATGAAATTTTATGTATATGTAAATTAAAAATACCATAGAACATTTGATACCTGTAATGCTATAATATTGCACATTATGCTTGTCTACTTATTTCTTTGTTATTCAGGTTAACAAAGACTTGTAATATCGCTAGCAATGATTATATTTAACACATATGGATGTCTGGAAAGATACTAATAATTTTATCAGATGAAATTCATGCATTTGTTAGCATCATCTGTGTAGTTTATCAAACACTGCCATATAAATGGAGACTTTGTCTCAAAGTGTTTTTTTTTTTGAAGTCTAAGGCCATCATTATCGTAATTGCTTAATTTTTTTTTAATGAAAGTAAAAAGGGTCGGGGCAGCATGAAAATTAGGAGGCTGATGGGGATGATAATCTAGCAATTCATTTATTATGACCTTATTATGACCATGTGACACTTGCTGTCTCAAAATTGCTTACCTCTCCTTGCTGGAGCTATGGACTCTCACCTAGAGCTTAGTATAAGACATAATGTCTGAAAGTCTTAACAGTTTTTCAATGCCGTAAATGGACGATCCCAGGCCCTTCTCAGATTCATTCTGGATTAACTCAGTGCCATTTATATATGCTGTACCCTGTAAATTGTGGTGATTATGTGCCAGAGTAAAACCCAGTTTCCTTCCCTCATATTTTTTTTACAGACCTTGACATAAACATATATCTGTTAGATATAAATTGTTTTAATGTAAGTTAAAAATGGAAGTTTTGAGTTGTCTCTTGAATTTGAGTTGACTAACCAGCTTTACTTACACTAGTTTATGTACAAACTACTCTTTTTTTTACAGCTCTACTGGTGTTCAATATTTTGTTACCATTGTTAGATATGTATATATATTTCTATTTTATCATAGGGTTGAGATAATATTTACACCTTTATAAAATGTATAGGATAATTTGACATCATGCTATTTTTAGAAAACAGTAAATCAATGTAGGACAAAGATGAAACACAGTCAAACCTGTGTTAGTGGTCACCTCTATTAAGCAACCACACTTGGGTCAAACAGCCACATTTTATTTACCATTTCTAATATTTTAGTTTTAATCAACCTGTATTAAACAGCCACCTGGCTTAAAGGGTCATTTTTGCTTTTTCCCTAGAGTGGCTGCTTAAGTCAGGTTTGACTGTATAGCGGTTTGCGTGTACAATGCATTGTGAAACTTGGCAGAGAATCTGTTTCGATAAAAACAGTGAAACCTCAGACCAGAACCTCATTATCTCAACATAATGCCCCGTGAAAAGTTCTTAAAGTAACGGATAATAACTGAATTGTAATCTATTTATAACATGTTAAATTACACATATACTGGAAATCTGGTAAATGTCCATATATCTAGGTAGCTTGCCAAGTATACAACTATAATGGTTGTCAGTTGTGCACAACTGCACATAAAAGCAATTATCATCATCTCACGTGCACTTTACTGTGGTACAATTTGGCACGTGATTATGTGCTGGTGATTTAGATCATTGAGATTGTGTTGGAATTTTATTACTGCATTTTTCATTCACTGGTAGAAAAAAGCATTGTGGAGACTCACCTGGCTTTGTTTTAAAATGAGTTCCATTAAAAAAAGAAAGATATTTAATCTTGGCAGATATAAAGGGGTGGGGTGGACCCACCCTTGAATCTGGGGACCCTCTCCCCTAAGATTTATAAAATCTGCATTGAGCATTGGATCCCCTTGTTGGAAATTCTGGATCCATCTATGTTGTGTTATAAGGAAGACCCCACTTCCTTGTGATAGTTTCTATCGGTGTTCAAGGTCATGTTTAGCAAGACCTTTATGTAATCATGTGCTTGTATTTTGATATGTTAAATTTACCCCTTATGATAAGGTGTACCTATTGTTTTTTAACATGCTCATATAATATATTTCAAGTTGTGGAGACACCAAGTTAAAATTCTCATCCTACATAAATGTTTTAAAAATACAAATTAAGCTTTCCTTGGATATTTTTCTTTCATACAGTTTTATTCTTTTTGTCATAGATAAACATCAAAATGTGCATACCTGTTATAGGAATAAATAGGTATGCCCTTTTCCAAAATGGAAATGGAATAAAGGATCTGTGTACATACTGGAATATTTTAATTTTCATATAAAATTGCATCATGTTAATAAAATTTCATTTAATATTTTTAGAAATATTGCTAGTGAAAATGTATCCAAATTCCTGCAAGTCTTTTCAAGTTCAATTGTGTTTTTCGACTGATGAATGCACGTGTTACCGTATTTGTTTTTAATGTAGGCATACACTGATTCAAGAGACAAATTCTAGTTTAGACTGAATAAGAAAATAGTTACCTGTTTGGGAAAGGAAATCAATTTAAAGCAAAACATCATTAGGCCATTCAATAATTGTTTCAGAAAACTCTAATTCGTACCATATGCTAGAATTATCCTAGATTCATCTCCTAAAAATTGATGATAGTATTGCTTGCACATTTATGTTAAACTCTTTATAACTGTATAATATTAAGTATGTCAATATATGTGTATTGGATGTTAATATCATGTTAGAGGGTAAAATGGTGAAAAAAACCTGTTCAAAATGGTAGCCTTAATGGATACTGAATTTATCAGATGTTATTGATGATAGATTATAAAAAAATTGAAACCTAGAAATAAAAAAGGAGTTTAAAAAATTATTTGGTCAAAACTAGAAAAAAATTGTGTGTGTTTTCCCAGAGATTTGATGTACAGAAACACTTTTTTAAAATATCCATTGTTTCTAGAGTAGAAAAGATATGAATTTGATTTCTGCAGAAATGATCTTGTTTACTATTGTTATGATGACTATGCACGTATAATTGTTTTTTCTTACCAAAGGGAAGTATGGGAATATGACAAATTTTCAAATTGGTTAGACCCCTATCTAATTCCAATTCCTATAAATATTCTCATTGTGATTAACTTTCTTTATGTATTTCCCCACCCTGGTTTCCTCCCCCATCTAATATTTGCATATTGTGATTTCGTTGTTATCTTCTTCCCGGAATGTACACCCCTACCCAAATGATATGTGTGTAATACATACAATTTCATACAAATACTTGTATTGTTGTAAAGACCAATTCAGTATAAACATTTCATTTCCAGACACTCAGTTTCTGTCAGAATTTATTTGATTTATGTTTATGGCATACTTACTATCCGTAGGTATTTCTAACAATTTGTATCTATTCATGTTTATACAGCATGGAGAGTGCTGCATCTGGTTTTTATATTCCAGTTTTGTAGGAGGGATTATCACATTTAATATGTCTTGTATAACATTTCTCTTTTATTTAGAAGGAGTGAGGATGCAATATTCGACATTCCGTTTTATTTGTCAAAATAATAAAATGCAGAGAATTCACCAGTGGTTTTCACTACCCAACCATTCTTATGAATATTCTTAGACTTGAGCTTGAAAATTCAAGTTTCAACTTTAGATATCAAGTTTACCATGACAGAAATTATAATTGTGAGAGTTTGAGTATGTATTAGGTGTCCCCACATATTCAAAAATGGTCTCTAAGTGTGGTTTTAAAAAATCATTTTTGAGTTCAAGTCTAAGAATATCATTAAGAATGGTTGGTGAATACCACAGCAGGCTTTTGATGATGGCCAATATTATTGTCAACTTTATTCAGTATTGATTTGTATATGTGGACCTAGAGGCCCATGAATGATTGGCACGCATGGTCCTTATTTACATGAACCCCAAAGATACCAGAAGTATTCATAACAGAGATTATTTTGTGAAAATGCTGAAAAACATATGCTAGGACCCCCTTTAACCATCTTCTCTTATAGAACCTCTTTAAATTTAAAGAATATAAAATCCCAATCCAAAAATTCACCAATCAATGAAACACTATGAAGTCCAATCACTTAATGTATCTTCAACTATACCATTCAAATTATGCTATTGTGATAAATAAAACTCTTAACATTAAGATGTATTCAGTAGATACCTTTGTAGGAATGCTAAGTATAGAAAAGATAACATAAGCATTGGTGTAAAACTATCCAGCATCACCTGTAAGCCAGCTTAAGAAGTTCTTATTGACTTGCTTTGAAATGATCAATAATATCTTCAAAGACTATCTCAGTTCTTACTACTTGGACAAAGATAACACTAATGGCATTTTCATTAGATGCATTTTCCAGCAGCCAAGTTATGTGAGCTAAATATACTTACACTTTACATAATTATCACAAGATGATGGTGTTTGTCTTTATAATATATACTATAGTATATGTTTGTGTCTCTAATATGTACTATAGTATATGTTTGTCTTTATAATATATACTATAGTATATGTTTGTCTTTATAATATATACTATAGTAAATGTTTGTGTCTATAATATATACTATAGTATATGATTATGTCTATAATATATACCATAGTATATGTTTGTCTTTATAATATATACTATTGTATATGTTTGTGTCTATAATATATACTATAGTATATGTATGTGTCTCTAATATATACTTTAGTATATGTTTGTGTCTATAATATATACTTAAGTATATGTTTGTGTCTATAATATATACCATAGTATATGTTTGTGTCTATAATATTATACTATAGTATATGTTTTCTTTATAATATATACTATAGTATATGTTTGTGTATATAATATATACTATAACATATACTAAAATATATGTTTGTGTCTATAATATTTACTATAGTAAATGTTTGTGTCTATAAAATATACTAATAGTATATGTTTGTGTCTATGATATTTACTATAGTATATGTTTGTGTCCATAATATATATATTATAGTATATGTTTGTGTCTATAATATATACTATAGTAAATGTTTGTGTCTATGATATTTACTATAGTATATGTTTGTGTCTATTATATATAATATAATATATGTTTGTGTCTATAATATATAATATAATATTTGTTTGTGTCTATAATATATACTATAGTATATGTTTGTGTCTATAATATATACTATAGTATATGTTTGTGTCTATAATATATATATATATATATATTATAGTAAATGTTTGTGTCTATAACATATACTATAGTATGTGTTTGTGTCTATGATATATACTGTAGTATATGTTTGTGTCTATAATATATACTATAGTATATGTTTGTGTCTATAATATATACTATAGTATATGTTTGTGTCTATAATATATATATTATAGTAAATGTTTGTGTCTATAACATAAACTATAGTATATGTTTGTGTCTATAAAATATACTATAGTATATGTTTGTGTCTATAATAAATACTATAGTATATGTTTGTGTCTATAATATATACTATAGTATATGTTTGTGTCTATAATATATATTATAGTAAACGTTTGTGTTTATAACATATACTATAGTATATGTTTGTGTCTATGATATATACTATAGTATATGTTTGTGTCTATAATATATATTATAGTATATGTTTGTGTCTATAATATATACTATAGTATATGTTTGTGTCTATAATATATATATTATAGTAAATGTTTGTGTCTTTAACATATACTATAGTATATGTTTGTGTCTATAATATATACTTTAGAATATGTTTGTGTCTATAATATATAATATAGTATTTGTTTGTGTCTATAATATATACTATAGTACATGTTTGTGTCTATAATATATACTATAGTATATGTTTGTGTCTATAATATATAATATAGTATTTGTTTGTGTCTATAATATATACTTTAGTATATATTTGTGTCTATAATATATACTATAGTATATGTTTGGGTCTATAATATTTACTATAGTAAATGTTTGTGTCTATCCTATTTACTACAGAATATGTTTGTTTCTTATAGGATTGTATTGATTACTATTGCATAGTTAAGATATTAGTTTATTACATCTTTTAAAAGTATCAAACATATTTTTATTTTAAGCAGTATTACAGCTTTAAGCAATCTTTGACTGCGTCATTAGCTTGACAAGTAACAAGCTCATTTAGAATTTAAATCACATCTTTTAATGTTTCTACCACTATGCCATTGCACCTACATGTCATTATGTGATCATAATTATAAAACTCTAGCATTTAGATGTATTAGTTATTCTGTCTGACACCCTGGCAGGAATGCTTGTAGAACAGATAGCAACAGTTAACGGATTTAAACATATCATTGATCACCTGTGAGCAACTGTCAGATGTTCTCTTAGCTTGCTTTGAAATGCTAATTTTAGCTAACCTTATTTTTTTTCTGCTAAGATTATATATCAGTTTTAACTGCCTTGATAGTATACTACTTGAACAAAAAAAAATGGCATACTTTCATGTAATATGCATTTTAAAGTAGAAATGTTAGTTGCATACACATGTATAATTAGAAAAGCTCACTTTTAGCACTTTAATATATATACATTTACAATTCTTTGAGATGCAATTATTCTTGCAATTTTAAAATTTTATAAGATTTTTAAGAATTGTTAAATATTTGTGTAAAATTGTTTTACATTTTCTTGGCAATGTTTCTCTGGTATATCTAAGTTATAGTAAGTGTGCTGGTTTAAAATTCCTGTTTAATTTCAAAAGCTTTAGTTTTGCTGTTGTAGAATGTACCATTATATATTGTGGGATCATTAACCACATATCATGATAATTAATTGTTTTGTAAAAACTAGTGAGTGTTTGTATTTTAGTTGTTTAAAACACATGCACGATTAAGCTTGCATGTTGGTAATTAGCTTTGTAAGAACACAGAAGTTGAGATCACACAATTTTGTCATTGTTTATATGCTGATGTTTACATATCATCCCTGAGATCACACAATATATGCTAATGTTTACATATCATCCATGAGACCGCACAACTTTGTCATTGTTTATATGCTAATGTTTACATATCATCCATGAAATCACACAACTTTGTCATTGTTTATATGCTGATGTTTACATATCATCTATGAAATCACACAACTTTGTTATTGTTTATATGCTGATGTTTACATATCATCCATGAAACCACACAACTTTGTCATTGTTTATATGCTGATGTTTACATATCATCCATGAAATCACACAACTTTGTCATTGTTTATATGCTGATGTTTACATATCATCCCTGAGATAACACAACTTTGTCTTTGTGTATATGCTGATGTTTACATATCATCCCTGATATCACACAACTTTGTCATTGTTTATATGCTGATGTTTACATATCCTCTATGAGATCACACAATTCTGTGATTGTTTATATGCTGATGTTTACATATCATCCCTGAGATCACACAACTTTGTCATTGTTTATATGCTGAAGTTTACACATTACCCCTGAGATCACACAACTGTGTACATCGTTTATATACTAATTTTTACATATAGTCCCATGTCCATTCCAGTGAGCACAATACCAATTTGCGGGCAGCCTGGAACGAGAACCTAGAGGAGGCAAGCTGGAAGAAGAGAATCAAGAACGAAGACTGCATTGTAAAATCAGAGATGAAAATGGTCGCCAGGGCTGCTCTCTCAGTAAGTTTCATTTGGGATTAGCCAAAGGTTATTATCAGATCCATGGGTGGGTGAAAGTTGGACTCTGTGCTAGCTGACAGTTTACACAATAACTTTAAATCCAAAGGTATTTAACACTAGTGTATCAAGATTGCATACACTATTGTCAGGTCTCAGGGACATGACAAATAGTTTCATCTATATTTTATTGATGGTAAAGGTTGCCTACATTCATTTTCATTCACTTTGAATATTGTAATAGCAATATAAATGTTAGACGTTAATGTCTGTATGTCATTGTTTATCACAGATTATTTGGGCTCCTCTTTGGCTGAGTGGTCAAAAGTTCTGTCTTCTTATGACCACTGACCTCTCATTGCGGTGGACTTGGGTTCAAATGTTTGCCAGTTACTTGATCTACCCCGATCATCAACTGTTATAGAATAAGCCCGCCAGATTAAGCATCATACACAAACTACAAGTATAACTAAGCGGGGCGATAATGTAATGGATAGAGTGTTGGCCGCTCTCGCCAGAGGTTGAGGATTCGATCCCGTGATCGACCCTTTGCCTCTCATAAAACAACACTCAGTTCTGGTCTACCCAGGAAGTGCATTCGAGAACGGTTCATATAAGCTCAGAGCTTTCATCGCAATCGAGCTAAAATAAATTAGTATAAACTAACTAAGTATTTCCTTTTTCATTACATTTAAGCAGCTATTGGTTAACACCTTAAGGACACAATTATCCACACTGCCTCATCCTGGTTTAATGTTTTTTTTATATATTAAAGATGGTATTTTGCTGGCATAAAACATAAAAGTTCTGTAGTTACGGATGTCCGATTCATAATTAACAGCACTCCATCACTAATGATAATTAACAATTGCAGGTTTTTTATCTCGTTGTGAACCCATAAATACAATTTTACCCATTATATATCGCAAACAAAAATACAGGTTTTCTTTCATGTTGCTTACATATTTCCAATCCTGCTGAGACTAAAATTGATTTATGTTCATCGATAATGTGTTTCAGGTGAGACGAGTTGCGTTGAAACAATTGTTTGAGAGAGAATTGGAAATGTACGAGAAGGAATTGAGCTTACTGGGGAAGACGTTCTACAAACAGCGGATTTAGAAAGTGTTCATGATTAAGATCTTTATTTATTGATACTCATAAAAAAATTACTTGATGTAAAAAAAAAAAGACGAAAAAAAATAAAATAAGATTTCCAATATTTTATTTGACAAAAGTAAACACATTTTTTGAAATATTTGTGAATTAATCAACGATATAAAATGTTTAAGCACATAGTATATATCTGATTACATACATGTATATACATATAGGTCTAAAAATGTATGCATATAACTCCTCTTTAAAACTTTGAAACTGTGGAGTTAAATATATCAAATTGTTATAAATATTGAAACAGTGACCAGATATTGTGATATCAATTATAATGTACATTTTATTATATTTATTCCATTGCTGAAGTTCTTTGTTAAAAAGAAAATACACTTCTGTTGCTCAAGTTTTGCTTTGAATACAAATGCCGTCTTTTATACTACATGTAGTTGGATTAAGGTTTTTATGATTATTTCATTACTGGATACTTTTTAAACATGAATATTCATGAAAACTAATCATTATATTGAGGACGCACTTTCCAGCCAATATTAATTATAGATTGATTAATCCCAGGGGTGTGTTTTACTGATTTTAATGCTGACAAAATTAAAATTTCTATGTCAACAGGCTTTATTGAATTGATACATCGAACATTATGGCAGTGTTTATTCTGCAGTTAGTAAGGCTGGTCATACATGTACATTAATATTTGTCACTGTGCATTATACATCATTGGTGATAGGATTAGGGAAATGGTACTTGATCATTTTACAGTACAGCATAATAAATGACAGACCTGTGTAATATTCCTTTCATAGCCTGATACACCTTAATGCATGTTGTATGTCATCTCTGTAAACATATACTATTTGAACTGTTTGTTTGATTAAAAGTTAAATGTACCATTACCTTTAGTTGCATGATTTATCACTCCCTTCTCCTGAGGTTGTTCTGTTATTAGCTCATCTGAGCAAAGCTTATTGTGTGAGTTTATAAGCTCACCTAAGAAAGGTCAAGGTGTGAGCTTATTAACTCAACAGAGGAAATGTCAAGGTGTGAGCTTATTAGCTCACCTGAGCAAGGTCAAGATGTGAGCTTATTAACTAACCTAAGCAAGGGTCAAAGTGTGAGCTTATTAGCTCATCTGAGCAAGGTCAAAATGTGAGCGTATTAGCTTACCTGAGCATGGGTCAAAGTGTGAGCTTATTAGCTCAACTGATCTGGGTTAAGGTGTTTGTTTATTAGCACACCTGAACAAGGTCAATGTGTGAGCTTATTAGCTAACCTGAGCAAGGGTCAAGGTGTGAGTTTATTAGCTTACCTGAGCAAGGGTCAAGGTGTGAGCTTATTTGTTCACCTGAGCAAGGTCAAGGTGTGAGTTTATTAGCTCACCTGAGCAAGGTCAATGTGTAAGCTTATAAGCTCTCCTGCTTATTTACTCACCCGATCAAGATGTGAGCTTGTTACCTTAATAGCTCACCCGAGCAAAGCTCAATGTTTGAGCTGTCCTAACTTATCTGTGTTCACTAACCACTGTCTGTTGACTTTTTAAGGCTATGTGCAGTTGAAAACCTGTATTCTGCACTGAATCTTCACTAAATATACACAGTGGTTATATAACTATAATATCTCGGACAGTTCTCGAACTAACTGAATCAGAATAGTAATATCTCCCACTTTAGTGTGCACTCTCTCACCGCTTATTTCAATTGATCGCCTCCATTTTTGCAATGTATTTACATTGCTACACCAATAGTCAAATACGGCACTAACTTATATTGTGTGCACTCTAGCACCTGTGCATGTATTAACCATATGAACAAATGGCGATATAATGTATATTTTTCATTCAAAAAGATTAAGATTTTTTTTATTAAATCCCAACGCACATAATACAACCATTAAGTATACTCATGTACATGGTCATTCTACAGAATTACAAGAGACTATTTTCACAAGTAGGACAATCATATCAGATTCTCATACATGTTCATATTACAGAAGCGAATACACTATATACAGTCAAACCTGTTTTAAGCGGCCACTAAAGGGAACGAGCAAATATGACCACACAAAACAGGTGGCTGCTTAATACAGGGTAATCAAAACTAAAATGCTTAAAATGTTTATAGTAACAGTGGCTGTTTAAGACAAGTAACACACCACTAACACAGGTTTGACCAACACTGTTACCTATTTTAAAGGACCTTGAAATGTTGTCGGTAAATCACATGTTATCAACATAACGATCAGTTTTCATTTAGTGAGGAAAACAAACATTTGCTGTAGAAACAACAGTCAACAACAACTCGACACACCTGTTGATGTATCTGATTAGATAATGAAACATTGGTGCTTGTATTATTTCTACACGTGCACCAATATTGGCATTTCTCTTCCTCTTTAAAACATGACAGCCAATTTAAAAGTACTGGATCATTCCTAGTTTATCTTTTGATTCATTCCATATTCTGAGAAAAATACGGTTAATCCTTCAAGATTGGGAATGTTTAATCAAGATATGACGTTATTCCTTCGATTACCACATTATTTTGTTGGCAATAAAATATGATGTTATCAGATACTCGAAAAAAATAGTATTATAAAATGATGCCATTACTTTTAAGTATTACTTTCCTGGTAAATTGATTTACATGCTCAGCGTTTGCATCTATTTAATCAGGGATTTATTTCCTGTTAACACATTGTTAGGATATAGATGATTGTCTGTGTGGATAAATAAGTAATTACGATAATGGTATGCATGCGTACTATGCATTTATTGCTGATTTTTCAGTACTTGTAATCAACGCATATCGGAGTTGATATTCGTGAATGTATTAATCTACGATATTTGCCAGCTGTAAGAACACCAGGCCTGCAGGCATATCGACCATTCAATATAGATTCAATTGATAAACTTTTCGTAAAACTTATGTTTTGTTTATAAGCATATATTTTGATTAATTATTATGCGTTAGAGAATAACTAAAGAAATTTATATCCGGTTGATATGAAAGTAGTTTGTTCGCAAGGAGTTAAATAATAGGAAATACGTTTTTATTTTGTAAGAATCACTTAATCACAGAACTCTGTAACTAAATATCTACACATATAAACTCTTGAAACATCTAAGATAAAACAATTATATCTTATGGGTCTTAATAGTGCATTTCTTCTTATCTTAACATTAATTCTATCATGGTTGGAGTACAGCCATTCTGAACCAAAGATTAATTAGATATAGTGAATTCTAATAACGTAAAATAACTTATGTCGTGCGTATATAATTTGGTATAACCAGTTTAAATTTCCTTAGGTAAAATTTGAACTTGGTGCACAACCTCAACACATGTCAAAAGTTAACGGCAATCGTATGTTTAAAATATATATATTTCTCTGCCAGAAGATCCAACTCATTATTAAGCAACAGTCGCCATAACCCGTTCGTGTCAACACGTAATTGTAGAACGTCATTAACCAGAACGAGTGATTGTTTCAAGCTCGCAAGTATTAGTTTGAAAAATGTATTTCCATGTGGACGAGTAGTAAAACGTGTTATCAAAATGAAAGTACTGCGTGTTTCCTTTGAGCAACGCTACGTTCACTATTATTCAAACATGTATCTCGCTGTAAGAATCTAAAATCATTTAAAATAGCACCTTTAAAAATGCGACATTCAGTTCATTTACATTTGGTTGATATCACATGCATGATATATCATACGATGCATTGGTACCATGCATAATTCTGGACGAAATCATTTAATACTAGTTAACGAAACCGGAATTTTATACCAATGTTTGCATTATTGTTATTAAACAATATTTAATTTTGATTTATAAATACTGCAATACCTTGTTTATTTCACATGTCGTTGTTATATAATCCATGGTTTATAATCATCTTTAATGTGATTTGGTAGTAATGAAAGACTAGAATAAACATTTGCTATTTATTCAACTATCAGTTTGGATTTGATTATTCATTAACGTCTCGTCACATCTACAATTATATGGTACAACACCAAACCAAATCACATACTTATTCACATCGTATGTCATTTTAAAAAAGAAAGTACAAGGGAGGATGGCGAAGAGTGCGAAAATAATTGACGAACACTTGATGTTAACAACCCATTGTTATTGTTTACGTTATGAAATGAATGCAATGCTTGTCAATTGTTGAACGCTGATTGCTTGTTGGATAGAAACAAGACGCGCGTAGCGTCACGGTAGTCACTCTTATATGCAATAATCTGAGTCGTTATTTGTGGTGCTGCCAAGTTATATATATCATCCGGTTTTATAGGTATGGAAGCCGTTAGGTGCATAATCATGTATCTGAGTGGAACCAATACTTAGTTTCCGTGTATTACTAGGACACATTATACTGAAACCCCGGTCATTAATCACCATCTCCTTACAGGACACACTTGCCGGGAAGAAGAAAGAAACACTTTATACTTAGTGAATAATGACGCATGGAACGATAGCTGATATAAGTATGCCACGGAGGCACGTATCGCAGTTAAGAGCAGATAAACAGAACTCGATTCTGTTCGAGAGTGGCTCTGAAACTTATTTACATGCGTCAAAGGGATCTACTTATCAGGTATTATTAATCTATTGCGAAAACCTGTCTAAGTAAGATATAGGTTAAATAACATACATATTAAGCACTACGTAAATATAACTTAGTTTTTGATACCTAGACCTGTGTAACTATGATAACTGCATCATTTAACATAACGACGATGCCACGATGTTCGTAATTGCTAGATATATATATATAGTTTGCCATATTTCAGTATAGATATCAAATGAACAACACAAATGCAAATCGAGCAGAGTGCTTAGTAATTTTTTCACTTTAAACATATTTTATTGCTTTTTTGTATACATGTAGTAGCAAAAGGGTTAGGCCAACATCAAAATCAGCCCTTCCCAACCACAAATTATTTACAAAAAACAATCAAGATGTCTATAAAACATTATTATTCATATATGAGGCAGGAAGGTGCGTAGTATTCAAATGAAAATCTACCACACAAGCTTAAACCTGGTTTCTGCTATTTTAATACTTATAACTTAACCTACGCTTTGACTGGTTATTCATCT
The DNA here is from genome assembly GCA_029582155.1 of Panopea generosa. NCBI lineage: Eukaryota > Metazoa > Mollusca > Bivalvia > Adapedonta > Hiatellidae > Panopea > Panopea generosa. The sequence continues at coordinate 38,041,297 of CM055906.1, forward strand.
TTTATATAATCAATATCAATGAAAACATATGTAGTTTAACTGGAACCAGTCTAAAATCATGATAACCTTCTTCTTCCATATACTGAGCTGGGTTCTTGAAAGAACGTACGTAGACTGACTGTTTTTCTTTTTTAGATTTGAGTATTTAAGTATATGTTGGTGACACAGACGTCTGATTTACGGATGTAACCAACCGTGTTCTTCTCTCTGTCATCACATCATTAAAATCAGACTAGACTGTAGTACGTACCCAGCTTTCCCAATTAGGTCCGAGCAATGTTGGGAAAGCCCTATTTGAGCACGTTGATTGGTCAACTAAAAGTTTGAATGACGTCACCGTTTAGTAAGCGATCAACTGCTATGAATTGTGAGAAAGACATAGCATTTTCTGCTTTTTCGTTGGAAGTTAACAGATCTGATTCGGGAGATATCAGGTTCTGGGATGAACTTAAACCAGACGGTGTTAATCAAAGTAGAAAGCACACACATATGACGTAAACCACCCACATGCTCAGAAATATATACAAACTACTCATCACAGTTAAAGGATGGTTTTACGTTTTTGAATTCAAACATTGCAAATACTATCAACATTTTAATGCACAAAAAGTATAGATCAGTCTTAAATTAGTTTTAGAGTTTCACTAATGGCATACCATTAGGTTCTACTGTTTGCTTGCCAAATTATTTTTTTCTTTTCCCTAAAAACATTCATCAAAGCTGACGGTCTGTCATTCTTTAGCAAATAGTTAGCATCACATTGATTAGTGATGAGAAAATACAAACGGGAAAAGTTCTTACTATTTGAATGAAACTAGAAAGTGGTTACATGCTGGTTCAATGTTCTTTGGGGATATAACTCATAAATGTAAAATAACAACAACACAACAGCAAAACATGTCAGTCAAATGATCGTATAAAGGCCAGCAAAATAAAAACTTGACCATTAATAGCTGTGAGACCGTTATGTCTAGGTCAAGTGCTTGAAATGGTCAAACTGGAGTATTTCATGTCTAAGTTATAACCACTGCATCGTCAAAAAATAACAGTATTAGTTCTTATGTGCGCTCTCACCGTCGCAGATTTTTTAACTTTAACCAAACTTTGGAAAACTTACAAAGTATTTATATAATCATGTCTTATGGAAATATCTTGAAATGGCCAAATCTGATTATAACAGTTAACAGGGATTCGTATGACAAAGGTGGGTGAAATAGGACCAATGTCATCCCCTTGTTTTAGGGAACTGCTCAGACATGGTCATATTTCATGGGATAAATTACAAATTATATGTATGCTCTTTGAAGGAAGCTGCTGTATTCAGGGCGAGAATTGCGTGCTGTTCATTGATGTATGAGTAGAAACGCCAAGCATGATGTAAAATCGATTCCAGTAATGGTTTTACATTTCTCATATGAAGAGATTGATGTTTTAGCTGCTTCTTTTGACAATGGTAACGATTTTGCTTTTCAGGAAATCTCGTTGTATTTCTAAAAATGTTTGTGCAACTGGCTTTGCTAATGATATTATTATCATTTTATACTAAAATGAGTTGGCATTCTTTACCAAACATCCACGTCAACATTTATCAAGCATAATATTTATATTTTTATCTTATTCCATTGCCTGGCATCAGCCAGCATACAGGAATAAAGCATATTGATGTGAATTAGATAATAGCACAAATTGAAGAATATGAATTGCAGAATTGTCACCAAATCTAGTAATGCCATAGACGTCTGTTCTTTTAAGATTTTTTCTTTTAAACTTTATGTATTGTCAATTATAAATATCTATGTCTTTTACAAAGTTGACAACCATTGTTTAAAACTTCCAATGTATTAAAAAATTCGGGTAGTTACAGAGTTAACTATCGGTGTTCGACTGTCTGAATAAGTCAGCTTATAAAAAAGTTTTTTTTGGCCATGTTTTCCGCCAAAAGAAAACGATGTAAAATTATACAATTTAACCAAATACTGTGGTGATGTTGTCTAATCGTTAAATAAAGGAGATAATTGATAGAAGATTGTTTTGCAGTGTCGTCAATTGTATGTCCAAGGTATTAATTCAACATAGCATGAAGTATAATATGACGACATAATACAACATATATGCCGACAATGTATACATACTTGATCTACAGGGTAAGGTATTATTTTAAGCAGTTGGCCACAAGACAATTGTCTCCGTAAATTCCCTTGTCCCCAGGACAGCATAACGTGACCTCATTTCATTTTTTTCACTTTTAACTAAATTAATGACCAAAATTTGTGAAAAATTCAGAGTTTTTATTCTACCACCCAACTAATATATAGAAGCTTCTTAAGTATGAAATGTCTTGCTTGGCATCATTCTAATTTCATGTTAAGTAAACGTTTAGAGTCATATTGATTTTCCACCAATTTATTGTAATTTGAGTATCAAATTATAAAATGTACTTATACAGGGGACAACTGACTGTGAAAATTTACTTGTCTCTCAAGAAATCATCATGTGACAGGACAACCCTTAATTTCTAGCCCTGTAATCATTATGTTTTTATATCTATATATGCTATAAATAATATTTACATAGAATCTAAAACCGTTTTAATAATTCAAACGTATACCTTTACACTGTAAGCATTATTTTATTGCAGGGCTAGTTTGGTTGTAAAGTATTCCGCTTTATATGTGCCCCCTTTCTCAAATTTCGTCATTGGCCATGGCTTTGTTTCCTGTTGAGTAAAAACTTCCATATTTTTTTTTTAATTTTTGCCAGTAGCCTTTGACGAAGTACCATAGACAATACTATTAGTTGATGTGGTGGGATATACGAATGGTCCTTTCTGAAGCCAAGTTGATTTTTTGTGAATAAATAATTGGATTCAACTAATTACTTTATCGCATGTTTACCTCTCGTTTAGAGGACCCCTCCATATCAAAGGCGCTGTAGTTTTATGACCACATACTAGTATCTCTTAACGCTGAGATCTTGGAGGACCCCCCCCCCCCACCCCCAGGTCTAAGGCGCTGTCGTTTTATGACCACACACCTCTTACCGCTGAGATCTTGGAGGACCCCCCACCCCCAGGTCTAAGGCGCTGTAGTTTTATGACCACATACCTCTTACCGCTGAGATCTTGGAGGACCCCCAGGTCTAAGGCGCTGTCGTTTTATAACCACACACCTCTTTCCGCTGAGATCTTGGAGGACCCCCAAGTCGAAGGCGCTGTCGTTTTATGACCACACACCTCTTACCGCTGAGATCTTGGAGGACCCCCAGGTCGAAGGCGCTGTTGTTTTATGACCACACACCTCTTATCGCTGAGATCTTGGAGGACCCCCAGGTCGAAGACGCTGTCGTTTTATAACCACACACCTCTTACCGCTGAGATCTTGGAGGACCCCCAGGTCGAAGACGCTGTCGTTTTATAACCACACACCTCTTACCGCTGAGATCTTGGAGGACCCCCAGGCCGAAGGCGCTGTCGTTTTATGACCACACACCTCTTACCGCTGAGATCTTGGGACCTACTCAGATTCATTTTGTTCCTCCATCAGTAAAACTGGATATGCCTGACATGTGTTGACGTCACACCTCATTAAAACAAAACGCTTTATATTTTTATTGTTTTATCAATGCGTTAATAATTTAAATCACTGATACGATATCCAAACACATCATTACATTTTTGATGTTCCATGAAGATTATCGTCATAAAACTTAAAACATTACATGGTATGTTATCTTTATTATATGGCATACCACCTACACACAGGCAATATATCTTGCAGTATTTTATTAATAGTCTGTACGGAAATATTGTTTGTTTTATTTTATAAAAGATAAATGAATACAGAAGTGAAGGAGGTGTGGTTGTTAACACTGAATAACAAACATGCAGTTTATTTATCATTCTTATTTTTCACAACAGTGTTAAACTATTTGTTAGTATTTGTTTTTTTTTCTTTCAATGAATGTGGTTTCTGTTAGAGGTTGAGTATTTGTAAGTTCTGCATTGACTGAAATGTTGTTTATTTCAACGTGTTTTAAACTGGTTTTTTTTCTTGGTCTGTTCTTAAAAAGTCACTTGACGTGTTTTATATCACATTTATTTGACAACACTCTATATATCCACTGACCGATTGTTAAGTTATACAGTGACCGTGAAATATTTATTAGTTCCATAAGCATAAGCATATAATAAAACAATCTAAATCTTGTATAATACAGGCCATGGTCAGTTCTATCTCAGATACGGAAATAATTTAAGACACAGTTTATATGTATATTAAAATTTACAAACATTTAGAAATATATATTTATACGATATTTTTATCGTATATCTATTTACAAGAGGCAATTCATCACCATGTTTCAATTCAAATAGGACATGCCTTTAACCGTCTTTTCTATAATAATGATCCCAAATCGGCTAGTAATGTATTTAAGCTCACAAATCAATCGGGGCTAGTGACAAACATATCTAATACAATGCAATTACTCCTCTTGAACAGACTCGGTAAAAGCGAGCCTGCTATTATCATTTCTTGGTTGAGTTCAGTGCTCCCAAGCAATCATTGTGTCAGATATCATTGTTTAACCAGCAAATAAAAACTACGCAGCTAATCACAATACGTACATCAATCTCTCCATTATTCTCGTAATATACACTGGTGAATGATGAATAATAAGTGTTTTTGTAACTAGCCAAGATATATTGTTGACATGCCAATGATTGCTTATCGCATTTCCTGTATCATCACGTTTGCATTTGTCAGCTACGTTCTTTTGAGGTACAGTACGTGTAAGTGTGCCGGCGAGAAAAGTGGAATTGATAACGGCGCCATGAAATGAGATAAGAGACAGGGCTCAACTTTTATATTTGATTCGTATTGATCTAACGCATGGACAAGTATATATGCCATATTTATATATATTAATTGGTGTTTTCATTCAATAAGGTTTAAAACAAAATGGAACCCAAACCGGTGCTTTGGGGAGTAAGAGGTGTTGTAATTACAATTGTCAAAACGCCTTTATGTTTAAAATAGAACAGTGCTGAAACCGGTGCTTTTGGGGAGAATGAGGTGTTGCAATTGCAGTAGAAATTCGTTGGCTCTAATATGGGATGGCTGGGACACCACGTATAGCTCGAACCACTTATCTGGTCCGGCCGAATTCCTATTTCTATGTAAATATGTGTACATGTATCGTATACTGTTGAACAATACTTGGCTCGAACACCCCTTAACTCGAACTATTTTGTCCAATCATATTGGGTTCGAAGCTATCGACGTTCTACAGTACTATTTTCCAAAAGTCTTCATGTTTAAAATAAAATAGCGCTCAAGTCAGTGCTTTCGTGAGCACGGAGTGTTGCATTTACCATTGTCCATAAGCCTTTATGTTTAAAATAGAATAGCGCTCAGTCTCAAGGGTTGTGGGAGGGGGATTGAGGCATACATATGCAACACTCACATCCATTAAAGCATCATTAGCAATATTTTATATGTTACTCACTATATTTGAGGTCCAAAAGTACTAGAAATAATAACAATGAGTCAAGTTCAAGACAAAGTCAAACCATTAGAATGAGAAGTAGGAAAAATGCGGAAGACAGTGACTAGATAAAAGAAAATGCAAAAAAACAACACACACGTGTTTGACTGTAAATTTCAGAAATACGCATTTTGTTTTATCCTCGGTGGCACTCTTGCTTGTATGTCTTCTTTTCATACAACCGCTCCAGCATCTCGGTGTAAATAATGTTAAATGATGCCAAAAATCTGTACGAACGTAATTCAACATTAGCTTGTTTATCAAGCTATTAATTAGCAAATACAGACATTGTTACGTAAGATGCGTGTATCAATTAACAAAACAAAGATATGGCAAGATTATAATTCATTTATTGATATCTACATTGCATTTTACTGTGAAAGTAGAAGGCACAAACCTACCGCAAAATTTACGCATTTAAACTCGTAGCAGGTGTGCCGTGATTAATAAGAAACTATAAATCAGTAAGAAATATGAGCAGCACTTTATGTGAATGAAAAAAGATAAATCACTTGAGATACATTTTTTCTTTTTTCTTTTTTGAAAATGGGAGGAAGAAATGATTGAACATGTGGAAACGTTTGGTTCGTTTTGTGTACTTTCAAAAATATTAAAAGAGCATCCGATTAGAAAAATAGATAAGCAAAGTAAAGGTGTAATTTGTTAATTAACATTTTAATGATAATCTAACTCTATCTTTTGCACCCTCCAGCTATCATGCGTATTTACTTTAATCTCATTTCATTTTGTACGTATTTATTCCTTCACCTCGCTGAGACTTATTGCAGTAATATAGGTTGCAGGTGAGAGGCATGTTGCCCTGGATTTTTAGATAGAAAAGATTGAACTTTATCTGAGGAGAACAGCGCTAACGATTATATAGGTAATGAAGTTGTCCTAAGCGTTTAGGAAAACGTTCAATATATACTGAACGGAACAGCTAACCCGCCACTTTTAACTTTCATGCGAAAACTGATTTGAATTATTCCAATTACTAATGTCAAATTTAATAATACAGATTTATCCAAAATGTTTTTTCTTATGCAAGTCCATATTTTAGAGATGTTGCTTTGACGTTTTTAAAGAAAATACATGAAATAAAACCCAAAATGTTAGATATCGGGTTAGCTGGTCCGTTTACTATAAGTGTTTAAATGTCAATTTAATTTGAAAAATAGTCAAAGATCATTATTTTTGTCAGTTTATTTACTATTTTATTTTAGCAGTGAACTCAGCTCAGAGTTATTATAAATTGCTTTCGAGTCCGTTTCTTGGATAGAACGAGCCCCTGATATTGTTTTAGAAAATGCTTTAGAGCCTAGGGTCGAATTCGTGACTTTGGACGTGAGTCAGCACACTATCCACTACACCACCTCTCCGTTTAGTGTCGTCAGTAAATGGTCTTTAGTTTCATTTGAATCACGATACAGAGAATAGAATCAACAAATGACAGGTTATGCCAGTGTGGTTCATCTTATGCATGGGAAAGTCATGAAGTAACAGGTCCTTTTTCCGTTTTATTTATTAATGTTTTCGAAGATCCATTGTGTAGAACATTATCGCGGGTCTGGTCAATATAGATCAAAAGTTAAACGTTACAGAGACATAATACAACAAAGGTCATTATGCAGAATCCCCGTAACACACCAAGTTTGATATAAACATGCAGTTATATTGCTTATGTAAAAATGATATCAAATAATATTAAAACAATCTCAGATAAAGTCGAGGTCTCCTATATACTCATTTTAAACAAATTTAAAGGTTCCTACATAGGTTTAGTTTAAACAATATTTTATTCACATAAGTACATATATTTAGCATACATTTAACAATAAAGTAATACGTTTAACGAATTATGTGGAAAGGATACAGAAAAAAGCTTTAGAAGCTTGTGTAAATCTGCTTCCATAACAGTTATTTTACATTTCTTATAAACTTTATCATATTGTTCCGAAATAATTTCAATTTGGCCAAATGTGCAAAAATTGGTTAAAGAAATAATGGTTTATTCAGAATATTTCAAAAACTAAAAAAGAGACTATTGGTTGAAGAGAAGGAAAGAAGGAAAGAGACTCCACTGATTTTATTTTCTTTATCGGTTCATTCCGATACAGGGGATAGGTATTTTTCAAGTTTATGTTTATCAATCCAATCCATTCATTAACCATTGTTTCTTACTATCCAAGATCAAATAGAGGCGTGTTGTTATAGGTTTATTGTAAATAATTAGCTTATACGATGGGCTGGTTTGTGCAAATAATGTTTTCATTTGTACAAGTCAATGCAATGTGGTATCTTAGCACAATGGAAGCTATTTTTATAAAATGAAAAAATATCAATTAATTTTTATCCCCACAAATTCACACAGAGATTACATAACTACTCCTGTAGTACGCCGAAGTCGTTCGACAATTTGATTTATTCTATTCCCAGGTATGCGATACCAACAACATAAGAGATAACAACTAAGGATAGCACAGGTTTGAAAAGTACAAGACTCTCATACATACCTCGTGATAACAACAATTAAAATTAAAACGCCCAACGTAGCAGATGTTTTACACGTTGCTGCAGAAACCAAAACGGTGGTTATGGAAGCTGAATAGAGACGTTCTGTAACGGTATCCTTACATTTTGAGTGGGTAGACGAAGCAGATGTTTGGTTAAGTTCAATATCATCAAAGGTTGGTTATTCAGTAAGCTTGTAAAACTATCTATAGTCATGTTTTGATGTGTTAGTTTATCAAATGTTTCGATGTCACTGAAAATGTAGTGAATTTGATATTAAAATAAATATTTTTGCTAGATGCCTTTGAATTAATTTTTTTTATTTAATTTTTTATTCCAATACAATTATGCTTGGAATGATTATACGAATACAAATTGCTAGTGGCAGTAAACATATTTAGGGTATTCTAAAAAGTTTGTGTTTCAGAACACTTGATCTTGTTCTGATATTTTACAATGTTAATCCATAGTGGAATGTACACGTGTTTGTCATACTAATTTGAACGATTAACATGTATTGTATATGTTATATTCCATATCATTGTCCCAACCACAAAATACACAACGGTACTTGAAACAGAAGATCTAGCGCTTAAAGAACACAACAACAATAGCAACAACAACAACAACAACAACAACAACAACAACAACAGTAGCACAAACAAAATCATTTAATTTACATTATTCAGGTGTAACCCCACCATTGATTTTTGTTCTTTATTCTATAGTAAATAATAAAAGTTTGAAGGCTTGTCATTCATAGAGGGTCCCAAATGAAAGAAGTGAAACCTACATTTTACTGTTTGTCAACCTCTGCACTATCAAAATATGATGAGAAAAGTAGGGGTCATGTGTCATATAAGAGATTTTTTTTCTGCTCAGTGTGTACACTGGTGACAAAGTGAAAGTAGACTTCCGAAATCATGAATTCATACTCCAATTTCCAAGCATCATTTTTTTTTCTAAATTCACAATTCAAACATGACAATGCTATCAAAATGTTCAAAATACATCAATAATGCCATTCAAATAAAACAATGAGCATTAAAATAAGGAAAATGCATTTTTAAAGAAGAAGAATTGAGGATTATTTATAACCGCCATTATGCGACTACCCCACGGAAGCACTTCCTTTTTGCAATGGTGGCACTATGCCTTCATAATAAATAAAACACATAGAGAAGAAGTGATCAGGGCTCACCGACCTGGAACGGCAAGCTGCAAGCCTCAAAATCTTCATAACCACACTTCAAAACCGCCTTACTGGCGGATACCGGGGATGGCATTAAAATCATTACTGTTTGTATAAAAGGAATGTATTTTGTTGTAAAACTGTTGTCCTTTTCTCAACAAAAATGATCAAATCAACAGTTAAAATGAACCACAAAAATTGTGTTCGTTCCGTTGATTTATTTCCATGCACATTTTATCTAAAGCGTGCAGAGGGTGGGGGGTCGGAACGTTTGCATTCTTTGAGTGGAACATAAGCTTCTCTTGGGATGGCCCTCAATATAATCAATAGACATTTCTTTTATTAACAACATATGTTTCTGTAAAAGTTACTGGCATTATATTTGTTAATAAGAAACCTTGTTTTTGTTTAAACGCTTATAGGTATTAGAATTGTATAATTTGTGAACACGAAAATAGTGTTTTCGGTGAAAGACGAGGTGCACAAGATTTAATCCTAGATTTAACAGCAGATGTGCGATAGCCAGAAACGCACACACGAGATCATACGAAGACGTACCGTATTGTAATAATCTCTGTACGGATATATAACTTATCCATATGTCCAAAAATAAGAGAAATATAATTATATAACGCTTCTTTACATTTTATTTGCCTCATGACACCCTTTTAAAATAATAAGTCAGGAATTCGTGACATTTATTTGATATCTATTTTATTAGAAAATACCAAATTAGATATCAGAGTCAAATATTATAAAGGTATTTCCTTAGGGTTTTGATATTCTATCTGAATTTCAAAATATCTCCATGGAAATTGAGTGCTATGAAGATGGCTACATTCTTATCGTTTTATTCCATGTGGGAATAACTTTTTGTTACTAGATCATGTTAAAACGAATAAACTGTACGTGAAACAGTAACAAACAGTAACATAGCAATATAAATAAATCTCAAATTGTCACAAACGTTGTTTAACGATCACATTAGGGGCGGACCTTGGTTGAAAACGATGTGTAGGCACAGTTTTAGGGGGTCCGGTGGCATGCTCCCCCGATTTTTTTTCTAGCTAGATTGCCGTAGGTGCATTTCGGCGTCTATTCATTATCTTTTTAGGAGTCTGGTTATCCTTAATATAAACCTTGAATTCACTGTTTTATAACCAAATGAATTAAGAATAAATGTAATGTTTAAAGGTGTGTTCACTTAATAAAGGGAAAAATGAAATAGCCTTCTGTCTAGTGGTTAAAAGTGGTTACTTTTTTCATACTACAGGATAAACAATTTTAATAGTTTAACCGACTTTGTTGCGTGATATTTTTGTTTTATTCCTTTAAGTATAAAAGAACTGTCTCACAGTTTCCCAAAATATTAATTATCTACCCTTCTTTTTAACACTGTCAGAGAAATCATCTATTGCTTTTAGAGGAAAAGCAGTCTGTATCATTTGTATGGGTTCGCGTTACCGGATAGGTATCGTTTTCATTATCACAAGCCCAAACCTGAACTAATTAGCATAGTTCAACCGACATTAGCAAATCAGAGAATTAGAAGCGATATTTTTCTATCTTCTTATCACTCGCTGTTTGGGGTAATTTCCATGTTATCTTTAAACTAATGAATTAACAAAAAAAAAATCAAAGGTGTAAACATGCGTTCAAATTAACACTTTGCTGGACCAATAAGAAAACAGGACCGACCATATCATGTAAAATACTTGAACGTCGTTAAACTCAATCAGTGTATAATGAAACTGTAAATACCTATTGTGTTTTTACTTGCCAAACATCGATGTCTAGGCATATATAATTATTTAAGATTCATTCACACAACACTGCTCTTTTTACTATTTAATTATGCATATTGCCATCGTTTTTTTCCCAGAGAAGTGGAGATGATCACCATTTTGTAATGTGTATGTTTACTTGAAACAGACTATAGACTGACCACTAGATAGGATCATGGACCTGGTGATGCTGCGCACTTGTGTAATAACCATTAATATCTTAGGTTCATATTAGTTATAAATAGTCATTTGACTTATACCAATTGTACTTATATATTTCTATCAACATTAGAAAATTTATGAAAGGGTGTCACCTCGAAAAATGCATCAAATTCTAAAAGTACATTTTACGCAGCAAGTAATGTTTAATCTGACACGAAGAGACAAGACTTACGTAACTTTTACAATGATAGGATATAGTAGGATAGACAAATAGCAAAGTTACAAAGGTAAAATATTTCATTTCCCACAAAGAACTAAGACGAAAGAGACATTTACACCCATTGCACTAAGAACACACGACAAATTGCAAACTTAGAGTTATGGCGGTGATACCCTTCCATAACATTTCACTTCAGGAAAACATCTTAATCATTTGTAAAGTACCGTTTAATTCCGGTATAATATAAACAGAAAGGTCAGGGCTGCGTTTAGCGCGTCAACCAGCAATCGCGTTTACTGCCTGGTTCCCTAAATCCAATGCGTACTGCGTTCTAATTTGAGGTTGAGCAAGTGTCAAGGAAAATATGTTGGCTAACGTTAGCAAACGTTTAACAAAACTATACACAGAACAGGATATAATCAATAAGGAAAACGTTTAATTAAAATGTTGCTTTTTTCGTGCTAAACAGTAGTTTATGTTGTTTGTGGTAACCATAAACAAGACAAATTGAGAAATACTCTCTGAGTGTAATCTACGTTATTTATTAAATATGACGTACAAATTAATTACAGCTATCATTTCCGTTACATATATAGATAAATAATGCATTATGATATAACCTATAACTTGCCACGCGCTTCTTTGATGTTTACGGAACCACTCCCGCCGCTCCTGATATGAAAATAACTTACTGCAGACGACACGGCGTGCTGTATGACGTCACTACGTGGTAAGTAGGTTCATTTCACTCAATATGTAACAATTAAAAGGCGCCGGCGCCCATGATAAAACCGCATATCTGTATCATTTATTTGCACGTAATTAGAATAAGAAATTTCCAGCCAATTTTCATTCATGCACTACCAATTACTAAAACTGTTCAGTTTCTTTTTCTATAAAATGTCCCATATTTATGTAACTCGAAGCGTCCATCGTTTGCAAACACTTCGTTAATACAATACTCCTCTGATTTAACGTAAATATATGCTTTGATGCATTAATATGGAATAACATAAAACAGTCTAACAAAAACGGATCTGTATGTAAACCGGTTGTAGTCAAGAAAAAAAAATGAACATTGATTGGACGATGCATATATTTGGATATCAATCTGAAAAGCTCAGTTTCATTATACCAATAACTCAAATGCCACAATAATTGTATGGCATGAAAACAGAACAGCGATGTATCTATCCCAGAACCTGATATCTCCCAAATCAGGTCTATTAACCACCGATGAAAAAGCAGGGAATTCTATGCCACAATTCATAGCAATTGAACGCTTACTAAAATGTTACGTCATTCAAACTTTCAGTTGAAGCAACTGAACAATCAACGTGCTCAAATGCGGCTTTCTCAACAATGCCATTTAACGGACCATATCCGTTCTATAGACTAAAACAGCGACAACATATGTCAGCAATTCTTCATAGGGTAGGTGGGCCTCACCTGTAAATGTTTAAATTACGACTGTGGAATTCTTCAGTGAGACTAGTAATTAGTAGTTTTATGAACCTAAATAACAATTCGACGTCAGTTAAAAATCTTAAAACTTTTGTTAAACAGTTTAAAACTGGATGAGTTCTTTTTTGGTTGCGCTTTATCGTCTTTTTTCTCCGAACTATTTCTCGGTGAACGCGGTCTATTTCTTTGGCCCGAGTGATATTTTTCCTCTGAAATAAACAACGGCTGATATGGGAGACTTCGTTCACCACGTTCACGCTGTATGGAATGGACAAGTCCGTGAAAAATGTCCTCCACGTATTCATATTCCTCCGCAGCCGTGCATTCATAAAATGTTCCCTCAAACTCGCACGCTAACGATTGTCCGTCTGCTTTGCTGATTTGCCTGCAAACATTAATGTTACAAAGCAACCCGTGAAGCGATAGTATACATGTTTACTGAATCGACTTTCAACATTTACTTTGTCAGGCAAATACTTAAAAGGGGTCCTGGAAGGCGACTGGTCTACGGCGCCGTCTCAAGATCACTTACATCTCACCGCTTAGGTCGTAGGTTCGAGTTCCGCGCTCCTCTCCATAAACATTATATGAGAAAGTTTGCCAGTTACTTTCGAAAGGATGGTGGTTCTACTCAGATTCATTCTGAGGTCTTCCGGCACCAATAAAACTGGATATGCCATATATAACCAGAAATGTGTTGAAAATGGCGTTAAACCCCATTAAATAAACGTAAAATCTTAAACATGTAGAAATGTTGACAGATTTAAGTAAAGAAAACTAAAGTGCCAATATAAACATAAATATTACATATATATATTAATATTTACAGTTTTAAGTTTAAAGATGAGTCTATTTAACTGAGGTAACAAAGTAGGTGAATCTCGATCAACTAATTTTCTTTACATTTAATAAAAAGTAAGCAATGTGAAAGGTAAACCCAATAAAGCAACATATTATTCTTTCAAGTCACATCGATTGGAGACACAAACATAAATATGAATATATTAAATAGTTAATTTTATTTCAAACAAATCAATGAAACATGTACGCTTATTCATTGCTGCCAAAGGGTAAAGTGTTCCGAAATATACAGTCAATAACAGGCCTAAGTGTGTCCGAGATATGCTCTGTTATGGTTATACACCACAATTTAACAATTTAAACCGTTCACAATAGCAAAACAGTTCCATACTAAAATCACCAGCGTTTCTGTTATTTTTAAACAATAACCATACTTTCTTACTGACATACCCTTAATGCATTACCAACATGTTTTGCGCATGCGCAAAACAGGTGTTTTCATATTCCGCTTTTAATTTCATATATTGATATTTAAAAATAATGTGCTTGATTAGTTCTGAGTTTTTTACTCAATATTTTGCAATTCTTTTACTTATATGTCTCCAAATCTATTTACAGTTTACACTTTTGTTTTTGTATTTCGTATGTACAAAGTATTGTTTATTCTTATTTCCTAACTTTAGCTTCATATACAATGTATTGCTATTTAAGACATATGTGTTTCATTATTTCTGTGTATTTTTAAGAAGTATATGGTTCATTATTTCTGTGTATTTAAGACGTATGTGTTTCATTATTTCTGTGTATTTAAGAAGCTTGTGTTTCATTATTTCTGTGTGTTTAATACTTGTTATAGCCGGCATGCGTACCTGTATCTCTCCAAATCTATTTTGTTTCCAACCAATGCCAGTGGGCAGTCCTTGTTTACTGTTCTCAGGTAGTCGGTTACCTTGCCCATATATTCTCGGGCCTTTTCGAAGCTGGGCCGGTCTGTGATGCTGTAAACAAATAGGAAGGCGTCCGCCCACTTCATGTATCGCTGCGAGTTACTGTCGTCCTGAGGAAGGAAGGAGTGCATAAAATAAAATACATTTATTAATAGTACAAACAGGTGAGTGTTTTAATTCGATTTATGTAAATAAATTATAGTTTCAAATTGAATAGCAAAAACTACTCGCGATCATTAATTAATTCCTATATCATTTTATATTATAAAATAATTAACATTTTTAACACGTGACCTGTGGGTGGGGCGATAGTCATTCTCACGTCAGTTTAATACGACGACTATACTATTACTAAAATGTATCCAGCTGCATGGAAAATAAAGTCTCTTCTAGAAACCATTTTTGTGTATGATGTATGAGGTGCGAGAAAGAGAGAGGATTGATGCATTCGTAAACAAGGAACATATTTTATTGTCGGAAGCTAAACATAACATTGCAAAGGCAGCAATGGGGTGATAATAATATTTTATACAATTGATAGCAGCATTGTCTTTAATCATTTTGGCATAGAATAAATATTTGTAGGAGTTTTAAGACTTGCAATAGCAAAAACATACGGATGAAAGTGCAATAAATTCTGGTCGTAGAATTCCCATTCAATATTCCAGAAGATTATAATGTAATTATGAAAATAGTAATTAACGTGCGGAGCAATAACTATTCATATTTATGTCTAGTTTATTGGGAGAGGGGGGGGGGGGGGGGGGGGGGGAGGGGAGGAGAAGAGGAAAATACTGTACTACTTGTATACCGGTAATAAACATTCGACACCGAGAGATAAACAATTGGCGAATACAATAAGAAATTACTGACTTTTTTTTCTCGTTCAATCATTTGTTTGAGAATTTATACGACATGTACGTTATTTGCTCCTTTAAATTTACAGTAGTTATTATTTTGCAGCGATTAATATTGTTTTCGATCGGAAAATATTTTCTTTTCACAAACATTTAAATAAATGAATATAACATCAGTTTTACACATAATGGTTGACCGGAAAAATGAAGCAAAGAAGGAAAAACGCATTTAAAATATGTTAAATGTGCAGTATGATTCCTGTTTTATGCATTGATATATAGTCAAACCTGTGTAAGCGGTCACCTCTATTTAGCAGACACTTGTCTTAAGCAGCCGTATTTGCTATTTCCAACTGATATGCTTTCAGATCAACTTGTCTTAAAAGGCCACTTTTGCTCCTTCCCTTGACGGCTGCTTAAGACAGGTTTGACTGTATTGTATTGTCACACCAGATCCAACTATAAGTGAAACCACTTTTCAATAAAAGCATCGTGACAACTTAAACATTATTTGCGTATCAGTTTTTTGTGAGCGCATGGTCCAGTGGTAGAGCACCGAACCCATGATCGGAGGATCGTGGGTTCGATCCTCCGCTACGGCTATGTGTGGTGTCCTTGAGCAAGGCACTTTTTCCGCATATGATTTGTACTGTTACTACCCAGGAAGACTTCGAGCGTGATTTGTCTAAGTTGTAAGAGCTTGTTTCACTATCGAAGTAAAATAAATAAGTTTAAAACAACCATTAATATACTCAAATCGGTTTGACGATAGTTGAATTTTTAACTCGTCTAACTTCATAAACACATTCATATTATGTTAAAGTAACAATGTATGTAGCTAATTTTACATACTTTAGACTCTTAAACATTAGGTTAAAGTTTTGTGTTTAGCTCGGGGTTTTTTTTCAGTAATACAAGTACTATTGACTTTGTATTCTGATCATCATCATGTTTAAAACGTTAACGTCATTGACTTTGACCTAATTAATAGATTAAAAAAGGACGAGCTTATTTTAAATGACAACGACTGTTATTTTCACTACCGGTCTGATGTTTGCAAATGTTTGGCTTACCTTCATATCATTTTTGAAAAGCTTTTCTCATGCATTCTTGTATTGTGCTGACTAAGTATTAAATCGATCTATGAACGTTGTTTTATGAACGGTTCACATGTGCAACTATCAAAAATACTTTTACTCCCACATTTGTCAAATTTGCTTTGTCAATTTTGAAAATGCATCTTAAAGTTTTATTCACCTTTTCATATGTGTCTTAAAGTTTTATTCACCTTTTCATATGTGTCTTAAAGTTTTATTCACCTTTTAATATGTGTCTTAAAATTTTACTCTCCTTTTCATATGTGTCTTTAAGTTTTACTCACCTTTTCATATGTGTCCATAACGTTAACAATGAATTCCTGACCGTCCACATCCTCATGTTTGGTGTATATGTCCTCTGAAAACATATATAATTACATCCGGTTAAAAGTATCTACAAATACATATATATATACAATGAACGTATTTTAGCTATCAAAATGAAATATACATGTAAACGAACAAACAAATAATCAAAATATGTAATTTTGGTATAATGTTTTATATACCAGTGGTAATGATTTTATAAAATGTAAAACTGAAGAAATTTAAAATATTCTTGTACGACGAGTTATACTTTATGTTTTTTGTAGTCAC
Organism: Panopea generosa; assembly: GCA_029582155.1. Classification (NCBI taxonomy): domain Eukaryota; kingdom Metazoa; phylum Mollusca; class Bivalvia; order Adapedonta; family Hiatellidae; genus Panopea; species Panopea generosa. The sequence continues at coordinate 38,058,473 of CM055906.1, forward strand.
TTTTTGAAATGTTGACTTAGATTACATAGACGTCCTTATCTGAATTGTTGGCATTGAGCATTTGGCGAGAACAGTAATGAGATTGTTTCACCAACATATTTAAATGTGTAATTAAGTACTTGAATCATAAACGAAATATAGGTATTCAGGCGAAAATGAAGTAAAAGCCTCGGACTGGATCCAGAAAATCTTCATTTGGGTTCATTGACATTGATTAAAGATTATTTACGTTACCAGTCAGAAACTTTAAGTTATATTTTTAAGCATTTATGTAAAGCATTGGTAAAGCACAAGTCAGATATTATTATTAGTTGTATTTTCAAACACTCTCAAATTAACAGTTTTAGATAAATTAGCTGTATATTGTATAAAGGAAAATTCAAACTACTGAACTATTAGTATTGTAATAGAAAGATTACATATTCATGTACATCATTTTTATATTTCACTCCCGTGAAGTTCCGTGTTTATATTTTATAGTCTGTGTATATAACGAACTGCACAACTTATGAACAGGTTATATGTACATCATTTTTTATATTTCACTCCCGTGGTGTTCCGTGTTTATATTTTATAGTCTGTGTATATAACGAACTGCACAACTTATGCACAGGTTATATGTACATCATTTTTTATATTTCACTCCCGTGGTGTTCCGTGTTTATATTTTATAGTCTGTGTATATAACGAACTGTACAACTTATGAACAGGTTATATGTACATCATTTTTTATATTTCACTCTCGTGTTGATGCGTGCGTGTATTGTATAGTCAGTGTATATAACGCACTGTACGCTTGTACTGTATAGTCAGTGTATATAATAAACTGTATGCATGTATTGTATAGTCAGTGTATATAACGAACTGTACGCGTGTATTGTAAAGTCAGTGTATATAACCAAATTGTACGCGTATATTGTATAGTATGTGTATATAAAGCAATGTACGCGTGAATTGTATAGTCTGTGCATATAACGAACTGTACGCGTGTATTGTATAATATGTGCATATAACGAACTGTACGCATGTGTTGTATAGTATGTTTATACAACGAACTGTACGCGTGTATTATATAGTCAGTGTATATAGCGAACTGTACGCGTGTATTGTATAGTATGTGTATACAACGACCTGTACGCGTGTATTGTATAGTCAGTGTATATAGCGAACTTTACGCGTGTATTGTATAATATGTGCATATAACAAACTGTACGCGTGTATTATATAGTCTGTGCATATAACGAACTGTACGCGTGTATTGTATAATATGTGCATATAACGAACTGTACGCGTGTATTGTATAGTCAGTGTATATAATAAACTGTATGCATGTATTGTATAGTCAGTGTATATAATAAACTGTACGCGTGTATTGTTTAGTAAGTGTATATAACGAACTGTACGCGTGTATTGTCAAGTAGGTGTATAAAACGAACTGTACGCGTGTATTGTATAGTCAGTGTATATAACGAACTGTACGCGTGTAATGTATAGTATGTGATGTGTATATAGCGAACTGTACGCGTGTATTGTATAGTATGTGCATTTAACCAACTGTACGCGTATATTGTAAAGTATGTTTATACAACGAACTGTACGCGTGTATTGTAAAGTCAGTGTATATAGCGAACTGTACGCGTGTATTGTATAGTATGTGTATACAACGACCTGTACGCGTGTATTGAATAGTCAGTGTATATAGCGAACTTTACGCGTGTATTGTATAATATGTGCATATAACGAACTGTACGCGTGTATTATATAGTCTGTGCATATAACGAACTGTACGCGTGTATTGTATAATATGTGCATATAACGAACTGTACGCGTGTGTTGTATAGTATGTTTATACAACGAACTGTACGCGTGTATTGTATAGTCAGTGTATATAATAAACTGTATGCATGTATTGTATAGTCAGTGTATATAATAAACTGTACGCGTGTATTGTATAGTCAGTGTATATAACGAACTGTACGCGTGTATTGTAAAGTAAGTGTATAAAACGAACTGTACGCGTGTATTGTATAGTCAGTGTATATAACGAACTGTACGCGTGTAATGTATAGTATGTGATGTGTATATAGCGAACTGTACGCGTGTATTGTATAGTATGTGCATTTAACGAACTGTACGCGTATATTGTATAGTATGTTTATACAACGAACTGTACGCGTGTATTGTATAGTCAGTGTATATAGCGAACTGTACGCGTGTATTGTATAGTATGTTTATACAACGAACTGTACGCGTGTATTGTATAGTCAGTGTATACAGCGAACTGTACGCGTGTATTGTATAGTATGTTTATACAACGAACTTTACGCGTGTATTGTTTAGTCAGTGTATATAGCGAACTGTACGCGTGTATTGTTTAGAATGTGTTTATAAACAAATTGTAAAACTTATCAGCAGCTTCTATGAAATAAAACATTGTTTTGGCGTCTGTTACACCAACATTTTACTTAGATATTTAAAAACTTAACTAAGTTTTGACTTGTTATTTATCTATAATATAATAAATATCAATAAAACAATAAAATTATGCAGTTTTATTGGAACCAGTCTAATATCATGATCATCTGACTGTTTTTCTTAGATTTATGTTATTTATTTAAGTATATGTTTGTGAAAATACGCACTCTTGTAAGATCCTCTATATACGGAATAAAACATTGTCTTATTCTGTTCTGTTCTGTTTTCATAAATTAAAGAACATTTAAATACATTATGAAAATACATTTACTGCCAATTAAAGAAAGTGCTGGAGTCTATGCTAGTAGTTTTAACGTTAAGATCACGAGTAGATGTCGACATTTAGCATGTAACGTTTATAAAACACGTGGTGCATTGCGATAAATTGATATTTATCGGCACGAGAACATCTGGAAATGTGGTTTATTATTTGCTTTCATTGAAACGGTTGCAGTAATTACTGAATATTAATAGATAATAATGTCAATCTATCTGCCTTTGAACATCACAAGCTACGGTTTATCTCATAATTAGTGTGTTGTTATACCAGGATCACTGATGATTTTGTCTTCTTCTATGGTGTAATGATTTGCATGTTAAGAATAGTAATTGTTTTAGGGAAAAAAATAAAGCCACATTTAAAACAACATAAAAAACAGATAAAAAGGATCAAGTGAAATAACTCTTCGTAATAGAACTTCCTCTGATGAGCTTGGTGGAGGCTAAAGCTGCCAACTGTCTGCGGTATACGTGATCATTAGTTTTATATTGGGTCACGAGCAATCTGAACTCTTCCTGCACTGTTTTCAAAGGCATTCTGTGACTGGTGCGGGGAAACACGTAGTTGTGAAGTAAAGGGTTAAAGTATATATGTCAGATTTAATTCGAACGAATAAACAATTGGTCCCGCCATTTAGTTTCGACAGACTGTGAGAAATTTGCTTTATCTTATAAAAACAGTTAGAACTTAGAGCTTGGTTTGAATATGTCCCAAGCAAACAATAACGTTGGCAAAGGAACCTGGGATCGTATTCACCAACCATTCTTAAGAATATTCTTAAACCTGAACTCAAGTATGATTTTTTTAGAAACCATTTTTGAAACCAACATTTGCAGAAAGATAAGGACACTTAATATATAGTCAAATGAACTCTCATAATTAGTCTACCTGTCACGATAAACCAGATATCTAATGTTGAAATTTGGATTTTCAAGCTGAAGTCTAAGACTTTTCTCAAGAATTGTTGGTGAAAACAATCACAGATGTATTTCATGTAGGAGCATCACATATCCGTAGTTCACGACCTGATTGAACATATTATGAAAGCTGCGCCATAAGTACGTCGCTTGTCAGTTGATGCTCAAGGACAGATGCACGTGGATGGTTCTATAGTTGCTCACTTGAAGGTGTCTAGTATATGACAACATGCGGATATTATAAGAGGAAACGAAACATCAATAGCTTATTTAGCTCATGGTAGTAGGTAAGTTGAGGCACTCAATCATGAAATTAGACCAATCATAGTAAAATGGATTGGCATATCATCTGTTACAAAGTATTCCAAATTCCAGTATCAAAGGGAAAACGTATCATAAGTCTTAATATTCCCCATTGACGTGTTGCTTTCGTTATTTAAGAAGTACTATATAGAAATACAATGTTGGTCATTTACGCTTACAGAACATAATAACATCACTTTATTCAATCATGTTCAGAATATCATTAAGGGCACCAATGATTTGATAATTAATGCGTAGCTTGTTATCCATAGACGCTTGCCAAACTTTGTACCTTTCCGTTGATCGTACCTCTCTCCTTATATCAAATATTTCTTATATAGTTTATTACTTCAAGTTTGTTCAATGTATTGAAATTCATCTCGATAAATATGTGTACGATAACATTTTGTTTTTAATTGTCGTTAGAATGTGTAGCCTGACCATTTTGCTAATATATATATAAAAAGCAATAAAATATGTTTAATTTAAAAGTGTAAATATATTTCTTCAAGCAGTAAGGTCACATTCCTTTCGAATCTATGTATTCCCTACGCTTCCGTGTCAGCAAACATCCTTGTCGCTATCTCCAGAGTATCTAACAACTTTCGATAGGTTTTTCTTACATGTTTATGTTATTTTACATTCAGATATACCATATAAGACTATATTCACCTATAAATGGATCGTATTCCATGATGAATCGGCGTGTGATATACTTCACCGTCAATGCTGAAATATAGAACATCGAAAAGTAAGTAAATGCTTTTTACATTATACAGAAACGTATACAAGGACTCACACCACTATTGTTTTCGGTTTCGGAAACTACAACCATTTATAGTGCTAACCAGCCCTGGTTCGTAGATAAATCTCTAAATTTGATCGGTGAAATAGTTGATTGAATGCAGTTGGTGTAACCATGGCCCAGTGTGAAGTTAGTAACCTTGTATATATATATATATATACATGTATATCTAAATCCAACCCGAACTTTTTTTCTTTTTTTGTTCCTTTTATTTTTTCTCAGCTTTATGGGTGAGGGTTAGGGAAAGGGCTTTTTTTTTTGCTTTTTGGCAATTATCGGTTAAGGGGGTAATCAAAACACCGATACTGCCGCCTGTGTGTGTGACAGGTAGGTTATATCTTTCATCGTCATATTGGTAATACAAGTCATTGTTGTTTACGCTGTCGCGGTAAACGAAAAACCAAAACCTAGGCCTCTTGCACAACTGTTTCGTTTTATTTCACGTGTAATTTGACATATCTGGCGTCATAATATATCGTAAAATGAAGGAAACACTTTTGATTGTTTTTATCGCGATATATTGATGAATAGCTGAATATGAACGATGGTGGATATGCGTTCTCCTACGTCACGAATGTTAATATTTGAATTTGAATGACCTTCCATTCACGTTGAAATGCTTGGGGATGTATCGTAAATTTAAATGAATGCTTTAGGTATAGATTTTATCGCCTTGGGGAGGAATACTTCAGCTGATGGAACATTTCAATTTTCAAACCATTTTAACAAGAATCTGAAGGTCAATGTAATTTTCGATGAAACTACTTTTTAATGAAATTTCGGATTGCCTTCAGATCAATTTTATAAGTTATTCTGAGTTAAGATAATACACTTTATTGTTTTTAGCAACAACATATCTATATAACCCTGATATGATTTTATTGTTAGGCACGTGCTCTTTGTTAAATGTTGTTTAGGACCTCAGTGAAGATTGAACGTAGATTATAATTACATAAAGTGGTTATTATTGCTTATATCTTTGTAGTATCAGTTTTCTTGACGTATAATGTATAGTTCATAAAAGTTTCTTTACTAAAATAACTTTTTTCTCCTAAATTCGAACTTCCCTCCATGTCGGCAAATATCCCACAATGTGTTAAACAGATTGTTCTACACGTAAAACAGGTGAGCAATTCTTGGATGTAAGAAATAAACACAAAATATGGCACTTATCACTTAGCTACAAAAATAGATACATCAAAAATACTTGAAATACTATAGCTGTCTGAGATGGTCATTACCCTTAATGTTCGATATGACGGCGTGTGTATGGAATTAAAATTTGGACATTTTAGGAAGAATATTCTCCATGAAACAAAGAACAGATTTCGTCTGTTGTCAATGATTAATTTTAGGTCGATAAATGTTCCGGATTCTGAGCCTGGTATTGCCAAAACGCCTGTACAGTACTGCAACATTTATTTCAGGAAACACTGATGAAAGGAGAGCATACAGTACGTTGCCAAGGACTGTGTCTATATTGTACGTTTTGTATTTTTTAAGTGTTACAATTGGGACTCGAGTCATACCTGCTTATTCAAGATAAAACAGCAATAAGTATAAAGGCTGAGCCACCAGTCAGAAATACAAATGCAGAAATGACGATTAATGGTTTCTTCTAATCTTTAATGTGATTTTCGTGTATTGATTTTGCTATATCATTTTCTGAATTAGACTTAAAATGGAGCTCGTGGTGAAGCACCGGACACGGGATCTGGGTTTGATTTCACACCAGGGCCGTGTATTTTGTACTTAAGCAAGCAAACAAGGCACAGTAAAACCCATACGACATCGATCCTATTTCATATGAGTTGGAGTAATTTGTTTTTAACATTCGATGAAATATGAATTAATGTTGTTTATAACTTATATCACAAAAATCAGTCTCAATCTTGCCTTTATGATACATCAAAACTGTTACTAGATCTACGTAGATATGTAAACCAGAGGGGCGACAGGAGGTCGGGAACTTCAGGTATTCCCAAAGTGTTGCTAAATGACAGCAATTCTATTCACTGTTTTGGGGTTAACTGTCTTAAACCGTACCCTCTATAATGAGTGACCCCCAACAGTGGCACAGCTTGCCTAAAAACGATGTGTAGGCACAGTTGTAGGGATTCTGGGACATGCCCCACTGAAAAGGTGCGTTCTTATGTATGTCTTTATGTTTTAGGGGACTGGTTATCTCTAATATTAACATTGAATTCACTGTTTTATAAACAGATAAATTGATAATAAATAAAGGGGGAAATAAACTAGCATTGTATCTCATGGTTTCAAATGGCTACTATTTTCTTACAACAAGAATTAGAATCCGTATAGTTTACCCCCCTTCCCTCTACGTAGTCTGGTTTCTGTTGTATTTTTGGCAGTTTTATTTTTTTTCATTTCTTTTTCGAAAAAAAAGTGTAGGAACGTGCGTCCCTGACCAAAGAATGGAATCGTTTATGAACGTGTTTGAATTATTCCGCACACATGGTCAGTACAACGTTACATAGCCATCAGCTTAGACAAAGTCAAGAATTTGAAATTCGAAATGATGGCCATGAATGACAACTTGATTACAATATCATTTTATAATTTAAAAAATGCAATTATTACAACATACTATGGAAAAGTAGTAGTACTGTACTGAGAACAGCAACAGAAAAAAACACTACATTTGGGGAGCCGGCCGGCTCGTTATGGTAAGACTGAGCAAAATGGCTGCCAATTATTCTTAGTAAATAAATAAACAACAAACAGCACGTGTGTATAATCATAGAAACCTAGACGCCGGTGGTTTCGGTGCACAAATAATATCTCTAACACCTCCGATTTATAATCTACGTGGCTTATTAGGCTAATCGAAAGCACAACGCTTGGCCGTTTTCGTCTGCTAATAATTTGCAATGTAGGTGGAAATGACGTAGCGTTGTTCCTATGAAGCTCTGTTTATACTCTATATTAGTATGTAGATAATGGTCAGCTATCACAGTTGCGTTTTCCATAGACCCACATTATAACGTTTGACCAAATTATCTAAAAAGTGTCCTATATCATATCAAATACTACCCAGAACTCAAATAAAAATGTATAGATAATATTTTTTAATAATTTTAATGTCGAAACAGAAAATGCCTTATTTGGAAAGATGGAACCTCTTTGAAAAGACTTTTAATTGTAATTGTTTTTGTTTTTTTTGAGAGGGGGGGGGGGGGGTCTGGACATTCCCTTTTATGTGAGCAATATTTCGGTGTGTAGAGTTTCCCAAATAATACCGGTAACTCTTGTTAATTATAAAATAGCACAAATTTGCGATGTAAAGCATATATGTCTCACTACACAGTTGAATTTTGTTAAAAAAAAGAATTCCACATAGATTTTTTTTCATAGCAGGAATGCAAACTCACATAAAAATGCACAATAACTGGTAGGTTGACCAGGTTGTTTTTTAAAGAGGGTGCAGTGACACCCTGAAATTTCTTGAAAAAAGAAGTCCTCAAATGCTCATAAATACATGTATATGTTGAAATCCTATAAAAAACACTTTTTTAACACCAGTGATGTCTTATTGCAGTATATGCTATACCAACTTTTGCTCTACTCATCTGCAGCAAGAAATCACAACTACTATGTATCATTTTGAAAATATTTCAAAACCAAATTACATAAGCCTTGTTTTAAGCGTAAGAATCATGTTACTGTGGAGAAAAAGGGTCATAAATGTGTAGTGAGACGTTATACCCAACTTAAAAAAGTAATACATACGTATATTTAAGTGCACTTTTTAATTTTAATCATATTTACATACTATGTAGCATACCAATATATTTACTCCATCGTTAACTATATTTAGTTGTTACAGCTTTCCCTGAGCCATGTAAATGTATCTAAAACTGAAGGCAATGTATCAAATTAAATGTAGGATTTTGTGATACCTATACATGCATTAATTTACAGCCAATACTGACCTGATTTGCCAACACCAAGGGCACCCAGCAACACGATGTTATATTCCGCCCTGTTACTCTGATTTCGTTTACCACTCATTATATAACTTCGACAGATAGTATAATTGTATAGTTCAACTCATATAAGTTTCACAGATAGTATAGTTCAACTCATTATATAACATCCACAGATAGTATAGTTGTATAGTTCAACTCATATAAGTTTCACAGATAGTATAGTTCAACTCATTATATAACATCCACAGATAGTATAGTTGTATAGTTCAACTCATATAAGTTTCACAGATAGTATAGTTCAACTCATTATATAACATCCACAGATAGTATAGTTCAACTCATTATATAACTTCCACAGAAAGTATAGTTCAACTCATTATATAACTTCCACAGAAAGTATAGTTGAATTCATTATATAATTTCCAAAGAAACTATAGTTTTTAACTCATTATATAACTTCAACAGATAGTATAGTTCAGCTCATTATATAACTTCCACTGGTAGTAAAGTTCGTCTCATTATATAATTTCCACAGAAAGTATAGTTCAACTCATATAACTTCCACATATAGTATAGGTTAACTTATTAAATAACTTCCACAGATGATATAGCTCAACTCATTATATAATCTCCACAGATAGTATATTTAAGCTCATTATATAACTTCCACAGATACAACTTATTATAAAATGTCAACATATAGTTTAGTTTAACTCCTCTGGTGGTATTTTAATCACACATTTTGTCCAGAATAAACAAAAACAAATGTAAAACAATTGTGCTGTACTTTCGGAATATTTCACGTCACACAATTATGTAGCCTTACTTTCAGAAGTATTTTCAATACTTTGATTTAATTCAAAGTGTTGTTTTATGTCTTACAAACGTATATATGTCTCACAAGACATGTTGACCATCTATTGTCGATGCTTTTACGTCCACAATCCACGTGCTTTCACCTGTAAATGGATTGATAACTATAGCAATAGATGCATTAAGGTACAAATATGACATGGAATACTGATTGTAATAACAAATGTTGGAAGGGGTTTTGTTGATTTTATTTTTATATAAGGGTACATATTAGTGTCAAAGAACGATTGTTATCATTAGCATAAATTGTAATACATGTATATACATATATTGACCTCAATAAAATAGTGCATATTTTAATATTATATTTTTGTACCACAATGTGACATGTTTAAAACTACATCGATACGTGTTACTTGAAAACTTGAATTTAGTTTGAATGTAAAAATTTTAAGTTCTAGACGATTGTTCTATTAAAACTTGTAATAATGACTTTTACTTTGTTTATCCATGTAATTAATTAATACATTAACCATGATTGCGTATAACGACGCGCATTGATAAAAGAAGATAAACAGAATGTCGAATCCCAGCAAGTGGCTAAATGAAACTAATACAGTTAATACAGTAAGTAGATAAAATCTGAAGGTATGTATTTCATGGCGATAACGTCTAAAAATGCCAGCTTAACACTAACAGACCCTGACATGTCTGTAGAGATGTGTTCTTTGTTGTTAAAGCTCAGTTTGCTTATTCGTTTATACATAATATTTATAAGAGAGAACAAGTAGCCTTGCACTTTTAATCATTGATGCTTATAAGACTGTACCCAAAGTGCACTCCACGCAATACATCAATTGTACTTTACGCAATGATGCGTCTACGGTTGTCGCAAGTGTAACAATACGAGAAAAATATGCAGCCAGTCCGGGACTCGAACCCGGGACCCTTCGCTTACAGGGCGAATGCCCTACCGACTGAGCTTACCGAACCGCTTATATACATTTCTCTCCTAGTAGGTTACGTACACACTGTAACACATAACTGACGTGTACAAGCTCTATTTGTCATGATAAATAAGGTAATAATTAGTTAGATACTCATGAACGAGGCTTTTATTGATGCATCTCAATAATATATTTCAAACATCACTACAATAGTGTAACTATCAAAGAGGATCTCCGGGGGGGGGGGGGGGATTGGGGGGATTGGGGGGGGGGGGGGGTCTCAATGGCCATCACCAAAAGTATTTGCCATAGTTCCCTAAAAGTATTGCCCCAAGATCTTTAGAATTAGTTCTTTGATTCCTGGATCCCTGAAAGTAATTCCAATGTTCCCCTGAACCTTAAATAATTGGCCATGTTCCCCAGATCTCCAAAACCCCTGAGAGGGCCCCGTCAAAGCTGAATCATATGTTTTGACTATTATGTTAGCTTAGTAGATTCTATTATCGGAAAGGATTGAAAAAAAATTGTTCTTAAAATTATTATTGATTTCCCCCAAAATGTTAAATCAATGTATTTCTAATGGGTTCTTAATTTCAGAAATAATGATAGCAGCGTTTGTAGCCTTAAAACGTCGTCTGCTATCATCATGTTCATGAATCATGTAATACATGTTTGCAGATGTTCTGTACTCAACCACTTCTTACGCGTTAAATCAAAACACACTTCTAATCCTAAACATCTTCTGTTATCATGAAAATGTATCAATGACTGCAAAAAAAAAAGCGACGAATCCTGTTTCTAGGGGCAGTTGAATGTCTTTTTCATAACGTATCACCAGATATGTTCGTTTAGTCTCCTGGAATTATTTCAACATGCTTTGCCAATGATATCCATGTGGCTGATAAAAGTGAAAGAATTTAGATAAAATGTAGTTTTAAAAGATATACTTGCTGCTGTGTTTACAAAACAGTTTTTTTAGAAATTTTAAAACCACATTTAGCTATATAGTTCTGGGGAAGAACGCCTGCTTTCGCTTATGATACTTTATTTTTTCTCGATTGAAGTAAGCTCAGAGTTTACTATTATAGGTCTCAATATACATTTGAATTTTGTTCTTTGTTCAGTATAAAATAGATTTAGGATTTCCACGGTAAAAAACAACATATAGATTTTTTTTAAACATTTTTTTTCAGAGCAAAAATGTAAATCCACATAAAAATGCACAATAACTGGCAGGTTGACAAGCTTGTTTTATTTTTTTTTTTTAAAAAAAGAGAGTGCAGTGACACCCTAAGTTTTTGTTTTTAAAAAAAGAAGCCTCAAATGCACATAAATACATGCATATGTTGAAATCCTATAAAAGTCACTGTTTTTAACACTAGTGATTTCTTGTTGCAGTATATGCTATGCCAGCTTTTGCTGCTCATCTGCAGCAAGAAATCACAACCACTGTGAACCATTTTAAAAATATTTCAAAACCAAATTACATAGGACATCTTGCTTACATGGGAAAAAGAACGAGTAACTGTGTAGTGATACGTATATTTTTATCGATCCCCAGTCTGTTTCCTGGGAGAAAACACGTACTGGGTGTTGTTTGATCAGAGGTCATGACCAGCGGATCAAGTCGGGAGTTGAACCCGAAACTTCTTTCGTGCATCAACTACACCGTCGTTTTGGATAGGAGCCACGGTCGAGACATTTCAAATACTTTATAATGCGATATTACTCTGTTCGTTCTCGTTGGAGATCGATGGCTCATGTTATATTTATGCAGAGTGATTCTTCAGTACCGTAGCGTACATAATAATAAATCAAGTTGTAAAACTGCTAAGATACCGCTCGCTATGATGAATTATAAACGACATCATTATTCATCAATATATATCAACTATGTGAAGAAAATACGACATCATTATTCATCTATCTATGTGAAGTATATACGACATCATTATTCATCTATCTATGTGAAGTATATACGACATCATGATTCATTTATCTATGTGAAGAATATACGACATCATTATTCATCAACTATGTGAATTGCATCATTTTTCATCAACTATGTGAATTATATACGACATCATTATTCATCAACTATGTGAAGTACATACGACAGCATTATTATCAACTACGTGAATTATATACGACATCATTATTCATCAGCTATGTGAATTGCATAAATTTTCATCAACTATGTGAATTATATACGACATCATTATTTATCAACTATGTGAATTATATACGTCATTATTAATCATCAACTATGTGAATTATATACGACGTCATTATTAATCATCAACTATGTGAATTATATACGACGTCATTATTAATCATCAACTATGTGAATTATATACGACGTCATTATTAATCATCAACTATGTGAATTATATACGACATCATTATTATTCATCAACTATGTAAATTATATACACCATTATAATAAAAATGAATATGTTGAAATGAATATGTTGTGTATCGTTAGTGTTTATACATTGATGAAATAAAAGTTGAATTACAAGAAATATGTGCAAAATAATAAATCTGAAGGTTTACTCAAACAATAATGATATAAACATAATGAAATATATACATAATAAAAGATATAATAAAATATATACATAATAAAATAAAAATACTGGAATATTGAAAGCACTGTAGGTTTTTACACTAAACTCTTTAACGGCGTTATCTGTACCACTATGTATGTTCCATCTGTAAGTATGAAAAATAGAACTAAAGTACAAACCATGCTTCATATTTTATTTATTTCACTTCAGTAATCCCCATTGGTATTATTATGTAGAAACTTCCAACTACACCAACCGTAAGCACTGCGCACTATATGTTTTGTATCGTTAATCTCATAGAAAAAATCGTTGTAAAACAGGCAGGTGAGTACCTGGTCCCTTTGTATAAAATATCAGAATTGTACGAGTAATATCCTGGTACATACGAACTACGATCTGATAGAAAGCAAAGTAAACAACGGCGGTTCTTGTGTGAACTCCAGATACTGAAAAGTGCTTCCACGCAGTCTGTGGGGAGTGTACTTAATTACCTTCTGCATGGAACCTGGCAGGTGCTGAAGTTGCACAGGTAGACGTTAATCGTGCGGGCTCGGCCAATTTACGGATTGTTCCGAATGAGATAGACGTGCCGCGGGGTTTTCTGTCTCTGCGAGTGATGGTTTGGAACTTGCGAGTTAAGTGTTTTCCTATACCTTAGCCGAGGAATTTATGGCGCGGACTCTGAACTACAGGTTACAGCCAGCAATGCTAAAATTTATCTAATTGCCGAGATATTCTTATCATGTACCGTAACGTGTGATTCCCATTCATTCACCAACTTTGAAATAGGTGCACTGAAGCGAAGACTAGGGGTTTCATCTTGGACAGTTGCTGGCAGGTGAAACATTTTTCGTGTTCTGCTTGATGTTAGCCCGAATGGTGGTTTGGGGCCACAACAGGTAATGTCAAATAATCGCCATTATGGTTAACTATGCTGCAGGAAATGTCAGCTTATTAATAAAAATCTCCTACCTCGATACAACTGTTCATATTATATCAGTTTAAACTTATGACATAAGAAACAGCACAAAAACCAATAAAAACTGATGGGAATAATCAAATGTATAATTAACTAGTTATGAAATTGTTTATAATGCTCCTTGTGATATATCTCATGTTTAATTAATGCTTACTTGCAAATCATTCTAAAATCGCCGACAGCTCTTTGTTTTGAAAAGTTTTATTTATTGTCATGCTATACGCATTTGGACGAGATTTTTTTCCTATTTTTAACATGGAGCAGCAAAAAGCATATTAGATTCTGTTTCAGCAGTTGTCCGCCCACGCCATTCTGTAAATAGTTTTGGTTTCACAGCTTAAAGAAAAGACATGTCATTGAAACATCACGTGTAATACTAGAAACTAATCAGATACTTTAAAAATTAACAATTTCACAAATATTATCAACAAAAAAAAGTTTTCATACACGGAATATTTAAAACAGGAGCAGCACTATCGGAATTTGTAAAATTTCGCTCTAACCAAAAAATTAAGAATATGTAATTGGCGATCGCATACTTTCACTAGAGAAAAACCATGATTAACAGCTGAAGAAAAAAAGTCAACTAGAAGAAAGTAAATTACCTTGAAACTTTTTCTAGTTTCTGAAGAAATATTAATTCATTTGAAAAATACATCGGAAGGCAAATTAATTAGAATATCATCTATAATATTACAAGAATCAGTCAAAATATAAATTAATTTCTAAGGGATTTTCATTTCCGGTATAGGATAAAAGCACCTCAAATTCGACGTTGCACGCAACGTACAATATGCATGCAAACGTCAAATATACAACTTTGACGTTTGACGCCGTGTAACGCTTAGAGACACCATTAACATGCGACCAGGCTAAGCACTTACTGTTACAATAACACCATATAACACCATCTGTAAAGATTGAATTAACTTTTAAATGGTATATCTAAAACATGACATTCCTTATAAAAAAATTGTAATCCTGGAGCTATTTATATATAATTGTCGTTTAAAAAATACCACTTGTGTATATGTTACACATGTTGTAAATTGTAATTATAATAGTGTCATCAAGGATGTATGCTCTATATAATTCCCTGTTGGCATGTATTGTTGTCATGTATTGTTCAAAGTGTCATTTGTTGTCATGTATTGTTGCCATGTATTGTTGCCATGTATTGTTGTCATGTATTGTTGTCATGTATTGCTGTCATGTATTGTTGTCATGTATTGCTGCCATGTATTGTTGCCATGTATTGTTGTCATGTATTGTTGCCATGTATTGTTGTCCTGTATAGTTGCCACGTATTGTTGCCACGTATTGTTGCCATGTATGTTTGATATGTATCATTGTCATGTACTGTTGCCATGTATTGTTGCCATGTATTGTTGTCATGTATTGTTGCCATGTATTGTTGTCATGTATTGTTGCCATGTATTGGAGAATGCAAATAAAAAAATAAAAATATTATAATAGCTACATTGCCGTTTACAAAAAATAATTTAACCTGGTGGTTGTCAGTATTATTAGACGACGTAACTTTTATATATAGTACTTAAAAAGGTGAATAAAATATATTCATACACAATCTCCTGGCGCTATAATTTGACATCTTAAATATATCCAATTCGATCTACCGAATTCAAGGAATGGGACAAAAAAGTACGTACGAAACAATTACTTTTTCACATCAAATGAGCCTTTCAAATGTTATCCATTCGTAGGTTTTGTCATCGGCATTGGATGTTTATTACTTATTTAATTTAATAAAACAATGTGGGGTTGACAATGTCGATTAGATGATTGCGGCAAGTGATCCGCAACGGTAGAACTCACATCACTATTATCTCAAATGAAGGAAGTAGAAATAAAACTTTAGTTCTCTTTTTCTTCTTTTTTCATGGCTTTGTACTACAGTGATTTATTTTTTCCTAGCATGAGTTAAATGGTCAGTATTTTAGAAATCCCAACTGAAAATCTGATGCTGATACCAGCTTTCTGGACAATTCTGTGTCATTTCAGAAGTGTTAGTTCGAACCGCATTGTGGGCGAATAGTTCACATATTATTACTCTGGAAATTGATAGGTCTCACCAAGGAATTATATAGAGATTTTTTATACAACAAGTCATTGTTCTCACAGAAGCATTGCACTTTAAAAAAAACCCTGGTCAATGTATGCTCTTCCCCCTTTATAATTGAATATCTTGAACCAGTGAAGAATTTGAGCCCAGACACATGCTGCAGATTTTGTTTTTTCACTATGTTTTGAACATATATGCTACAATGGAGCCCTATGGGAAATGTAATAGTGGTGTGAGACGGGTAATGGCGCAGGAATAAATTAAACATTGTATGTTTTATAGTCATATATAAGTATTTTTTCTACTAAATTATAGGTCTAATATTAACTGAAACACGGACGAGAAAGTGATTTAAAAAGTAGTTTTCGGTAATTACTCAAACGGGACAAGAGTAAATTGAGAAAATCAGTCATAAAACTTTTTTTAAGACAACAAAGTTTAAAAACAAAAGCTTTTTATAGTCAGATACTAGTAGATCTTTGTATCTACTACAAATAAATATTACTCAATATTACAACAGAAAAGTGATTTAAAAAGTTGTTTCCGGTAATCTAAGTTGATTCCGGTTGTTTCTGAACAATAAGCTATTAAAACAAACATCTAATTATCAATTTTATGTATGTTTTTCAAATACATCTTATTTAATATTAAACATAACGTTAAACAAAAAAATGTTTTGCCTCGAATAATTTGGTCAGCCCATAGCTGACTTGGTCATGAAAGTCAGCGTTTTATAGTGGCCTAAATTTAATATTTTCCGCAAAGTTGTCGGTCGTGTTTCCTCTTTAATTTTCTCCATCAAAACGTGTTGCGAAACAAATATAAACAGGTGACCATTTGTTCTAATTCTTAGTTGTTTGTTTTGTAAACTTGGATGCATTGTAAAGTCCGACATTTAACATGACTTTGTGACTTGTTTTAATTCCTTTTAAATTCCATCACTTTCCATGGCATATAGTGTCCGCCCTGAACTGAAGTGAAGTGTTGCTCAAGTGTCTGGTAACCTTATACTGAGACTATCATAAAACAGATTGAGGGCGTCCAGCGCTGGGCAAAACACGACTAAGACGGACCAGTAGCGTCACTGAGATGCTTCATTCTCTCCAGTAAAGAAGACCATAACAAAGATGTATACTGTATATATATATATACAGTGCCGGGTGGGGGATTTGAACTCACAACCCCTGGATTGATAAACAGACGCGTAACCGACGGGCCTCATAAAACAACACTCAGTACTGGTTCTCCTCAGGAAGCGGATTCAAGAGTTTCTGAGCTTTCAATGCAATCGAGCTAAAATAAACTAGTACACATATTTATAAACTAGTCTCTATATTTTCTGATATATACAACAAAATAACTACGTTCATTTTTGTAAGCATGCGTCTACCAGTAAATAAAAAAAAGTACTCATTTCTTTATTCTTATATTTTTCAGGTAAATTTTTCACAAGATGACAAGGTTTGCTAAATACAGTACAGGGCGAAAAAAGCCGCTTGATGCAACAGGGTGGAAAGGTATGACAGCTGGTGATGGTGGACAGAGTGATTCAGCTGCCACCAATAATCAGATCTCAGAACAAGCCTCGGTACATTCCAACTCGCCACTGAAAGGTGTTGAACATACCAAGTCTTTCAAACACAGTAAAGGTGGAAAAGATCGATATGATGGCAAAAATAGATACGATAAGAACTTCCATGGTTGTAAAGATGGGCCAAAGAATTACAGTGGTTTAGAATGTTATAACTGTCATCAAAAAGGACATAGAGCATCGGATTGTTCAGAGCCGTCGGATGGCAAACATGCAGATATTGTTTGTCATAAGTGCAAAGAGTTGGGGCATAAGGCATTCAGATGTCCAAAGTACCCTCAAAAAGGAGATAAAAGCGCATTTCAGAACAAAACAAGATGGACTAAAGAACTGCGAGAGGAATGGAAGAAAGAAAAAAGAAGTAATTTTAGAAGAGAGAAGAGACACAATAAAGTTGAATCAGGGAAGGTAAATATTACGGAGTTTCCAGTGGCATATGACTCTTTACATAGTAATAAAAGTGATAATGTAGGACATTATCTTTAACATTTTATTAGCTCGTCTTTTTGAGAGAAAAAAACAAAAAACTATTGTCATTGTTGTCGGCATTGTTTAAGTTTTATGTCTAGCTCAGCTATTTCTCTGATTTAAAACAAACTACATATTTTAGAGTGACTAAACTTCATAAACACATTCATATTATGTTATAGAAACAATGTATATAGCTTACTTACTTTGTTTAGCTCAGGTTTGATTTTTTTTTAAATCTATTTTATTTTTTCAGTAATAGTATTGATTTTATAAACTAATCACCATCATGTTTAAAAAGTTTATATCACTGACTTTGACCTACTTGATATTTTGGAAAAAAGACGAGCATCTGCAAATGCTTGCGGTACTCTTGTTAATTTAAACCACTCAGCTAAGGAGGGCTTCTGGTTAATAGGACTGGAAAACAGTTTACTATTTGCAGTTTTGAAATATGCATTTTATGGGTAATTTCTGAGTGTTTTAGAGGAAACTAATACTTATTATTGAAACAGGTCAAAGTATCATACCTAAGACCCCACCCCCCACAAGTAAGATGACTAAATTTGTTGACATTGCATGTCAGGATATCCATGTGGTATGGATAAAATGTCAATGTGTGCTTCCTTTCAACTAAACCTTTTTCATTAGTATGAACAATTTGTCTTTCAGCTCTGCTTTAACTGTCGTGAACCAGGGCACCAGCTTTCAGAATGTCCAGAGGTCAAGAAAGATGTGGAGCAGGGAACCGGTATATGTTTCAAATGTGGCTCCACTGAGCATGCAATTCATTCATGCAAACTGAAGCTGCCGCCAGGTTAGTACAGAAGTCTCAAAAAATTAATAACAAACTGTTTGCAAACCTAAGAACCTGGGGAAACTTGCAACAGAAAGATGCATTTTCAGATTTTTTTTTGGCATGGCAGTGAAAAAGTTATCTTATCACAAAGTTTAATGTTATAGTTGCTAAATTAACCCAATAATGAATTTGAATTATTATGATTTATGCTTTTGTTAAACAAAAGCATAAATCATAATAATTCAAATTCATTAATTTATTTTATCTTGATTGCTTAAAGAAAGCTTAGAGCTTTTATGATATTCTTGAATCCATTTTTTGGGTAGAACCAAACTTAGTATTGTTTTAGCCTTTGGTATCGAACCCACAACCGCTGGCAGTCAACACCCTATCCATAACCATCCTGCTTAAGGTTTCAGTGTGTGTAGTGGTCTGTTGTGATTTAATTGTATAAATGTATTTGTTGGACATTGAACTTGCATGTACAACTCAGATTGGCATCATGATATACAAATGATTGAATTAATTAAATATTTAGCATCATTTTTATGCCTTCGAGGGCTAACATACGATCAGGTAACCTAGCCACTGTTTCTGGGGATCCTAAAAGGTTAACCAGTACTCGAGCACACCCCATCTCCGCAAGTAACTGATAACTGTCCTTTGAATCAGCAGTAAGAGAAGAATGATAATGAGACACAATATCATATATCAATCATCAGGAAGACTATTGCTGGGCAGGGATTCAAACTCACGACCGCTGGATTGATAGTCAAGACGTGTAACCGACTGAGCTAATTGGCCCTGGTCATGATATACAAACGTTGCTTATTATATTTATTTAAAAAAAAGTCCATATAACTTATGAATATTTATCAAGTCTTAGTTATTACGTTGTTTCAGATAGTGAGACTTATTATATATAAGTAAAAATTAGCTTTATAACTTGACGTGTGTCAAAGTTATAAACATTTGATATCCTATCATCGTGATCGTATAGATAAAATATTTTTTTCTGCAGGTGAATTTCCCTATGCAAAGTGTTTTATCTGCAATGAGACGGGTCACCTATCACGTCAGTGTCCAGATAACCCGCGAGGTCTCTACCCCAATGGCGGATGCTGTAATGAATGCGGATCTGTGGAACATTTAAAACGTGACTGTCCCGAATACCAGAAACAGCAGGGTAAGGGTCACGGGACTTATATTCAAGCCTCATTAAACTTCCGAAACACACGTAGTAGTAATACTTTGATAATAACAAAAATGATAGTAATCAATTGTGTTTATAGTATTGCTAAAACCATTCCTAAAGACTTTAGTGACTGTTTTTAAAAAAGCTAGTAAATAAATAACTTGATTATAATGTGTATTTCTTAAAAGAGCGGACTGAGCTTTTAGCTTTTGTTTGCATGTTTGACATTCCATAATAGCTTGTTTTGCAACTGTTCCTCTGCCAATGTTCAGGAGTACACAAATTGATAGGTGCATAAATTACCATCTAAAATATATAAGTATATATATGTATAAAATAATACATCTTTTATTTATGTCTTTGTTTGCATACTTTCTTAGAGGTCAAATAAACATGTAATCTATGAACTGGAATAGAAAAATAGACTGAAATTATATACAAGGGAAGTTTAATGAGCTTTCAACTTGTAACACAAGAATGTTACTAAAGTAACTCAATTTGGTTTTTAACATGTCGAAAGTGAATCAAATAACCTACTGCTTTTTAGCTAGTTTGAGTAATTGATGGAGTGTGGATAATTGATCTTCTGTCACGGCTGTGTGTGTTGTGTTCTTAAGCAAGACACTTTTTCTGCATATGTTGAATACTGATTCCGCCGAGGAAAACTTCCAGTGTGATTTGTATATGTTGCAATAACTTGCTTCACAATCCAAGTGAAATAAATAAGTTTAAATTAAATACACACTGACCTAATTTAGAGGATTTCAAACAATACCCCAAAACATTGAATGCTGGTAACATGTCTGTAGATGTACCATTATCAAGTATGCTTTTTCATTTCTTAAGATAATCAATGTAGATTCATTCATTTTACCTCAATTATGAAACCAATTCTTACAACTTTTAGAAGTTTGTATGACCTGACGCTAGAATGACTATCGCACTGTCTAAATGCCACGTGGCATTTTATGTCAAAGTAAATGCAATGTTATCTTTACTTAGGCAATGTTTTCTAAGGAAAATGGCGGATTAGCAACCAATATCGATCGTTGATAGGATTATCAACTTGTTTGATTGACAGTTCTATTTATGTCAGTTGCATCACAATGGATATGTGCAGTGATGGTCATACCTGCCAGATATCCAATATGGCCACTGTTACAAAAATAGTTTAAAATTGTTTCTGTGTTCAGTGTTGATCAGATTTCACATACAAGATTCTTGGGTCAAACTTTCTCAACTTTGTCTTTCATCTTGGTTTCAGTATTCAAAATGGCTACCAACAAAGCTTCCATTATTTTGTGAAGGGAAATGCATAAATGACTATTATATCATTAAATAATTTATTCAGTTTGTATTCAGTGCCTGTAAACTACTTGTTGTACTCTTCGTGTTTTATCCCTGCCGTTATTTACAGGAATAGGAGATTTGACTTTGGAACGGCTGACTGACAGGGAAGGCGCTAATGTTGAAGAAATACCTGCCGAAGCACCTGTAGATAAAACAACAAAAAAACAGATGGCTAAAGGAACAAAAATTGTCAAGTTTTAAAGTTAGAAAAATTTGAACTTTCCGATATATGGCATGTTTAATATTAACAGCTGAAGTATAGCAACTAAATATTGGATGGTGGTGCCATGGCCAGGTGCACACACACGCACTCATGCTATGTAGGTAATAACTAAAAAACGGTTAGTGGTGATACTTGTCAGATCTGTTAGCGGTGATATTTGTCACATAAACTATTTGTCAGATCTGTTAGCGTTGATATTTATCAGCTAAACTGTTTGTGATGATATTTGTAGGATAAAGTGTTAGCAGTGGTATTTGTCAGATAAACTGTTAGAGGTGATATAAGTCAGATAAACTGTTTGTGATAATTGTTTCATTCATTCATGACAGTTAAGAGCAAGATTTGGAACAGTAAAACTTTACAGCAAGGTATTTGAGCTGTTGAATGCTAAATTTGTATGTAATGGTGATTGACAACTGGCAGACTGTCTGCTTCAGCTGACTGACTGATAGCCCAGCTGCCATTAAGTAGGGCCATCCTTAAAAAAATATTTGTTTGCTGTGCTCCGGCCCAGTATTTTTCATGTGGGTAGGTAGCTAATTTTTAACCAGGTTTTTCAAAGTTGAAAACCTGGATATTAGATTGGGGAAGTCGGGGGGGGGGCAGATGGGCGGCGTCAAGTATTTAGTTTCCGTTCAATAACTAGAGTATTTTTCATCGGAACTGCAACAAACTTACACAAAGTGTGTACCTGTATAATATCTAGGCCAAGTTCGATAAGCAGCCAATACGGGCCATTATCTTTAGAGTTACGGCCCTTTAATAAGTCAAAAATACTAAAATTGTCAGTTTCCGTTCAATAACTAGAGTATTCTTTATTAGAACTGAAGCCATCTTACACAAAGTGTGTATCTCTATAAAATCTGAGCCAAGCTTGATAACCAGCCAATTCTGACCATTATCTTCAGAGTTATGGCCCTTTAATTAGTCAAAAGTGCTAAAATTGATTGTTTCCGTAACCAAACTTTTACAATTTTTATAGCGGTTAAGTAAAAATAATCTTTTTTTTTCGTTATTTTGATGAATATACAAAAAAAAGTTTGGATTGATGTATTGATATAATTAAAATGAAACTCCATTAACATTTTTATCTTGAAAATGGTTTGCGGTGCCCTTGCTCAGTTGATAGCCATGAGGCAAAAAATATTATAAAAAATACAAATGACTTATTAGAGAAATGTATAGGTCCATTTAAAATGTTTACAACACTGCTGAATTTCTCATAATGTTTTGTAATATATTTGTAGAATCAAACATCGTGTTTAAGAAATTGTTGCTATCAGTTGAGCATGTGTGACTTACCTCCTATCTTTGGGTACTGGAAACAATACCACCACTAAAGCCTCAGTGCAAAATGTGAAAAATATTGATGTATTATTTCATGAATATGCATGTTTGTTTCCGAGTATAGTCACATTACATCTTTCATAATGGGAATTACGGAAGTAATATTTTAGCCAAACAAACAGTGAATAGCACAGAAACTATGGAAGGGTATCCCCGCAATAACTCTTAGTTTGCAATTTGTCGTTTGTTCTTTGTGCAATGAGTGTAAAAATTTCTTTCTTCTTAGTTCTTTGTGGGAAATGAAATATTTCACCTTTGTAACTTTGCTATTTGTCTATCCTACTATATCCTATCATTGTAAAAGTTACATATTTCCTGTCATAATATAACGAGTTCAGCATAATCACGTGTTTCAAAAGGATTCGAATTGCAAACGTTAAACTATGCAGTAAGCATGTTGTACAACACACTTAGGCATATATATATAACAATGCGAAATACACAGTTGGCATTGTCAATTATGACCACAGGTGCGGCTAGACATATATGAAAGAATAACAACTGGTCCCTAGTGGAATCGGCGTTGCTTTGTTTTCATCGTTGGTCATATGGTCAGCTACCACCATTGCGTTTTCCATATACTTACATTATAACGTTTGACCTTATATTCACTATTTCTATCATTTGCAGACCAAAAGTCCTATATCATATAAAAGTACTGTCTAGACTCAAATTAAAATGTCCCCAAAATGGGGTTAAAAGTACCACTTTTTACCACTTTTTGCCCCCTGAAGTTTGGTACCCCCACTTTCAGCATGAAAAAAGTAAATTTCACCAATTTTACTTTCCATGCAGTTTCCTTGATAAAAAGAGATCTCTGATTGGCTGAAAAAAGTGTAGGGTTGTTCAGGGGATATATTTTTATAGTAAGGTTATTTCTGGCTGGATGAAAATGTCAAATTGGCAAATGATCACAATAAAATATAAGTTTATTATGTTTGTGTCAATAAAAAATTAAAATTATGTTTCTGTGACTGACTAAATTCATTTTATTAAGGAAACTGTATGGAAAGTAAAATTGGTGAAATTTAGTTGCTGTTTTTTTTCATGCTGAAACTGGGGGTAATTTTGACCCCATTTTGGGGACATTTTAATTTGAGGATAGTACTTTAATATGATGTAGAACTTTTTGGTCCACGAATGGTAGAAAAAGTGAAAATTAAGTCTATGGAAAACGCAATGGTGGTAGCTGACCTAAATGTGTAAGGCTGTATTTAGAGTCGCGAATTCTGCTGACTGTTTACAGCAAATATTTCCATTTGCAACTTCTTTGGTTGTTTACAGAGGACCTGTCTGTAATTTTGCAGCGCCACTGAACGTTATAACGGGAAGTTGGGATTTATTACAATGATGACATTCAGCGGCAGCATAGTCGAAATAGTCTGGTACCCTGTCCAAATACATTCCCTACACTCAGTACAAAGGGAGTGAACATTGGAATAAAAATATATCGAAACAAGCATCATATTTTGAAAATACATTTTACCCAGCAAGTAATGTTTAATCTGACACAAAGAGACAATACGTATGTAACTTTTACAGGGAAAGGATATACTAGTAGAAGGATAGACAAAAAGGTGAAATGTTTCATTTCCCATAAAGAACTAAGGCCTAAAAAAATAAATGTTGTGTTTACCGTTTCCCGACCGACCCATAGTAAAAGGTCCCGACCGTATATTTTTTTTCAAAAAAAAAAAAAATTAAAATAATTCGCCGACTGTCGTGTTAGGGATGGTTCAGGTGCTCCAAGTATCGGGCGAACACCAATATATAAAACTGTATACCAAAGCCGAAACTTTTAGAAAAGTGTGACTTGAAATTCGAAGCACAACTGTGCCTGAAGACCAAAAGTAAACAATCTGAAAAACTGTGAAAAAGAAATGACACAAATTCGTTTCTGAAATGGTTACAGAATTTATTCTTTCTACATTTTAACACAATTATAATTATTAAATCATTTGCAAACTAGACATTGAATGTTCCTCGGCAATAAGTTATAACACGAGGAAATTCTTGTTGAATCTCCAAGGAATCTATTCATCGCGAATCGTTCGCCATTTTTTGTATAAGGTATCGAGGCGCACATGCGCAACTTTCTAATCTCGGTTTAAACATCAGACTATTTTCCGGTATTTGCCTTGTTTTTTTATTGGACGGGAAAATCGCGGGATCAAAGCGGATATTTATCTACATAAGCACTTGTAAAGACTTATTAGGAAGTTAGAATGCTAGGTGTAAAAAAAAAGGTTTCCCTCATTGCTTTCAAAAAAGGTTCACATATATGAACATACCGCCGGCAAAAAGGTTATTCAGCCAATCAACTATTCATTCACTGTGGAAAGGGTCTTTTTCTGTTCCACCCTGCACCTGAGGAAGGCCAAAAAGGAAGCATTTTTACATGTGAAATGAACACAAACTCTGGCACAAACTTTGAAATTCAGGATTATGTCCAAGTGTCAAAATTGGTTGGTAGTTTTGAAATATTTTCACAGATATATTAAATATATAAAATTAAATTCCTTTTATATATTTAATAATACTTTTTTAACAGATTCTGTTGAATACCCAATCTAACCTATTGCAATATGGTACACATGGTGCAGAACAAATGAGAATATATTGAAAGTGGAAAGGAAAACACTCAAACTACAAAAGCAGACAAACTACAAAAGTATACAATAATTATGTTGTCACCAAATGCTTTTGAAAAAGGTGTCATTACTTTGCATTCAAAATTGAGTAACTGCGAGAGAAAATGAAGAAAAAAATAACCAAAAAACACTTACCCTTTGATTTTGCATCTAAAAAAATCAGCCAAAAAAAAAAAAAGTCCTACCTACCGACCCAATTTTTTTTCAGCATGAAACCTTAAACACATCATTTATTTTTTTAGGCCTAAGAAGAAAGAAACATTTACACCCATTGCACAAAGAACATACAACAACAATTTGCAAACATAGAGTTATGGCGGTGATACCCTTCCATAAGAAACAAGAGAAAAACTTTATTTCATGCTTTTTTAACAAAACTATTGCATCAATGTTTACCAAATAAAAAAACCAAAATTTGAATTGTAAACGAAGTTTGAGGGTGTATATTGGAGTCACCCTGTGGTCGGTCTGTCGGTCGGTCTGTCTGTTGCAATTTTCCTTGTCCGGAGCATCACTTGAAAAGTACTGGATGGAATTTCATCAAACGTCATACAATGGTAGAATATAATGAGAGGAAGTACAGTGTACAAGAAACATAACTCTATTTTTGCTAATTACAGAGTTATTGCCCTTTGATATTTTTTCTTGTCCGGAGCATTACTTTTAAAGTACTGGATGGAATTTCATCAAACTTCATACAATGGTAGAATATAATGACAGGAAGTGCAGTGTACAAGAAACATTACTCTATTCTTGCTAATTACAGAGTTATTGCCCTTTGATATATTTCCATTGTCTGGAGCATAACTTTAAAACTATTGGATATAATTTAATAAAACTTCATACAATTGTAAACCATTTTCTGTCATGGCGGGGTTCGGGGGTATTCCTCACCTTCAGTGATAGCTCTAGTTTTATTTTCAGCTTCAATGTACATAAAATTCTGGCATGAAATAGAGTTATAGTTACAGAATAGCTAAAATGTTTGAAAAACCTGGTTTAAGGGGAATTTCCACGTCTCTTGTTTTTTTGTTGTTTTTTTTGCCAAATTTTGATTTTGCATTGTCATTTTAAAGAAAAATGGACATAAATCATGGAGAGAATAAAATTAAAAGCTTTAAAAGTCAATAAAAAAGTAACGGTAGTGGCAATTTTTAGTAAGTAGGTAGGAGCACGGCAAATCATTTATTTTTTAAAGGCAGTCCAGTTATGAATATTCATGACCTCAGATTCGGCTTTGTGGTATGTGATCCTTCAAAACAGGATGGTAAGAACACTGTAAAAAAGATTGGGTGTTTTTCTTTGATATTAATTTTGTAAGAATTTTTTTTTAATTTCAACCACCAAATGGTGGTCCATTTAATCACCCCGTGATAGGTGTATGAAGGTCGAGGTGGGTCATCCCTCTATACACCTTACAGAAATTAATTTAGTATAAAATGGATATATATCTTAAGTGTGTAAAAAATGCTACAAACATTAAAAACCAATTTGGCATTAAAGTTGTTAATTGTTATTTTTTGGTAACTGTTAATTACTATTTATATGCACACATGTATGTAAATATATTTACAAATGAATGTAATTTAGAATTGATAATTTAAAAGCTGAAACCTTGAGATGTTTTCATTTTTTGACCAATATCAAATGAGCACATTGAGAGACTTGGTAGCTCCGTGGCTAGTGTACTGGGCGGTTGAGTGGTTGTTTATGGCATATCAAGCTTGGTAGCTTGGTGGCTAGTGCGCTGGGCAGTTATTAAGTGGTTATATATGGCATATCAAGCTTGGTAGCTTGGTGGCTAGTGCGCTGGGCAGTTGTTGAGTGGTTATATATGGCATATTCAGCTTGGTAGCTTGGTGGCTAGTGCGCTGGGCAGTTGTTGAGTGGTTATATATGACATATCCAGATTGAAAGCTCCGTGGCTAGTGCGCTGGGCAGTTGTTGAGTGGTTATATATGGTATATCCAGCTTGGTAGCTCGGTGGCTAGTGCCCTGGGCAGTTGTTGAGTGGTTATATACAGCATATCCAGCTTGGTAGCTCCGTGGCTAGTGCGCTGGGCAGTTGTTGAGTGGTTATATACGGCATATCCAGCTTGGTAGCTCCGTGGCTAGTGCGCTGGGCTGTTGTTGAGTGGTTATATACGGCATATCCAGCTTGGTAGCTCGGTGGCTATTGCGCTGGGCTGTCGTTGAGTGGTTATATACGGCATATCCAGCTTGGTAGCTCGGTGGCTAGTGCGCTAGGCTGTTGTTGAGTGGTTATATATGGCATATCCAGTTTGGTAGCTCCGTGGCTAGTGCGCTGGGCAGTTGTTGAGTGGTTATATATGGCATATCCAGCTAGGTAGCTCGGTTGCTAGTGCACTGGGCGGTTGTTGAGTGGTTATATATGGCATATCCAGCTTGGTAGCTCCGTGGCTAATGTGCTGGGCAGTTGTTGAGTGGTTATATATGGCATATCCAGCTTGGTAGCTCGGTGGCTAGTGCACTGGGCAGTTGTTGAGTGGTTATATATGGCATATCCAGATTGGTAGCTCCGTGGCTAGTGCGCTGGGCAGTTGTTGAGTGGTTATATATGGCATATCCAGCTTGGTAGCTCGGTGGCTAGTGCACTGGGCGGTTGTTGAGTGGTTATATATGGCATATCCGGCTTGGTATCTCGGTAGCTAGTGCGCTGGGCAGTTGTTGAGTGGTTATATATGGCATATCCGGCTTGGTAGCTTGGTGGCTAGTACACTGGGCAGTTGTTGAGTGGTTATATATGGCATATCCAGCGTGGTAGCTGGTGGCTAGTGCGCTGGGCAGTTGTTGAGTGGTTATATATGGCATATCCAGCTTGGAAGCTCGGTGGGTAGTGCGCTGGGCAGTTGTTGAGTGGTTATATATGGTATATCCAGCTTGGTAGCTCGGTGGCTAGTGCGCTGGGCAGTTGTTGAGTGGTTATATATGGCATATCCAGCTTGGAAGCTCGGTGGGTAGTGCGCTGGGCAGTTGTTGAGTGGTTATATATGGCATATCCAGCTTGGTGGCTCGGTGGGTAGTGCGCTGGGCAGTTGTTGAGTGGTTATATTTGGCATATCCAGCTTGGTAGCTCGGTGGCTAGTAAGTTGAGCAGTTGTTGAGTGGTTATATATGACATATTCAGCTTGGTAGCTCCGTGGCTAGTGCCCTGGGCAGTTGTTGAGTGGTTATATACGGCATATCCAGCTTGGTAGCTCGGTGGCTAGTGCGCTGGGCTGTTGTTGAGTGGTTATATACAGCTTATCCAGCTTGGTAGCTCGGTGGCTAGTGCGCTGGGCAGTTGTTGAGTGGTTATATATGGCATATCCAGCTATGTAGCTCGGTGGCTAGTAAGTAGGGCAGTTGTTGAGTGGTTATATATGGCATATTCAGCTTGGTAGCTCCGTGGCTAGTGCGCTGGGCAGTTGTTGAGTAGTAATATACGGCATATCCAGCTTGGTAGCTCGGTTGCTAGTGCGCATGGCTGTTGTTGAGTGATTATATACGGCATATCCAGCTTGGTAGCTCGGTGGCTAGTGCACTGGGCAGTTGTTGAGTGGTTATATATGGCATATCCAGCTTGGTAGCTCCGTGGCTAGTGCGCTGGGCAGTTGTTGAGTGGTTATTTATGGCATATCCAGCTTGGTAGCTCCGTGGCTAGTGTACTGGGCGGCATATCCAGCTTGGTAGCTCCGTGGCTAGTGTGCTGGGCAGATGTTGAGTGGTTATATATGGCATATCCAGCTTGGTAGCTCCGTGGCTAGTGCGCTGGGCAGATGTTGAGTGGTTATTTATGGCATATCCAGCTTGGTAGCTCCGTGGCTAGTGTACTGGGCGGCATATCCAGCTTGGTAGCTCCGTGGCTAGTGTGCTGGGCAGATGTTGAGTGGTTATATATGGCATATCCAGCTTTGTAGCTCGGTAGCTTGTGCGCTGGGCAGTTGTTGAGTGGTTATATATGGCATATCCAGCTTGGTAGCTCGGTGGCTAGTGCATTGGGCAGTTGTTGAGTGGTTATTTATGGCATATCCAGCTTGGTAGCTCCGTGGCTAGTGTACTGGGCGGCATATCCAGCTTGGTAGCTCCGTGGCTAGTGTGCTGGGCAGTTGTTGAGTGGTTATATATGACATATCCATCTTTGTAGCTCGGTGGTTAGTGCGCTGGGCAGTTGTTGAGTGGTTATATACGGCATATCCAGCTTGGTAGCTCCGTGGCTAGTGCGCTGGGCAGTTGTTGAGTGGTTATATATGGCATATCCAACTTGGTAGCTCCATGGCTAGTGTACTGGGCGGCATATCCAGCTTGGTAGCTCCGTGGCTAGTGCACTGGGCAGTTGTTGAGTGGTTATATATGGCATATCCAACTTGGTAGCTTCGTGGCTAGTGCTCTGGGCAGTTGTTGAGTGGTTATTTATGGCATATCCAGCTAGGTAGCTCCGTGGCTAGTGTACTGGGCGGCATATCCAGCTTGGTAGCTCCGTGGCTAATGTGCTGGGCAGTTGTTGAGTGGTTATATATGGCATATCCAGCTTAGTAGCTCGGTGGCTAGTGCGCTGGGCAGTTGTTGAGTGGTTATATATGGCATGTCCAGCTTGGTAGCTCCGTGGCTAGTGTGCTGGGCAGTTGTTGAGTGGTTATATATGGCATATCCAGTTTTAATAGTGGAGGAAGACCTCAGAATAAATCTGAGTAGAACCAACATCCTTCCCCAATAACTGGCAAATTTTGTCACATAAAGTTTTTGGAGAAAGCACGACTAGAACCTACGACCTTAGTGGTGAGAGGTAATGGATCTTGAGACAAAGTCTTAGACCACTCGGCCATGAAGGACCAATATTGGTGAAAAGAAGTTCTGTTTTCTTTGATTATTCTGTGAGGGATTTGAAGTAAACATGTTACTTCCCAACATAACTGCCTCACACATCTTGTATAAAGTAGAAAGGGAGGGAATAGTTTTATCACCAATTTTATCATGTAACCTATACATGGCAACCAGTTTTGTCACATACCCTATACATGGCACCCAGTTTTATCATATAACCTATACATGGCATCCAGTTATATCACATAACCTATACATGGCACCTAGTTTTATCACATAACCTATACATGACATCCAGTTTTATCACATAACCTATACATGGCATCCAGTTTTATCACATAATCTATACATGGCATCCAGTTTTACCACATAACCTATACATGGCACCCAGTTTTATCACATAACTTATACATGGCAACCAGTTTTATCACGTAACCTGTACATGGCATCCAGTTTTATAACATAACCTATACATGGCATCCAGTTTTATCACATAATCTATACATGGCACACAGTTTTATCACATAACCTATACATGGCAACCAGTTTTACCACATAACCTGTACATGGCATCCAATTTTATCACATAACCTATACATGGCATCCAGTTTTATCACATAACCTATACATGCCACCCAGTTTTATCACATAACCTATACATGGCACCCAGTTTTATCACATAACCTATGCATGGCATCCAGTTTTATCACATAAACTATACATAACACCCAGTTTTATCACAAAACCTATACACTGCACCCAGTTTTATCACATAACCTATACATGGCAACCAGTTTTATCACGTAACTTGTACATGGCATCAAGTTTTGTCACATAATCTATACATGGCATCCAGTTTTATCACATAACCTATACATGGCATCCAGTTTTATCACATAACCTATACATGGCACCCAGTTTTATCACATAACCTATACATGGCATCCAGTTTTATCACATTACCTATGCATGGCATCCAGTTTTATCACATAACCTATACATGGCATCCAGTTTTATCACATAACCTATACATGGTACCCAGTTTTATCACGTAACCAATACATGGCATCTAGTTCTATCACATAATTTATACATGGCATCCAGTTTCATCATGAAACCTATACATGGCACCCAGTTTTATTAAATAATCTATACATGACATCCAGTTTTATCAACTAACCTTTGAATGGCATCCAGTTTTATCATGTAACCTATACATTGCATCTAGTTTTATCACATAACTTATACATGGCATCGAGTTTTATCACGTAACCTATACATGGCATCTAGTTTTATCATGTAACATATACATGACATCCAGTTTTATCACGTAACCTATATATGGCATATAGTTTTATCACGTAACCTATACATGGCATCCAGTGTTATCACATAATCTATACATGGCACCCAGTTTTATCACATAACCTATACATGGCACCCAATTTTATCACATAACCTGTACATGGCATCCAGTTTTATCACATAACCTATACATGGCATCCAGTTTTATCACATAACCTATACATGGCATCCAGTTTAATCACATAACCTATACATGGCACCCAGTTTTATCACATAACCTATATATGGCATCCAGTTTTATCACATAATCTATGCATGGCATCCAGTTTTATCACATAACGTATACATGGCACCCAGTTTTATCACATAACCTATACACTGCATCCAGTTTTATCACATAACCTATACATGGCAACCATTTTTTTCACGTAACTTGTACATGGCATCCAGTTTTATCACATAACCTATAAATGGCAACAGTTTTATCACATAACCTATATATGGCACCCAGTTTTATCACATAACCTATAAATGGCAACAGTTTTATCACATAACCTATATATGGCACCCAGTTTTATCACATAACCTATACATGGCATCCAGTTTTATCACATAACCTATGCATGACATCCAGTTTTATCACATAACCTATACATGGCATCCAGTTTTATGACATAACGTATACATGGCACCGAGATTTATCACGTAACCTATACATGTCATCCAGTTTTATCACATAATCTATACATGGCAACCAGTTTGATCACGAAACCTATACATGGCGTTCAGTTTTATTAAATAATCTATACATGACATCCAGTTTTATCACGTTACCTATGCATGTCATCCAGTTTTATCACGTAACCTTTGCATGGCAACCAGTTTCATCACATAACCTAAACATGGCATCAGGTTTTATCATGTAACCTATACATGGCATCCAGTTTTATCATTTAACCTATACATGGCATTCAGTTTTATTACATAATCTATACATGATATCCAGTTTATCACAGAACGTGTACATGGCATCCAGTTTTATAACGTGACCTTTACATGGCAACAAGTTTGATCACGTAACATTTGCATGGCAACCAGTTTTATCACATAACCTATACATGGCATCCAGTTTTATCACGTAACCTTTTCATGGCAACCAGTTTTATCACATAACCTATACATGGCATCCAGTTTTATCACGTAACCTTTACATGGCAACCAGTTTATCACATAACCTATACATGTCATCCTGTTTTATCACGTAACCTTTACATGACAACCAGTTTTATCACATAACCAATACATGGCATCCAGTTTTATCACGTAACCTTCGCATGCAACAAGTTTTATCACATAATCTATACATGGTAATCAGTTTTATCACATAACCTATCAATGGCACCCAGTTTTAACACGTAACCTATACATGGCATCCAGTTTTATCAGCATCCAGTTTTATCACGTAACCTTTGCATGGCATCCAGTTTTATCACATAATCTATACATGGCAACCAGTTTTATCACATAACCTATACATGGCACCAAGTTTTATCACATAACCTATACATGGCACCCAGTTTTATCACATAACCTATACATGGCACCAAGTTTTATCACATAACCTATGAATGGCATCCAGTTTGATCATGTAACCTATGCATGGCATCCAGTTTTATCACATAACCTATACATGACATCCAGTTTTATCACGAAACCTATACATGGCATCCAGTTTTATCACGTAATCTATACATGACATCCAGTTTTATCACGTAGCCTATGCATGGCACCCAGTTTTATCACGTAACTTTTGCATGGCAACCAGTTTTATCACGTAACCTATACATGGCACCCAGTTTTATCACATAACCTATACATGGCACTCAGTTTTATCACATAACCTATACATGGCATCCAGTTTTATTACATAACCTATACATGGCAACCAGTTTTATCACATAACCTATACATGGCACCAAGTTTTATCACATACCCTATACATGGCATCCTGTTTTATCACATAACCTATACATGGCACCCAGTTTTATCATGTAATCTATACATGACATCCAGTTTTATCACATAACCTATACATGGCACCCAATTTTATCACGTAACGTTTGCATGGCAACCAGTTTTATCACGTAACCTATACATGGCACCCAGTTTTATCACATAACCCATATATGGCACCAAGTTTTATCACATAACCTATACATGGCATCCAGTTTTATCACATTACCTATACATGGCAACCAGTTTCATCACATAACCTATACATGGCATCCAGTTTTATCACGTAATCATGCATGACATCCAGTTTTATCACATAATCTATACATGACATCCAGTTTTATCACGTAACTTGTACATTGCATCGTGTTTTATCACATAACCTATACATGACAACGAGTTTTATCACATAACCTATACATGGCATCCAGTTTTATCACATAACCTTTGCATGGCATCCAGTTTTATCACGTAACTTGTACATTGCATCCAGTTTTATCACGTAACCTATACATGACATCCAGTTTTATCCCGTTCCCTATACATGGCATCCTGTTTTATCCCGTAACCTATACATGACATCCAGTTTTATCACATAACCTATACATGACATCCAGTTATACCACGCAATCTACACATGACATTTAGTTTTACCACGTAACCTACACATGGCATCCAGTTTAACCACGTAACCGATACATGGTATC
The DNA here is from genome assembly GCA_029582155.1 of Panopea generosa. Taxonomy (NCBI): domain Eukaryota; kingdom Metazoa; phylum Mollusca; class Bivalvia; order Adapedonta; family Hiatellidae; genus Panopea; species Panopea generosa. The sequence goes on from CM055906.1 coordinate 38,093,068, forward strand.
CAGTTTAAGCATGGCATCTAGTTTTACCACATAACCTATACATGACTTCCAGTTTTATCACGTAACCTACTCATGGCAACCATTTTTATCACATAACCTATACATGACACCCAGTTTTATCACATAACATATACATGACATCCAGTTTTATCACGTAACTTGTACATGGCATCCAGTTTTATCACGTAACCTACTCATGGCAACCAGTTTTATCACATAACATATACATGGCAACCAGTTTTATCACATAACCCATACATGGCATCCAGTTTTATCACATAACCTACACATGACATCCAGTTTTATCATGTAACTTGTACATGGCATCCAGTTTTATCACATAACTTGTACATGGCGTCCAGTTTTATCACGTAACCTATACATGGCACCCAGTTTTATCACATAACCTATACATGGCATCCAGTTTTATCACATAACCTTTACATGGCAACTAGTTTTATCACGTAACCTACACATGACGTCCAGTTTCATCACGTAACCTACTCATGGCAACCAGTTTTATCACATAACCTATACAAGACATCCAGTTTTATCACATAACCTATACATGGCAACCAGTTTTATCACGTTACATATACATGGCATCCAGTTTTATCACGTAACCTTTACATGGCACCCAGTTTTATCACATAACCTATACATGGCATCCAGTTTTATCACATAACCTATACATGGCAACCAGTTTTATCACGTTACTTATACATGGCATCCAGTTTTATCACGTAACCTATACATGGCACCCAGTTTTACCACATTATCTACACATGGCAACCAGTTTTACCACATAACCTACACATGGCAACCAGTTTTATTGGCTAATGATGATCTGAGTTAATCTTAAAATAGTCAAATACACAAATACCTACAAGTAATCCAATACGATACTCTCCATTTATCACGTGATGAATGGAGAGTATCGGACTGGTCACCCGGGGATATTCGACGATATACATGTACACGTAGATAACTGTTGGGTTTGATCAAGGTTAAAACTGCTTGTGTACATAAGGCAAAATAGTATTATTTGTTGTCATAGAGTTTATATAGTGTTTACTAGTTCTATAAAACATATATGAGAACCCTTCACCTCTAAAGTAGCGCTATGCATATATATCTGACAACAATGTCCGAGTTAATGATTGGTCATCTGTTAGTCCAGTTATGATGCCAAATTGAGTATGATTTGGACGGTTAGCATCGCTCTTACAGAAGCCTCCAGGGACAAATCAAAGATTTGGGAGTGGGGGCACAACACAAAATTTGAACGGACACACATATTTTTCAATAAAAATACAGTGGATTTTAATAAAATATGGGAGTTTTGGGGTAGGGGAGGGTCACCGTTTTTTTTAAGAGTAGTCCGACTACTGGCTTCAATCCACTTGGTAATGTTGTGCAGAACGTGATGCACCCCTTGGCTAGGATGCATAGACATTTAGGCTTACACTTTTTTCAAAATTGATCAGGATTAAATTCTATGTATAGACTCATGCCGGATAGGTCTTTATCTTAGGACATAACTTTTCTAGTTGTATTTTCCTTAATCTATGAAGAACTACGAAAGAAATTTGTCAACCTTTTGCCTAATTTTATTTTTATCAACTTTACGATGTTCCGTTAGAGCATTCGTGCTACCGCATTGTCAAAAGATACAAGCGATGGCACGGCAACACGATAGCACACTGGTGATGACATGACAGTACGACGGCGATTCAGTGATGACACAATGGTGATAGGAGAAGGAAGGGTGGCGAAAAAGCGATAAAACGAGGGTGAATGAACGATACATAGACAGCACGATAACGGTATTATCGCACCATCACCATTACGCTGTCGTAGCATCTCATCTTTGTCAGCATGCCTTAGCACTATCGTGCCATCGATCCATCATCACCGTGCTATTGTTCCATTTCAATTGCGCTGTCGCAGCATTGCCTTTCTATCGTAACATGCGCATATAAACACAAGGCGTGCTTTATTCCACAGTATATTTAGGACACATACTTAACATATCACTTACTTTAAAGATCTCGACTGATCGACTTATTATGTCGAGTTCTCGATTTATTATCTCGAGCATTCATCTTTTTTCGATAATATGTCGAGTTTTCGACATCTTTAAAGTAAGAAAAAAAGAAGCATGTGTCCTAAAAACATCCCTACAACTTTATTACCTATATGAACTGTGTATGATTAATCGTCAACGGCAATGCGTCGAGCGCTGTTTGTTGATGAATGAGTATATTTTTGCAGACGTTGAAGATCACAGGCAGCAAATACGACGACACTTGTCAATTTTTATCAGTTTTAATATAATTTAAAGTCACACAGTTTATGATAAAATAGTTCCAAAGATATTGATATAATCAAAATCACAGTTTTGTAGCTAAGTTGTTATACCATTCACTAAAATCACACTATTAAATGGGTGTCCATAACATAGACTATTTACGAATAACTTAACGGGGGCGGGGGGTCAGAAAATTTGTAGACTTTTGCCAGAATTTATTTATATCAATTATACAATGAACAACAGTGTTATTGTATTTGAAATAAATATATATGGGACATATTTTGAAAATTTTAGCATGATAGGTCAACTATTAAAAAAATAAGGCGCTATTCAAAGCATAGCAGTTTGTTATGTCGGGGCAAAATGATGACGTATTCAACAAAAACCGACTTCAATATTTTAAACAGGTGCTTATGTATCAAATTTACTGAGTCACTCCTTTTAAAAATACTCGATTTTTCCAACATTTACACCATTGAGTGAAATCCGAAGATGGTAAAATGCACACAATATTCTGTAAAACATGCTTTAATTCCAATATGTTTTCAAATCGACTTCCCATTTGCTCTTTTTTAATGACTGATTCGTAATCATGTGCAGTTTTACTCCACCAATTGAACACGGAACATTGAATGTAAAGTCGACGCTTTATAATCGGTTTAAATTTCCTTACCTGTTAACAAAGGTGTTGGTGAATGTATACTACCCTTCTATGAAACCAATTAATTTTTGAAATGTTGTAATTTGATAATGATAACTTCCTGTAGTTATTCACTACTGAAATAAACTTTAAACACTGTTTTACAAATATTCAATGAACATGAATGGACATTTATGCGTTTCACGTCTCAAAAGGTTTGTGTATTTTTTTTGCTGTTTGATATAATATTGTTTTTTTTTAAAGTTGTTAAAACGGTCAGGTAATATTTTATACTTCTATCATAGAACCATATACATGTATGATGAAAACACAGTACTGAGGGCTGTCCGCATTAATTAACCATTTGGCTTCTGGGTAAGAAAACCTTCAAATATAATTCGTGTCCATTTCATTGTTCATTTTATTATGTTAAATATTGTGCTAAATGTTTAACCTCTGCATTGATCCATGGTGCCATGCGAGTAATGGAAAGAATACGGCCACTATGGAACATACATGTTGTGGGCGGTGATTGAGTAAGATTTGCTGGTATCTAGGTTCTATGAATATGTAAATTCTGCATATTTGTTGATGTGTTTTTATTTTTAATCCGTATCATTTTTTTCTTTGGAGGGATAGCCTGTGATCTCCATTCCTGTTGGTGTCCTATTCTCGGTAAGCCTGCGTTGGTACGCCGTAAAACCCCCAATTCATTTATTGATTTTAAGTATGTTGGAAAAAAAGATCTACCGGTCGCATTACTGCGGGATTTTTGTTAAATTTCTTATATATGATATATGTATAATATCAAAAAACGCGCCTCAGACAGTGTATATATAAGACTGTTTCACATTATTGTAGCTCACACGCCATTAATCCCAGGTTTTATTCATTAAATACGTGTACCTCATAAAAAGTGTTGTTTTTTTTTGGATTTGAACAATTTTATTGGTGTGCGTGTAATACGTATGTGTACAACTATACAATATGGATGTACAATACAATATGGATAGGGCGTGTGCGTGTAATATGTATGTGTACAGCTATACAATATGGATGGACAATACAATATGGATAGGGCGTGAGGGATGTTTCATATTATCTTGATGGTTAGAATCAATAATACCTACTTTTTCTTTTGTATTTCTATGCTCGGGTCGAAGACTCGGAGGGCATATAGTGTTTGCCCTGCCCTGCCCTGCCCTGCCCTGCCCTGCCCTGCCCTGCCCTGCCCTGCCCTGCCCTGCCCTGCCCTGCCCTGCCCTGCCCTGCCCTGCCCTGCCCTGCCCTGCCCTGCCCTGCCAGCCCTGTCCTGTCCTACCCTAAATAAACAGATGTACCTTGTGGCCTCAACACCTCCTATAGTTCTCATCTGATTCTGATCAAACTTGCTATACAACATCACCATCATCTGATCAAGCGCATAGTGTCAGAATTTTCTATCCACAATATCCATCGAAGGAGTTATGCCACCTTTTTCTGACTTAAAACTATTTCATATACATATGAACCTCGTGGCCTCAATTCTTCCTACAGTTTTCATCTGATTCTACATGTGGGACTATTTCAGACATCCCACTGGCTTATCGAGAGCAGTTATCCCCCTTGATATCGGTTTTTTTTATTACTTACCTGGCTTAATCGTGATATTTGGTTTACATAGAAACATATAGGAGAAATTTAATTTTATCTTTATAACTTTTTCATTATTAAATTGCCGACCTATTACAACGTCTAGCCATTAAGTTAAAAATGTAACCTTTATTATGATAAAATAAAAGTTAAAATAAGTTTATGTCTTCTTGCTTCCTTTTTTAATTTTATAACAGCATATATGCTCCTTATATGTTCTATATAAAAATTACTCAAAACACGTGTTCGGCCACTTTTAATGTCTTATAAACCTTAGTTATATTTTTTTTGCTAACCTATTATAACGTATACTCTTATTGCAAATGAAATTCTCTTTACGATGATATTTAGATATAGAAAATATAATAATTGCACCTTGCTTCCATTTTGATTTGAAAATGAGACAAAAATGTAATTCTGATTTATTTTCTGTATGTTCAATAGAGCGTACTATTGTACCCAATACAGCATATCATTGTACCCAATTAAATACAGCATGTATGTCGTTATATCAGCCGGCAGATGTTGGTCAGTCCCGACATGTTTATATACACATGGTGATATTGCAAGTTATGTGTAGTTTTAAAGGTACTGAGATTACTTCATTTAGTTTAGTTATCCGTTCTGAAATAGATATTGTAACTGCAAACATGTTTCATTTTGTGTATGTTTGTTTTATAGTCATCGCATTGATATCGTGTAATCAGAGACATAATAAGATGTATTATGTCTCTGGTGTAATTAACTCAATACAAGTTAGTTATGATAAACCGATATCAAATGTTTATAGATATTACACTATATTGAATTTAAACGTTTTCCTAAGATCAGTAAAGTAATATGTAAATCTAATAGTCATGTACAACAACAAAAACAGAGCCCTTTCCCCCGCCTGTCTGTTTTTCAAATCTCAAACAATGGAATAAGCCAGTTTTTATTTATGACATTAATTTACGACTACCCCTGCCCGGAGGCGAAACTTTTATTGGGGGTAATTATATAATTTGCTAGGATGTAGTTGAGTAATTATATTTCAACACAAAGTTTGTTTGTTATTTTTTTTTAAATTAGCTATTTGATTTAACATAGATATTCAAATAAATTGATAACAAATTCAAATTTTATAAACAAATAATAGAACGGGAGGGAAAATGTTAGCGGTTTTCAAAATTGTGTATTTCTCAATTATGCGTTGGCTTTATTAATGAAATGTATTGGCGATAATTCTTTAAACAACTTAATATTTTTTTAACTTACGTGCAGTTTTAAGTTTAATTTTTCAAAAATAAATCCTCTCGTATATTGAAGTGGTATGCGAAAAATATTAATCTGTTGTAACAACATAACCTTATGATATTATAATGGCACCTGGAAAGTCCGGCTTCATTCCAAAACGACTATGGAGAATCCGACCCCAAGATTATCCGGCCCCAAGATTATCCGGCCCCTGGAGAATCCGGTCCCATTTAGCATGGTCCATCCGGTCCCACATTTTTATTTTATAGCATATTAGGGTTATTTATCATAAACAATACATACATAAAATGTATATGATTACATTAAAATATTTATGAAATACACATAAACACGGTAAACTTGATAATTTGTGTCGCACATTGTACAAACAAATCAACAGTTTGTTCATACATCACAATTATTGAAACTGTGGAAATGTAACATTGGAAGCAATTTGCTTTTGATTTTGTAAGATATTATACAACAAAAACAACAACATTTACTTTTATTAATAACAGGCTACACAAAGGTAACAACGTGATTCATTTTGTTTAACATATATGTTGGTATTTATCCAGGGGATAAATATCCACTATTTTCAACATACTATAGATGATTGCAGATCAATACTTTTTTAATTATGCATGTGTAAATAAAGAATAGTTGTATTAATTTACGTTGATAATGAATACAGTAATCTATTTGCCTTTAACAAAAACACACATCATTTTAACATAAAACTACATTTTCATCATGAGATATTGCACACAAACTTTAAATACGAAGTTTAGATACACTTTCTAAACTGCACACCTTTAAAATACTCGTATCAAATATAATTTATTCTGTTGTTTGTGTCCACGATCATCTCATCTTATCAAATAGCTAGTTATTAACATCACATTTTGAATTAGTTTTTCAACGTACAACACTTATTGAATAACGTATGATCATGTACACACTACAAATATGTGCACAGTAAGGTTAAGTTGTGTCTCATGGCATTTTGAATCGTTAACATTACATACCCAAATCACGCGACTGTCTGCTGAACATTGAACTAAATGTCTATTGAACAGAGAGCTATTATGATACTACACGATATGGAAAAATACCCGATATTTTTTCTATCATATCAGAAAGAGGAAATTCAAATACGATTGACAATTTTGTCTCAGATTACCACAAATATACAAAATAAAATGCACTTCAATCATTTAAAAATATCTTTCAAAACTAAAGACGCATTTAAAGGTTTGCATAAATACGTGCTATTTTACAAACCAACCTAACTCAAGATGACACACTCAATAGATATCAACAGGATACAGTGGTGACATTATTTCCAATTACAATACAATTATATTGAATGAACGCAAACTCCTTTATGTCAGGAATATTTGATCCCGTTAAGATGTTGACGTTGTTATTTACTAAAATTAATTGCATACTACCATGTTACTGTTTCCTGATAATAGGCGATCCATTTTTTTATTGTCTTTTTTCAAGAAATTGTAACAATTAATGACAAACCTATAACCGATATCAGAGAGAGAGAGAGAGAGAGAGAGAGAGAGAGAGAGAGAGAGAGAGATGAATATATATTTATAAATTTTAATATTGTTTCTTTGTTGATTTTTTCCTGTATTTATCTTTTTAAAAGTATCGTCTTGAGAGATAGAACGAGGGAGACAGATGTATATAATGATATTCATTGTTTATGATTATATTAATTAAAAAATTACTATATTGAATTATAAATCATACATGTTTAATTCCAAAAAAGCTACTTTTCATTAACAGTCATTGGTTATTGTATGCACTATATAATTCCTTTTATGAGTAATATTTCAATAACAATCCCGCAGTAATTAATATGTGCATTTCAAACTATCTAATAACTTTCCAATATTTCATTAGAAATACCAACTAATAAATAATATTATTTTTAAAATTAATGTGGGACCGGATTTTCCATGCTGAATGGGGCCGGATATTCCAAGAACGTTTCATCCAGGGGCTGGATTAATAACGGGGCAGGATTTACATGGGGCCGGATATTCCATAACTCATTATAACACGCGGTTCTTAAAAGAAGTTTAAGTGTTAAAAAAGAATTATGGTAGACTACCGTTTTAGGCTTTATTGAAAACATATGCGCTAATATACAGATGTCCGTTTCAAACAAACAAATTATATAACCGTAATAATCTGACTATCGTGAGTTCGAATCCCCGCCCGGCACCAGTCTCTTTGATTAGTGGAGCGCGTGGTCCAGTGATAGAGTCCTTGAGCAAGACAGCTTTTCCGCATATGCTTAGTACTGGTCATACTTATGAAGACTTCAAACGTGATTTGCCTAAGTTGTAAGAACTTGTTTCACAATCGAAGAAAAAGTTTAAAAATAAAGTCTCTGTGATGGTTGATTTACGACATTATGTCTCATTGTCATCTGTTTAATTAACCGTAATAATTTTATTTATTTATAGTAACACAAAATAATCAATCTTTATCTGTTGATTGATAATAAAATAAACTATATCAAATTATATTGAAATTTGTACTTAAAATCATTAATCTATGTTATATTTTACATATTAAATTTAATCAAATGATTTTAGCGTTTAAGTCAAATTCAATAATTTCTTTATTTATACTACACATCATAATCACCAAAACGTGCTTATCAAAACAAGGACATATATAAGATCCTGTCAAATTGTACCCGAGGGCATATTTAACACGTCACGCCTATTTAATTTTAGTGTCGGAGCGGAACGATACCTGTATGTTTTATCCCGGTCTAAGGGAAGTAATTGGATTCATCTCCAATATCATCAAACTCAGCAGGGGCAATTATCGGATAACTCTTGGGAAATGTCTGAAATAGTCCAGTATGAATTAAACTTGCTAGATATCATCACCTGAACAAGCGCATATTGTCAGTGGGGACATACGTGTACTAATTGGACACATTTTTTCTTTCCTTATCTGCGTTCTGTGTCTCCATAAGGCATGCCTAATCTCCAGTTTTACATATGATGGTACTATCAAGAGTAACATAAAACTTTCTCAAATTAATTATTTGTGCTGGACTCGAACCCGAGACCTCAACGGTGGGATTAAGATACCTTTAAGCCATGTCAGACACTTTAATCAAAAGCTGTACCCATCGCAAGGTCATTGATTTCATCACGATATTTGAAAGTTTAACTTCCAAATTGTATATGAAAGGGTACAACATAACTATGATTACTAACCCGTACTTACGTTTTAAACACTTTGTTAATTACCATTTTTTGTCGTGAATGACCTATGTGGCGGCCATACACAACATGTCAGGTAGTTCCCTTTTTATTTCGCACTCAATTGCAAAAGAAAGCCTGATATATGTATATGTATTAATCCTATTTAACACTTTAATTTTTCAGAATAGTTGAACAACACCGAAAATGAAGATGGCGCTTAAACAGATTTGTGCACAGATGATGAGTGTACTCACTCTAGTACAGACTATGTGTACTTGCCAAGTGATGACCCCGGATGAAGATTGTGTTCAACGCGGCAACATTTTAACTTGTAGACACAGTCTACCGGAAAACGTTAAGCCTGGAGTTAGTCAGGTTTTCATAACGGAGTATCCCCTCAGAACAATAACAGAGCAGAAACATGTTTTTGCAAATCCATCATGGAAACAAGTAGCAACCCTTGATATCACAGCAGATTCGCATGAAGGATTATCCTACCTCAACGATGGGGACTTTGCTGATTTGAATAATTTAGAAAAGTTGGGAATCCATTCACCACGATTCAATTTAAATAACAATTGGAATGTTTTTGCTGGTTTAGATAAACTAGTATTTTTAGAATTGGCCGGGTGTAGTGGCTTAGTTCTACAATATTTAACCAAATGCATTATGGGTAACGGATACTTACCAAAACTCAAAGCGTTAAACCTAAGAGAAGTTGCCAATGGCCGATCAACTCCATTTATATTTACTGCTAACTTTCTTAATATGTTAAAAGTGAAATGTATACAATGGCTAGATGTAAGTGAAACCAATATCATGATTCCTGATGTAAGACTGTTAAATAATACATACTGCATCGAGCATTTTATCGGTTACAATATAACCGTTTCTATTATTCCCTTGAAACCACGGGATAATAAAGTACGGACATATTGCTTTTCAAGGTTTTTTAACAAATCCAAAACTTTAATAATATCCAGACTTCATCCCAGATTTCGCACACACGAATTGATCAGACAAGATGAAAAAATAAAGGCCTTAAGTTGTTTAGTCCCAGTTAATTTGACTTTGGTCGATATAAGTGGAATAGGTTTAGACATATTTATAAATAACGCTACTTTCAATTATTCTCATTGCGTTGGCAATGTCAAAACGATTTCCCTTCGAGCAAATCATATAAGAAGATTAAACTTAACTGTGATCTTTCCAACAACCTTTAATATAGTAAAAGCAGACCTTTCTTCAAATGAGATTGATTACATATCTCCACATGTGTTTGATACACAGCTTTCTTTGAAATGTCTGAATCTGTCAAAGAACAACCTTAATCAAATGGAAAAACTCGACGAATTTGAAATTCTCCTCAACACATTCCAACAATTAGAATACTTTGACATGGCGTTCAATGGACTAGCATTTATCCCCAACCAAATGTTCACAAACAATAAATTAATCAGATTAATTGACTTAAAGGGAAACCAATTAAAATCATTAACCTTCAATACAACACACCTGACATCACTGGAAACGTTAGATCTTCAAGCCAACAAAATTCTGTATCTAGATGAGAAAACGCTTGCTTCACTTAGGCTCATGTATACGACAAGGGCAGACAATGTATCAAGTCATTTGTCTGTAGATTTGAGACACAACCCTCTACAGTGCTCATGTGAGAATCTTTACTTTATCACCTGGGTGGAGAAAGAAGTTAACCCCTCCGTAAAACCAACGTGTACGTTTAAGGGAGACGATATAAGTACCCATATTGATCAAACTGCGGTTGAGAAATCTAGATACTTGTGCCACAGAGTTGCTATCATATCTACCATCTCAGCATCAATAGTTAGTCTATCAGTTGGTATTGCTGTTGCAACAGTTTGTACAATTCGTAAAATGAAAAAGTGGAAACAGAGGGATAAAGTAAGACGTTTCTTAAAGAAGTATAAACATGGAAAAACGAGTGAAAGATATTTGGCATTTTTGTCCAATTCTAGTGGAGATATGGATTTGATATTGACGGCAGTATATCGACCATTAAATTCGGTCCTAATAGAAACATTTCAGTTGGATGACAAACGCGTTCATATATGTAATGGTGAGTTGGACTTCAAACCTGGACATGACATAATAACCGAAATGACAAGATGTGTTAAAGAATCGTGTGTTGTCATTTTCATTATCTCTCAGGAGTTTTGTAAAAGTGACTGGTGTCGCAAGGAAGTCAATGAAGCCCGCGAGCAAGAAAAACCGATTATTTTGATATTTTTAGAAGAAATTAAGACTGATCGTTTGCCCGAATACTTACAAAATGTGTTCAATCGATATGCTCGAGTGAAACTGGTGGAGAAAAATGGTAATTATGAGCTGGTGCCGAAATTAGAAACTCTGTGTCAATCAATCGTGCACCTTGCTTGTAAGACGGCAGAACACGTTACAGACGATACTAACATACCGCTTCTCGACAAGTAACCGGCCTCAAAAAATTTCTTGTAAACACAAACTTGATAACGGTAGTTGACTTCATCTTCATGAAATTAAGGTGCAAACGAAATCCAAATCCATTATATGTTTCATTGATACGCCCTCCAACTAGAATACGCCTCTGTCCTTTTGGACAAGGAAAGACTTAAAAACGCCAAAATGAAGCTTGGTTTGTCCATTTACATGAAACAGCAGGGTGCGTATGCGGATACAGAAGAACCGCCGCATGCTTTGTTCAATTTTCTCGTTTAAACGAATAACGGTCAGCGGCTTTGAACAGTTATATACAAAAACAAAAACAAAACAAAAAACAAGACCATATACTTTACTATTAAATAAAGAGAAAGCATGAAATGGATATGGTGAAAATGATAATAATATTTGTTTATTGACACGCCTTACAGTGTCAGTAAGGGAGAATAAACATACTTCATTTAGCGTCTCGTCACGAACAGAGTTATGTCCCTTTGAAATGACGTAATTGCACTTATTGCGCTAAATAAAGAAACTAACCATGAGTATTTATTTTATCATAATTCTAAAATAGTTCATGGACATTGTAATTTCTTGCTGCATTTATGGAGGGGACATTTGTAAACTGGTGACTTTTACTGGAATTTGTCCGATGTGTATATAATATCTAAGAGCAGTGGAGAACTGATTTATTTTAATACGAAAACATGCTTGGCGGTATCCCTACACTGACTTATATACTAGACAACATACACGTAAATGTACATCTATATGAGCGGATACGTTCCTGTTTCGGAAATATACACTTTTAATACTTCTCTGTATGGAAATATAGAAGCAGAGCGGGAGAATCAACATTCGACTGTGTAGGGAAATCTGTAGTTGAAAAAAACAACAACAACAGAAAAACATGTGGAATTGATTTGACTGGTTTATGATTTTATTTTGTATATATTGTACGTACATCACTGGGTATAATGCGATCGTCTTTAACAATAAAACACAACATATCACTTATATGTTCTTTTCCGTTCATGATTTATTTCAATGTTGTATAAATAAGTATGCAAAATGCTGCATGTTTTATATGATGCGATTGACACGATCAGTCAAACAGTGTCAAGTGCAAAAAGCCACACGTTTGATCCTGCACTTTAAACGAGAAAAATAAAGTGTGGTTTGCATGTCTCACATTTGTTGCATGTCCGTATGTAATCAAACACAGGTTTCGACAGGTTGGGATACTGTTTTTAACTAATATGATCATTGTAGTGCGTGTGCGTGCGCGTGCATGACTCTGTGTGTGTGTGTGTGTGTGTGTGTGTGCGTGTGCGCGTGCGTGCGTGCGTGCATGCGTGCGTTTGTGTGCATGACTACTATGCTGATACCACAAGATTACTGTGCCGCTACGACATGAATATTGTGCTGATACGACATGACTATTCAGCTGATACGACAAAACTATTGTGCTGAAACGACACTTCAATGGTGCTCATACGACATGAATATTGTGCTGATATTGCAAGGCTGTTGTTCTGACATGACATGACAATGGTGCTGTTACGATCTGACTATTGTGCTACTATGACATGTCTTCTGTGCTGGTATGACATGAATATTGTGCTGTTACAACATGACTATTCTGCTGCTACGACATGACTATTGTACTGATATGACATGACTATTGTGCTTAAACGACATGTCTACTGTGCTGGTACGACATGACTATTGTGCTGGTACGACATGACTGTTGATCTGGTACGACATATCTACGTTGCTGGTACGATAGGACTATTGTGCTTATACGACATGATGATTGTGATGATACGTCATGACTATTGTACTGATACGACATGGTGATTGTGCTAGTACGACATGACTATTGTGCTGATACGACATGATACTTGTGCTGATATGACATGACTATTGTACTGATACGACATGATGATTGTGCTAGTACGACATGACTATTGTGCTGATACGACATGATGATTGTGCTGATACGACATGACTATTGTACTGATACAACATGGTGATTGTGCTAGTACGACATGACTATTGTACTGATACGATATGATGATTGTGCTGATATGACATGACTATTGTACTGATACGACATGATGATTGTGCTGGTACAACATGACTATTGTACTAATACGAGATGATGATTGTGCTAATATGACATGACTATTGTGATGAGTGTGCTGGTACGACATGACTATTGTGCTGATAGACATGACTGTTGATCTGGTACGACATATTTACGTTGCTGGTACGACAGAACTATTGTGCTGATACGACATGACTATTGTACTGATACGACACTTCTATTGTGCTGATAGACATGACTTTTGTGCTGAAACTACATGACTATGGTGCTGATACGACATGATATTGTACTGATACGACATGATGATTTTGCTAGTTCGACATGACTATTGTGCTGATACGAAATGACTGTTAATCTGATACGACATATCTACGTTGCTGGTACGACAGGACTATTGTGCTTGTACGACATGACTAATGTACTGGTACGACAGGACAATTGTGCTGATATGACATGACTATTGTACTGATACGACACTTCTATTGTGCTGATAGACATGACATTTGTGCTGAAACGACATGATTATTGTGCTAGTACGACAAGACTATTGTACTGGTACGACAAGTCTATTGTGCTGATACGATATGACCTTTGTGCTCATACGACATGACTATTGTGCTGATACGACAAGAGTATTGTACTGGTACGACAAGACTGTTGTGCTGATACTACATGACTTATGTGTGGATACGACATGGCAATTGTGCTAATACGACGTGACTATTGTGCTGTTACGACAATGCTTTTGTTCTGATGCGACATGACGATGGTGCTGTTACGATCTGACTGTTGTGCTACTACGACATGTCTACTGTGCTGGTACAACATGATTTTTGTGCTGCTACGACATGAATATTGTACTGATACGACATGACTGTTGCGCTTAAACGACATGTCTACTGTGCTGGTACGAATTGACTATTGTGCTGATACGACATGTCTGTTGATCTGGTACGCTATATCTACGTTGCTGGTACGACAGGACTTTTGTGCTGATACGACATGACTATTGTGGTAATACGACATCTTGACATAGCCTCTGTGCTGATACGCCAATGCCACTCAGTCGATACATGACAATGCTAATGCGTTTCTGTGGTGATACGACAGGACGACTTCGCTGATACGACATGTCTATTGTGCTGATTACGGCAAAACTATTGTGTTGATACAACATGACTACTATGCTGATAATACATGACTATTGTGCTGATACGACAGGATAACTGTGCTACATGTAATAGTACAGGACTAGTCAGCTGATACGACATAACGACTTGATGATACGACTTAAGGATGCTATACTGTGCTGATACGACTGGTCTATACAACAGAACTATTGTGCTGATACGACATATTTTTAAAACATGACTGCTGTGCTTATACATTATGCTTATTATGCTGACACGACAAAACTATTTTTTTAGGCCTCAGCAATTTGAAGGATTGTGAAAAGGCATGTAGGTGTTACCCATGTCCGTCAGTTCGTTCGTTTGTCCGTTATTAAGAATGGTATGTGCCTCTTTAGTTAACTTATTCCAGCGACGTGACACGCGCGTACACATGATTTTAACTGTTTGTCGTCGAAGAAATTAAGTCGAATTTTAAGTACGGCAAATCGTTCTTTCTAGAGGCAATTATATTTCATTGCAATATGCGTATGTTTGTCTAAATGTTTAGCGTATTATAATGGCAACGAGGGCTAACAGTTAACCTAACCACTGTTTCCTGGGATCCTGAAAGGTTAACCAGTACTCGAGCACACCTCATCTCCACAAGTAACTGATGATTTTACATTCGAATCGGCGGTGACGAGTGGCAATGAGACACAGTGTCGTTTATCAATCATCACAGAGACTGCTGCCGGGCTGGGGTTCGAACACACGGTCATTGGATTGATAAGCACTTCATGTAGGTATAATCACGGTGTATTTTATTGTTCAATACTGCATACGTGTGGTCTGTGGAAAATACCTCCATAAATATTATTTTTTTGTATTTTATTTTTTTATGAAATAATTGTCGAACGAATCTATAGGCAAATTGACAAACGGTTTTAATATTAAATTTAGCAGATTTAGAGATTTAAAAGTGGTCTGGACACCCTGATATTCTTTAAATATAGGTAATGACTATAACTACGTTTTGCAGTGAAAATATTTAAAAAATATTTAGATTTGGCCGGAATTTGTAGCTCCTCCGCCCCCCCCCCCCCCCCCCCCCCCCCCATCTGGCATTTACAAAATCCGCCAATGAAACACTGTATCTCTGTCTGGATCATCTGTTATTTATGATTTTAACATTAGATATATGGCAAGTTGCATGAGTGATTTTTTATGATTTGTAGCTAATGAATAATGTATTGATGATCTATTGATTGTTGTGTGTGATTTATTTATCATATTCAGATTTGTTGCATCGTTTGTTTCCTTATTTCCATATCGTATCTATATATGGTGAATATGTCATTGCTATTGTTCTACAGCATTAATAAATATAAAAGAAATATAAAAAATTATATAATTTATTTATATTTCATAACAAAACATTTCAATACCGTCTACAGAAAGCATTCAATCAAATGTGAAACTCAAGTATATGTTTTATCATTAATATTGTAAAGATCAGTCAAATATATTACCACAAGTATACTCTTCATTGGAAGGGCATACATACGCACGCACGCATGCACGCACGCACACACACAGAGAGAGAAAGAATAAAATTTGAATAGCTAAGAAAAATACATGTCCATTACGGTTGATATTTAAACAAAATGAAGACATATTTTATATCGGAGAAAGCTATTGTAGGTATCTTTTCTGAGATAATTGTAACTTTGAAAACATCTAATAAGCAAATATAATATAAAGAAATAACATCTAACTATATTTTTTTTCTTCTGAAGAACTGTAGATAAACGCTGAAATAATCCGATTGTTTAAATCGACCAATTAGAAACTTTATGATTCCGTTACATATAATTTCATCTTACTTGCATTCGTAGAATAAAACATTTTTGCATATATTTATACAAACTTTATTTTCGCTGCAATTGATTTTACATGAGATCGAATGTTTGTTCTGTGAAAATTTATTCATTAAATTCTACAAAACAACACGCAATCACCATTGTTTAATCTGGTTTGACCCCAATCCGCATATTTGCACGTTCTAAAGTTTATAATGCTGTGATGGCGTCCCTGGATCAGGACACACCGTGACGCACCAACTGCTATTCTGTTTTTATTCCACTTTTGTCGTGATCAAATTATAACAGGACTTTGGCAGTATTATACTTCACAAAACAAAAACAAAAAAGATAAATCTTGACTTTGCATCATGAGTGATAAAATATTTGTGAAACTTGGTGAGTTGTTTATTTCGTTATTTTACAATCGATTTCTTTACTTAAAGTTCTAACAAGTAGCTAGAAAACAATTCAAATTTTGTTTTAATGATTGTTTTTGCATACAACGTAAACGTGAAGCGTACCATCAGTGTAAAATAATAGTTGTAATGAGAAACACTTCAATGGTATTGTAATACCTTGTTTATAATATATATATATATATATATTAACAACAACGGAATTTTCGATTTTTTGGGATCTTTTCAGATGCTCATCCACAATGTATGTATGGAGATAATTATTATTATATATATGTGTGTGTGTGTGTGTGTGTGTGTGTGTGTGTGTGTGTGTGTGAAATTCTGTAACATACTGTGAATGAATATAGCTTAAAGTTGCTTTACCATCAATTTTTCAAAGTTTGCATATATTGTGACTCTCTTGGTCATTCCTCATGCAAAATGCCGTTGTTTATCGTGAAAAACATGTATTTATACATATATTTAGAATGACTTAGGCTAACCGATATCGACTTTATATACGATCGCGTTCGGAAATGTCCTGGCATCATCGACAGTCCGGGTAAGCGGCTTAGTTTTAAATTGGGATCAGAAATATATTTTTTGTAATATTCTTACGTAGAGCAGCAGATTGTCGCTAGGGCATACGGGTTCGAATCACTAACAGCACTATTTTTCCTGCAGTACGCCATAAATGTTAACTCATATCCAAAAATATATGTTCTAACAAAATAAAATAAATAATTTGTCCATTTATGAATTCATATCTTTGCATTTTTCTCGCGGCCGGTTTTTGTTATCATGATTAATAATTCATGCTACTCAAACTAAAAAAAATCACCTTATTTATACATATGTACTTATAAATTTCAAATTGTTCATCGTGTCACGATGATGTATTTGGAACAAAACAAAATCTTTAAACAATGAGAATAAGACACAAACTAGATTTATGGACAAAACAAGTTACGGGATTTTGGTATATCATGGCCTTATACCGGAGGATAACGGAATTGACCGAAAATGTGCGAATATCATCGGAAATTTTATGATGATTTCCGTTAATGAATCAGCTAAATTATCAGTAAATATATATTTAAAACATTTATTCAGGTGTAAGAGAGGTATCGCCTGTTACAAATCCACGGAAGGCGATTGTAATTCACAAAAATATCAAACTTTGTTATCCAAAAACAAGTTGTATATTTCTTTAAAGAAAATATATTTAGGAACTGGTTGTGCCACTTTAAACTGTATTTTATCAAGATTTTGTTTGAAACGCGATGCCGATTTTGCATTTGGTCCAGTTCATATTTTGTATATTGTTTTATTTTGCCATTCTCAAAAATCAACTTCGTAATGAAAGTCCTTGTCAATGAAATAATTCTACGGATAAACATGTCTTGAGCCTGTAAAATTTTAAATACAGAGATGCATTTAAAGCAGTGAACGTTTTATAGATATATTTCGACATAAGAGATTTTTTTTATCACAGGTATCTGCACATTTCTACTTGGTTTGGTTGGCGGCATGTGCCCCGATGGGTGGCGCTTGTACGACGCTTCCTGTTATCACGTGTTCGGTACTCACGCAACCTACCATCATGCGTACAGACGCTGCGCATCCCACCAGGGGCATCTTCTGACGGTGAAAAATGCAAAGGAAAACAAATTTGTGACCGATCTAATTTCAAGGTACAACTTCTATAAATTAGAAATGAAATTCTTCGTTTATTCTAAACGCATAGGTTTTTAATATGGCATCAAATATATCCTCTCCTGTGGGGATATAGCGCTGATAAAGCATGCACAATGCTGTTGACCGCTCACGCCAAAGGTTGCAGGGTCGGTCCCAGCTCAACACTAATTACTGGTTCTACCCAGGAAGCAAACTCGAAAACGGTTCATATACGCTCGGGGCTTTCTTCGCAATTGAGCTAAAATAAATTACTATAAACTAAATGTTTTGTTTGGAATTGAAAACTAACATTCAGCAAATATTTTATCTTATGAAGAAACTTTGAACACGTTTGTTAAAAAAAACAACCCCGAACTCTTAAGGGTTATAATTAGACAAGTTGTATATTCAGAAGAATTTGCTATAAAGTTTGTGAATAAAGACGTCGTATCGCTTATAACTTCTGTATCCGTTTATATAATGAAATATGTTTATACATACATCATATATACTTGTTTAATGCTTTTATTATTTTGCTATATGACACGAGTTCAACGTTGTATTGTATACAATAATTCAATTTTCGATAGTCGATGGCTCAACATTAATTAATTAAAATGAATAACAAAATTCATTTTTTTTTAATTTCTGAATATTAAATCTATGAGTACAAACATTGAATTTATTTCAATTAAACTAAAAAGGAATTCTATTTTGTAAAACAGCTATGATGACGATCAGTTCTGGATTGGAATTCTCTTCAACATGACGGGTAGATATTGGCTTGATGACGGGTCACCAGTCACGTGGACATTATGGGCCGGACACGGGACTATTGTTCGACCAGCATGTGCTCTAATGGTCAGAGGTGATTATTGGACTTCACAGAACTGTGATTATCTATATCAGTTTATATGCGAGGTAACATTGGAAACAGATGTAAAAACGACATCACCAACGCCTACTGCCTCCACTACACTTACAACAGCATCAGTCCCTTCCCCAAGTACACATAAAACATCGACAGCACGATCAACAATAGGTACATTAGCCATATTCTCGCCAACGAAACCATCAACAACATTTACTACTTCTCTGTCTCCAACAACAACAACAACTGCACCATCAACGAAACCATCTACAACAAAAACAATTGCACCATCAACGAAACCATATATAACAACAACAACTACACCATCAACGAAACCATCTCCAATTTCTTTGACTCCAACAACAACAACTGCACCATCAACGAAACCAATAATTGTAACCACACAAAAGTCAATCACAACAACTTTCTCACTACAAAGAGCAAAAGCAGCAATACTTTTGACGCCAACAACAACTACTACAATAACAACCTCATTACCACTACTAATAACCACCATAACTTCAACAGCACGAGCAGCAGCAAAAACAACATCAGTTAATACAGCATTGCAAACCACAACCAAATTTATACCTGCATTTGTAACGACAAAAGTAGATATTACATCATCGCAGCAAACAACACCAAAAGTAACATCAACTAAAGCTGTAAAAACATCGCCACATTCAGCTGTACTAAAGACAGAAACAACCTCACATTCAACAGCCAAACTAACAACAAAACAATTAGTACGCACTACTACACCAGCAGTTACCTTCCCTGAAACTAGAGCAGTCAAATCAATAACAAAAATGACATCTCACTCGACAACAGTTTTACAAAATAAGATCACGACGGATACAAATCCAAACGATGCAACATATCTCGTATCAACACCCACAAACACAACACTTGCTGAGCAAACGACAACGGAAGTTCAAGAAATGGTGATCGTGTACCGGAAAACGAACCCCGGGAAGACTTATACGGACAACAGACCATCAGCAATAGGTATAGGCAGTTTTGGAGTGTTTGTATTGGTCATCGTTTTGTTTGGCGTGTTTCTTCTCGACGCTTCAAAGCTACTGCAGGATCTCAAGATGCTAAGATGCAATGTATCACATTTTAAGAAAAACGTAAAGAAATGGACGCGTTCAAAACGTACGCAAACACACTCCTCTTGTACTGTTAGTTACGATAATAGAAAGTTTACCGCCACTGGTTTCTGATATATCAAATGTTTATGTTACCAAAAAAGAAATATTGAATCTTGAAATCTGAAGGTAGTGTCTGAAGATTTTTGTTCTCTTCCTGTACTGAATAACGGCTAAAAGTACATCTGCAATGTACTTCGTTGGTGAACGCAATGTCCATGATTTTAATTTGGAAAAGAAGTTAATTTGTTTCTTTGATTAAAAATGAAACAGATAGATCTATTTAACTGACAATCAAACTGACAAACACTGGGAACCAAAGAACTTTGATTACTACGCCAGTATGTGATAAAATTAGACCACTGTCAATTCTGAAAAATACTCCTCATCTAAAATATCAAACACAGGCTTTTGCTTTACATAATCTTTTAACATAGACTATGGTACTCTCTTTATCATGTCAATTTTTCTAATTCGTCTGTTTTATGAGACTATAATCATCATTAATCTTTTGTTACATCCTGTAGAGATTCCGTTAAAATGTATAATTATACATAATGACGTCATGTGCCTGATAAACTTGCATTGACGTGAACACCTAAGTTTATCAGGCAGACAGCTTATCAATTGAAAATCTTTTAACATAGACTATGTCTGGGTGACCCATTCATATTCTGGTTAATAAAGGTCACGCAACACAATCGATCAGTAGACTTTAAATCTGAAAGTGACAGGCAATTCATCTTTGCATTGTACGTTGACAGATGAAAACATTCGAAGTTGGAACAAAACTGTTTTTAAAGCTGCATCACCTATAGCTTTTTGTTCAGTAAATGATGGAAAGTTTATTGAATCACAAAGAAGAATGTCCCATGTGATGATAATGGTTGATTCCATCCTTGTAGTTTATCTTATTTATGAGAAATTCGTTAATACGTGGCCACTACCACCACCCACCTGTTCCGCTTGAGAACACATTGGTCCAGATGACGTTCCCCATGGCTGGCCGCGAGACTTAAATTAAGTTTTGATTCGTCTGAAGACACAAATGCTCACAATTGCCGCTGGGTATGTCTTCTATACCATCCAGCTCATTGGTCACGTGCAGCTTTATGTCTGGCAGTCAAGATAAGACCCTTTTGTGGTCTATGGCACTCCATTCCAACGTCATGAAGCCGACAGCAAACAGTGCAATGGTGAATTTGTCGTCTACAAGTTAGAAAACAAAAATAAGTTGTACTCATTTAATGTGTTGTAAAAATGCAAATGTCTAATATACCCGTGAACGCCAATGATTCGCCTGGCAGTAGCCGACAGGAAGCGGTCAGTTTTTGAAGCATGCGCATCTGCCAATTCTGCCCCCTTGTGGTTCTTCGGTGCTACCCTGGTCGTGAGCGGTATTTGACGGTTCCAGTTAGTTACATGCGTTATTCTAGACGCATTCTCGTTGAATGGTGACAATTGTTTGTCGCAGCACTATAGCTCATCCTGGCGTGTAACATGCCGATAGCCCCCGACCTACCCGATCATGTTCCGGTAACCGCGGCATATAACCGGTGTGTGATATTAAATCTGGATGTGATGTTTGGAAGTGTGCATTGTATCGTTATTCAGGTCTCGCTAAATCATTGCCTCGAGCGCCGCGTACAAAACATGGGAAATGATCTAAACCGTGATGAAATGCTATCAAATGAATCTGCACCGTAGTCTATAGCTAATAAACACGGCACGTCAAATAAACATATTGTTTTATTTTAGTATATTTCTTTGTTAAAATATAAAGGTCGAACTCCCTGTGTGTTTTCAAAGCTTTCCAGTGTATTAAGAGCAGTCAAAATGGATCCTCGAATGTATGCTTATTTCATTAACGACATAACATCTTTTAAAAAATAAAAAAAGTATAAATATATTATATCTACAAGTGAGTTATTGATACATGTACATACGCTAGTGGTTCTCAAAGTCATGTTTTTTTCATAGGCTGGCACAACCTTTCAAACTTAGACAAGGTCAATTAAATAATGCAGTCGATAATTACAAACAATAAATGGCAATGACAGTTGTATTCACGTCTGTTAATTAATTTGATTAATGGTGAATTCTGGATGGTGTTGCATAATTGAAATGTAATTATGATAATGTTCAAGGAAGCAATGGCCTCAGGATGCAGTCAGCCAGTTTTTAATTACTGATTCATAAATTCTAAAAAAAACAAAGAAGACGTTATTGGTATTCAGTGGTGAAGAGTTAACGAGGGGTCGTATAACTGTCATCTATTTAAATATCCAATGATTTTAATTGTCATCCATGCTGACTCGACTGTCGTATCTGATACCTCATCAACGACTGTCTGTATATGAATATTCATGATATTTGAATATTTCAAATACCAAAGAGAAGTCACGATGACACTTATAGACATAGTTTTGATCAAGAAAATCTTTTTAACTGGTGTCAAACTGTTTAAGTGATATTTATAATTTACAAATGAATAAAATTACTGAGTCTGCTAATTTATCACAGATCCTGATGTCTCTCGAATCAGGTCTATTAACCCAAATGATAAAGCAGGAAAATGTGTTTTTAAAGAAGAAAAATGACTATAGCCGCCATTATGCGACATTATTACCCCACGGAAGCATGTCCTGTTTCGGTGCTGGTACTAGGTAATCTATCCCAGAACCTGATATCACCCGAATATTGACTAATGACCCCAAGTGAAAAAACAGGGAATTATATGCCTGTCCAACAATTCATAGCAATTAACGCTTACTAAACTGTGACGTCATCAAACTTTCAGTTGAAGCAACTGACCAATCAACATGCTCAAATGTGACTTTCCCAACATTGCTATCTAACGGGCCCAATCGGAAGAGCTGGGTCTGTACTACAGACTAAGATAGCTGGGTCCGTACTACAGACTAGGAGAGCTTGGTCCGTACTGCAGACTAAGATAGCTGGGTCCGTACTACAGACTAGAAGAGCTTGGTCCGTACTGCAGACTAGGAGAGCTTGGTCCATTGTACAGACTAGGAGAGCTTGGTCCGTACTACAGACTAGGAGAGCTGGGTCCGTACTACAGACTAGGAGAGCTTTGTCCGTACTGCAGACTAGGAGAGCTGGGTCCGTACTACAGACTAGGAGAGCTGGGTCCGTACTACAGACTAGGAGAGCTGGGTCCATTGTACAGACTAGGAGAGCTGGGTCCGTACTACAGACTAGGAGAGCTTGGTCCGTTCTACAGACTAGGAGAGCTTGGTCCGGGTCCGTACTACAGACTAGGAGAGCTTGGTCCTGGTCCGTACTACAGACTAGGAGAGCTGGGTCCGTACTATAGACTAGGAGAGCTGGGTCCGTACTACAGACTAGGAGAGCTGGGTCCGTACTACAGACTAGGAGAGCTGGGTCCGTACTACAGACGAGGAGAGCTGGGTCCGTACTACAGACTAGGAGAGCTGTGTCCGTACTACAGACTAGGAGAGCTGGGTCCGTACTACAGACGAGGAGAGCTGGGTCCGTACTACAGACTAGGAGAGCTGGGTCCGTACTACAGACTAGGAGAGCTGTACTACAGACTAGGAGAGCTTGGTCCGGGTCCGTACTACAGACTAGGAGAGCTGGGTCCGTACCACAGACTAGGAGAGTTTGGTCCGGGTCCGTACTACAGACTAGGAGAGCTGGGTCCGTACTACAGACTAGGAGAGCTTGGTCCGGGTCCGTACTACAGACTAGGAGAGCTTGGTCCGTTCTACAGACTAGGGGAGCTTGGTCCGGGTCCGTACTACAGACTAGGAGAGCTTGGTCCGGGTCCGTACTACAGACTAGGAGAGCTTGGTCCGGGTCCGTACTACAGACTACGAGAGCTTGGTCCGGGTCCGTACTACAGACTAGGAGAGCTGGGTCCGTACTACAGACTAGGAGAGCTGTACTACAGACTTGGAGAGCTTGGTCCGTGTCCGGAGAGCTTGGTCCGGGTCCGTACTACAGACTAGGAGAGCTTGGTCCGTACTGCAGACTAGGAGAGCTTGGTCCGTTCTACAGACTAGGAGAGCTTGGTCCGGGTCCGTACTACAGACTAGGAGAGCTTGGTCTGGGTCCGTACTACAGACTAGGAGAGCTTGGTCCGGGTCCGTACTACAGACTAGGAGAGCTGGGTCCGTACTACAGACTTGGAGAGCTTGGTCCGGGTCCGTACTACAGACTAGGAGAGCTGGGTCCGTACTACAGACTAGGAGAGCTGGGTCCGTACTGCAGACTAGGAGAGCTTGGTCCGTTCTACAGACTAGGAGAGCTTGGTCCGGGTCCGTACTACAGACTAGGAGAGCTTGGTCCGGGTCCGTACTACAGACTAGGAGAGATTGGTCCGTACTGCAGACTAGGAGAGCTTGGTCCGTTCTACAGACTAGGAGAGCTTGGTCCGGGTCCGTACTACAGACTAGGAGAGCTTGGTCTGGGTCCGTACTACAGACTAGGAGAGCTGGGTCCGTACTACAGACTTGGAGAGCTTGGTACGGGTCCGTACTACAGACTAGGAGAGCTGGGTCCGTACTACAGACTAGGAGAGCTGGGTCCGTACTACAGACTAGGAGAGCTGGGTCCGTACTACAGACTAGGAGAGCTGGGTCCATTGTACAGACTAGGAGAGCTGGGTCCGTACTACAGACTAGGAGAGCTGGGTCCGTACTACAAACTAGGAGAGCTGGGTCCGTACTACAGACTTGGAGAGCTTGGTCCGGGTCCGTACTACAGACTAGGAGAGCTGGGTCCGTACTACAGACTAGGAGAGCTGGGTCCGTACTACAGACTAGGAGAGCTTGGTCCGTACTACAGACTAGGAGAGCTGGGTCCATTGTACAGACTAGGAGAGCTGGGTCCGTACTACAGACTAGGAGAGCTGGGTCCGTACTACAGACTAGGAGAGCTTGGTCCGTTCTACAGACTAAGAGAGCTGGGTCCATACTACAGACTAGGAGAGCTGGGTCCGTACTACAGTCTAGGAGAGCTGGGTCCGTACTACAGACGAGGAGAGCTGGGTCCGTACTACAGACTAGGAGAGCTGGGTCCGTACTACAGACTAAGAGAGCTGGGTCCGTACTACAGACTAGGAGAGCTGGGTCCGTACTACAGACTAAGAGAGCTGGGTCCATACTACAGACGAGGAGAGCTGGGTCCGTACTACAGACTAGGAGAGCTGGGTCCGTACTACAGACTAGGAGAGCTGGGTCCGTACTACAGACTAGGAGAGCTGGGTCCGTACTACAGACTAGGAGAGCTTGGTCCGTTCTACAGACTAGGAGAGCTGGGTCCGTACTACAGACTAGGAGAGCTTGGTCCGTTCTACAGACTAAGAGAGCTGGGTCCATACTACAGACGAGGAGAGCTGGGTCCGTACTACAGACTAGGAGAGCTGGGTCCGTACTACAGACTAAGAGAGCTGGGTCCATACTACAGACTAGGAGAGCTGGGTCCATACTACAGACTAAGAGAGCTGGGTCCGTACTACAGACGAGGAGAGCTGGGTCCGTACTACAGACGAGGAGAGCTGGGTCCGTACTACAGACTAGGAGAGCTGGGTCCGTACTACAGACTAGGAGAGCTGGGTCCGTGCTACAGACTAGGAGAGCTTGGTCCGTTCTACAGACTAGGAGAGCTGGTCCGTACTACAGACTATTGACCAAGGGATTCTTTTATCAGATATTATTCTAACTTATGACCTGGTGTTTGGCGGCCGTAAATTGTCGCCCCGTGATGATGATGATACTTTTATTTATCGTAGCCACCGGTTTCCCATATGGGCGACACTTCCAAAAGAGTATTAGTAATTTTAGATTTTTGGAGGACAGTGCAGAAGAACCTTTTTGTAGCGTCCCTGGTTCTTTTATATGCCCGGTGTTAATCATCAGCACATAGAACCTTGATTTTTGTTAAAGTCTCATCCGAAAGACTGATAAGTATTTTTTTGTTGGATGAGAGTGGAATCGAACCTACAACCGCGACCACTGGGTTCGCAGTCTAACTTTGAAGACCTTAAAGTGTCGCCCCCTACTTTGTATTAGTACTGACATAGGCTGTAGAACAAACCCAGCTCTCCTTATTGTGTCCGTTAATTAGCAGCACATTTGAGCACGTTGACTGGTCAGTTGCCCAGGCAAAGTTTGAATGACGTATTAGTTTAGAAAGGTTCTGGGATAAACAATTTGTTGTCATCATTTTAAAATCCGTCGAATAACATGAACCTTGTCCATTATTGGTCGAAAATAGAATACCAAGACATGAATGATGTTTTATATTTCTTGCAAACGGACTTAATAAAACTGAGTGTGACATTTATTTTGAAAAAAGCGACTTCTTTGCATTGCCCTGGTCAATGTTTAGATACGTGTCTCCAATAATCAAAAGGCGATTAACAAGACACGGTCGTCACTTAAACATTGAAAGTTCCTTGTGTGTTTTTCTATTTAAAAATTCACTTTAATTATAACTTTCAGTGAAAAAAGATCTTCTGTAAGTTAACCACAACACATGACAAAATTACAAAGTAAACAAATAAAACTATGATAAGGCTAAATGATGGTCACGCCACAAAGAGTTTTCCAATGAAATATAAATCAAAACCTCATTAAAACCACACAATCTTAATATATACAAACAAAATGCATGTATTATGGGTTCCCATGAAATGAAGATATTGCGCCGAGTGAACAACAACACAGGCGAAATATCTATTTAATCAAGTTCAGTCGGAACAACAAAACAACGAAACTATTTCACCATCTTTTTTACGATTTTTCACTATCGTAGTTTCGATTTTTCACCATCTTGCTGTAGTTTCGACTTTTCACCATCGTATTCAAGTTCAACTTTCCACCATCTCTGTTGTTGCTCATGCGCAATCGAAATTAGAATCATTGTACATTCCAATTGTATATATATATTGATCGACTGTAGCTTTCGTTGAAATATGCCAACTTGAGATGGTAATGTAACAATGCAATATATATGCAGCACAACTCTGTCTTCAAACGTAAACCTCGCGTATTCATTTGATTTGTATACACAACCTAATATGACTTCCAACGCCCATGATATATCTCTACGTCTTGTCTGTCTGTGTGTCTGTCCGTCCGTCCGTCCGTCCGTCTCTCTCTCTCTCTCTCTCTCTCTCTCTCTCTCTCTCTTTCTCTCTCTCTCTCTCTCTCTCTCTCTCTCTCTCTCTCTCTCTCTTTCTCTCTCTCTCTCTCTCTCTCTCTCTCTCTCTCTCTTTCTCTCTCTTTCTCTCTCTCTCTCTCTCTCTCTCTCTCTTTCTCTCTCTTTCTCTCTCTCTCTCTCTCTCTCTCTCATATTCTTGCCATTATTTATGAAGCACCCTAGAACCACACAAGGACTGATGAACGAAAATGATACTCAGAAATTCAAGGCATTTCTTGTTAGTTTTTGTGGAAAAAAATGTTGCGGGAATAGGATATTGGCAATACCACCCCGTCCAACGTATACGTTACAAAAACGGCTACTACGCCGCATTTTCGGTGATAACTACACACGATAAACCGATACTTCTTGTTATTTTTGTGCACGTAGTTGGGCAGTACGGTTAAAAAAAAACTTTATTTCGTAACATTATTTCGTTTTTAAATCAAAGATAAAGCCGATACGAGCGGCGTTGTATTTAAGTTTCAAGCAAGCATGTGTTTTTGAATGGAAGCTGAAAAAAAGTAAAAAAAAGAGAATGAAAACCCAATTTCTTCCTCCTTCATCCATGTCCGGAGTACTCAAGGGAGATAATGGTGGTGTGAGTCCTTTAGCGTTGGTGTCAGCGTTGCGACATATAACGTCGGTTGCGACATTTAGCGAAGGTGCGACATTTAACGTTACCACATAGTGATCTACCCTAGCAACAGTGCTTGTTTAATACAACACTCATTGTTTCTGTATTCATTGTGATCATAATTATAGTCATGGGTGTAGGAGCGTTTCAATAATGGGGGATGGGTGTGTGTTGGGGGTGGGGCAACCTGAGGAGAGAGAGTATGAGAAAGTATATGCTGAACATTAAACGGGTACCGAAAACAAGAGAAAGGTAAGAAATATGGACGGTTTTATATCGAATCAAGTATATAGAATATGAGTAAGAACACTCCAGAATGAAAAATAATGGATTAAGAGAAACAGACTTATACTAATAAAAGCTTTAGGATGAAGAACGCACGGTTTAGTAGACTAATCTGAAACCAGAATGAAGTACTAATAGTGTTTGGGAAAAAAAGTTATCGAATATGATATCCATATTAAATGTGGACTCAAACCGGTTAATTCAAACACGAGAAAAGAAAGTTATGTTATTAAACATAAGAAAGATAGAGATAAAACAGTAAAATACGCTCAATCCTCCACGACCGGTGATTGTAGCAATTGTAAGACAACCATATCCGACTGGATAGGTTGACCTCAAATTAATGAAGATTTCAAAATTAGACAACCACATCCCACTGGATGGGTTGACCACAAATCAATGAGGATTTCAAAATTAGGCTATTCGCAGTACTAGTAAACCTCCGTAACGTATAGATACAGCATTCACATTTCGAAGTATTTTATATTCACCAGCAAAAACTTTAAGTCGGTTACAACGATTTGCAAAACATAAAATGTATATCAAACGTATGGATTAATTCTAGTTCTGGTCAACTAGAATGACGCCCCTTTCAAGACCTGACAGCTTTAAAAGGTGTTAACTCTTAAACTATTATAAGGCTCCAAAGCGGTCTTATGGTGTACGCCTTCGACTGTCACTCAGGATGTATGTTAAAACCGCAGTAAATGCTAAAAAAATACAAAAATAATGATACATTTATTTTATTAAAACTGTCACCGGTATTCAACTAACACACTTGAAAATAAGTCAACTTAAAGCAACGACAATATCACAATCTCTCTCACAATCCTGTGATGTAGAAGTATACATGTGGTTGTAAAAAAACGATATTATTATGCTGAGGTATCGGAGTTGAAGTAGTTATTCTATTATATTTTCCTGTTTGATTTTACAAGAGGCCAGTGGCGTAGCTCCCTATAGGCACTTTAGGCACTTATTTCTGAGAAATCGAAAAAGTAAAAGATGCCTGAAGGAAATAGCATTAAAAATCGAAAACTTAAGGGGGTAGGGGATCAACTAGAAGAAACATTGTAACACCTCTAGTGTGAAAATACTAGCTACTTGAAACCATGAGACAAACGGCTATTTCATTTTTCCCTTTATTAAACTGAACAAACATTTAAACATTGCATTTATTATCCATTTATTTGGTTATAAAACAGTGAATTCACTGTAAATATCTAGGACAGTCTGGCCGCTAAAAACATAAAAAATATACACCGCCTAGCTGAACAAAATTTGGTACAGCATACTCTCGGGCTACAACTGTGCCTACACATCGTTTTCAACCAAGCTACGCCCCTGGAGTCACAATCACAACTTTGCTAGGGGTGTCCGGAGGCATGCTGCCACGAAAACATATTTAGCACGTGGCATGCATTTCCTGCATTTTTCTGATATTTCAGACATTTTAAGCTGTTCAAATCTATAACACAAACTATATTTTATACAATTGCCCATGTTTACACTATTATCTTGATTACTCATACGTGACTTTAAAAACAACCCTGAAATAGGTGGATAGTAGTATTATTTCATCTGACTAGAATACCGCTAAATGACACAATACACCGACTTATGTAATGTACAATATACGAGGCACTTACTTATGCTACGTACTAAGCAAATTTTGGCGTTAAGCAGCCTTATAACATCAGCTTGTAATTTTACTGCTGATATTATTTGGTATATTGTTACATAAAACAAATGTAAATCACATAAATTAGTCCCATAAATACTTCCAAAATAATAAACTGAGCTATTTTCAATCTGAAAATGGTTCAATCCGTCACTTTTCTTGAATGTTTGAGGAAACTGTCATGTTCCCATTCAAAAACACATGTCTGCTTGAAAATTAAATAGAATGCCGCTCGTATCGGCTATATCTTTGATTTAAAAACGAGTTACAGTCCTTGGAATTTTTTTTTTAATATATATTAATGTGTAAACTAAAAACAATATTGAAGAAATGTTGATTGATCACTTATTTTGATCCCCCCCCCTCCCCCGGTCAAATTTACCTCACTTTCACAAACGCAATCGGACATTATGTCGATGTCCATAGGCCACAAAGTATGCCGAACTTTTACCGACAAAGTACGATTATAAAAAGTCTAAGTATAGAAGAGCACGTCATGCACGTGCTAAATATGTAAGATCTGTCACCGGTATGAATTGTACATGTATAAAAGGGACCCCTCGTCTATATAAATGTTAAGTACACATCGCCTCATCATTCATGTTTGAATAAGTTAACTATTGATCTTGTTGTGAAAATAATTCATAAAAACAGTAGATATTCATTTAAGATGATATTGTTCAGCGTTGAAACTTTTACTTTTAATTTATAACCTCCTTTGAAACTTAATTACTTGACCGTAAGTAGAATAAAATGATACGGTAGAATAAAATAAAGTGTCAGGAAAATGTCTAACAACATTTTGTATATATAAAAAAATAGGATCAAATATGTTTTTGTTAATAGATAAATTATATTACTACATTATGTATTTAAGATCAAAGTTTAATTGGGCGCCACGTGTAAATGTTATCAATTTTCTACAAGACACATGTTGCAGAATGAGAAAATACTTAAGCAATTAATTAACAAACTACATTAACATTAGTGTTTAAGTCACGTATCTAACAGTCTATTGCCTTACTAACCTATTGTGCAACATACAACAACGTATTTTTAGATTAAAATTTTTATTTTAAGCCAATTAAACAATTATTCCACTGAGATGTTGATTAATGTCCATATTACAGATAGTCATGATGTCGGTAGTTGTGTTTCTTAATCATCTATTAGATTGTAATGATTATTAATGTGCATTTTATTCACATTTGATAATAGCAAGGACGTATATAGTAAAATAGGAAACTTGCATCTCCTGACTAAATGTTGATAAGATAGCACACGAATGCTTCATTATTTGATAACTTAGTCATTCGTGATTTACAGGCAACTGATTTTTTGTACATTAAATGTAAGTCGTATGTAATCTTAGATGATTTAAAATGTTTTGATCATGAAAAATGATCTTGAATTAAAGATATTGAAATATTTTTCGTATTTTTTGTTATTTTAGCCGTGTAGTATAAACATTTTGTAATCAGAACTACTTCAACAATTTTAAACACAAATTGCTGGGAATGGTATCGTCTTGATGAAATCTTTATTCTGCAATGTAGGAATTCCGATTCCTGTTCCTGAGAAATTATTGAACACGAGATATTCCGAATGTTATGCAGAGTAACACTGCAACTGCGGCGTTCCTGCAAAATGACAGAGTTGTGGCCCTTTGATTATATTCAGGATTTGTTTGTTGCTTTGTAATCATTATAGCACATTGTTTTATTTCTAATGATCAAACGTCATAAGAGCTTATGTCATCGTAAATTGTCCGTTGTCCACTTGTAATTCCGTCCGTCGTCCGTCCGTCCGTTATTATTTATACTTCAAACACTGAGGCACCTTCCGTTTTCAATAAATTCCGTTTTCAATGAAAGAGTTTTTGAACCGACATTGATTAGAGCAGTAACAAAGAGATGAAGAGATGTGACCCTTGACTTTTTGAAGAAAAAACAAATTGTCATATTATCACTGTATCACCTTTAGTACTCATCTCATTTAAACTAAACTTAGTTTCAATGTGCATTAGCATAAAAGCTCGGAAGAATCCTTGAGCTGGCCTTATTGGACGAATAGAAATGACAGCATGGTCCTTGAATGTAAAAAGAAATACCGATTACCACCTTGTCAACACTGTATCACGATCGCCTTGTAAACACTGTATCACGATCGCCTTGTCAACACTGTATCACGATCGCCTTGTAAACACTGTAACACGATCGCCTTGTCAAATTGTATCATGATCGCCTTGTCAACACTGTATCACGATCGCCTTGTCAACACTGCATCACAATCGTCTTGTTAACACTGTATTACGATCGCCTAGTAAACACTGTATCACAATATTCTTGTAAACACTGTATCACGATCGCCTAGTAAACACTGTATCACAATCTTCTTGTAAACACTGTATCATGATCGCCTTGTAAACACTGTATCATGATCGCCTTGTATCACGATTCGTTTTCATTCAAGACTAACCAAACTTGGTCAGAATGCTATTGACTATAAAAACTCGGAAGGGCGCTTGAACTGGCAAGATGGTATTTAAATGGACAAAGTTATGGGTCTTGCCCGATTGAAAAGTTCTGAGTGTGCCTTTAAATACTATAACACGTTCAGTGTTCATCTGATTGTGACCAAACTTGGTCAGAATGTTATTGATTATAAATGTGTAGCTAAGTTTGTATGACAATTGGCAGCGTTATGACCCTTGATCGATCGCAAATATAACTAATTTTGTAAACACGGTATCAGTCTAAATATCTAATCAGATCTTGACCGAACTTGGACAATGGAAACTTGAAAATGTTCCTCAACCGTCCATATCGTACTATAATGCTTATGGCCTTCGATTGATTGAAACATGCATAGTTTCACCTTTTGGACAGTGTATCGACCTTAGTTTTGATTGGACCGTAATCAAACTCGGATTGTTAATAGGCATCAATGCTCAAACGAGGTCTTCAAATGACCAGATTAGATCAGAAAACACAGAGTTATTTCCCTTCGCTTATTAAAATAAAAACTATTTGCTGCCTCGATAGCACCATGCTTGAACGTTCAGTTTGTGCCCAAACATAACAAAACTCTATAATATTTATGATCATTGAATGTCAGACTGTTTCTTGAGCCGGTAAAATTGAATTAGAATGCACTGTGAAGCGATACAGGTACTTGTAGTCCTCTTGTTACACGCTGATGGACAATTTTTAAAAAAATCATAACGATCCTTTGTCTATCAATGTACATGTAACTCTGGAACCAGACAAATAGGCACACGGACGGACGGACATGCAGTTACAATATCTAGACCGAGGGCATAACAATATTACTTTAACAAAATGAACAGTTACGGAAATAAACTGTCATCACAAGCTGTGATTTATCGTTAAATAACTACATTGAATATACATGCGATGTCGTATGTGAAATATGAGTTTTTAGTGCAATGAATCAATATAGTTTTCTCACATATCATGTCAAGATTTACGGAGGTTTGTGCCTTTAAGTTTTTTACCTCTGCATTTTTATTACTTAGGTAATTTTTGCTACCGTTATATCAAAGAATACTGAATTTTGGGGCAAACCAAGCTTGTTTGTGTATTTCGTTTTCAATACACAAACTTACAGCTCTCCGTTGCATCAACATACAAAATTGTAACTGATTGTATGTTGATGCAACGGAGAGCTGTAACTAATTGTATGTTGACGAAAAGGAAGTTGTAACTAATGGTAGCTGAGGCAAGGGAGAGCCGGATGATTGACAGATGGTTGTATATCTGACGTGCTGTAGATAAGCTGGATGGTCGACAGATAGTTGTAGATATTAAGTGCAGTAAACAAGCTGGATTATCGACAGATGGTTTCAGGTCTGAGGTGCAGTGGACTAGTTGGGTGATTGTCATATGATTTAGATCTGAGGTGCAGTACACTAGCCGGGTGGTCGACAGATTGTTGTAGATAAGAGGTGCAATAGACTAGCCGGATTGTCGACAGATGGTTTTAGATCTGAGGTACAGTACACTAGCCGGATTGTCGACAGATGGTTGTAGATCTGAGGCACAGTAGACTGGCCGGATTGTCGACAGATGGCTGTAGATCTGAGGTGCAGTAGAATAGCCGGATAGTCGACAGATGGTTGTAGATCAGATGTGCAATAGATTAGCCGGAGAGTCGACAGATGGTTGTAGATCTTAGGAATAGTAAACTAGTCGGGTGGTCGACAGATGGTTGTAGATCAGAGGTGCAATAGATTAGCCGGATTGTCGACAGATGGTTGTAGATAAGAGGTGCAATAGACTAGCCGGATTATCGACATATGGTTGTACATCTGAGGTGCAGTAGACTAGCTGGATTGTCGACAGATGGTTGTACATCTGAGGTGCAGTAGACTAACCGGATTGTCGACAGATGGTTGTACAACTGAGGTACAGCAGACTAGCCCGGTGGTCGACAGATGGTTGTAGATCAGAGGTGTAATAGACTAGCCGGATGGTCGACACATGGTTGTAGATCTGAGGTACAGTAGACTAGACGGATGGTCTTCATATGGTTGTTGATCAGAGGTGCAGTAGACTAGCGGGATGGTCGACATATGGTTGTAGATCTGAGGTGCCGAAGACTAGACGGATGGTCGACAGATGGCTGTAGATCTGAGGTACAGAAGACTAGCCGGGTGGCCGACAGATGGTTGTAGATCAGAGGTGCAACAGACTAGCCGGGTATTCGACAGATGGTTGTACATGTATATCAGATGTGCAATAGATTAGCCGGATGGTCGGCATATGGTTTTAGATCTGAGGTAGAGTAGACTAGCCGGATGATCGACAGATGGTTGTAAATCTGAAATGTAGTATACTAGCCGGATTATCGACAGATAATTGTTGATCTGAGGTACAGTAGACTAGCCGGATGGTCGGAAGATGACTGTAAATCTGAGGTAGAGTAGACTAGCCGGATGGTTAGACAAATGATTGTAGATATAAGGTAGAGTAGACTAGCCGGATGGTAGATAAATGATTGTAAATCTAAGGTAGAGTAGACTAGCAAGATGGTCGATAGATGGTTGTAGATCTGAGGTACAATAGACTAGCCGGGTATTCGGCAGATGGTTGTACATGTATATCAGATGTGCAATAGACTAGCCGGATGGTCGGCATATGGTTGTAGATCTGAGGTAGAGTAGACTAGCCGGATGATCGACAGATGGTTGTAGATCTGAGATGTAGTATACTAGCCGGATTATCGACATATGATTGTAGATCTGAGGTACAGTAGACTAGCCGGATGGTCGGAATATGACTGTAGATCTGAGGTAGAGTAGACTAGCCGGATGGTTAGACAGATGATTGTAGATATAAGGTAGAGTAGACTAACCGGATGGTAGATAAATGATTGTAAATCTAAGGTAGAGTAGACTAGCAAGATGGTCGATAGATGGTTGTAGATCTGAGGTACAATAGACTAGCTGAATGGTAGACAGATGGTTGTAAATCTGAGGTACAATAGACTAGTTCAATGGTAGACAGATGGTTGTATATCTTAGGTGTAGAAGACTAGCAGGAAAGTTGGTTGTAGTGCTATGATATAGTAGACTAGCCGGATTGCCGACAGATGGTTTTAGATCTGAGGAACAGTGAACTAGCCGGGTGGTCGACAGATGGCTGTAGATCAGAGGTGCAATAGACTAGCCGGATTGTCGACAGATGGTTGTAGATCAAAGGTACAATAGACTAGCCGGATTGTCGAAAGATGGTTGTATATATGAGGTGCAGTCGACTAGCCGGATTGTCGACAGATGATTGTAGATCTGAGGTGCAGTAAACTAGCCGGATTGTCGACAGATGGTTGTACATCTGAGGTGCAGTAGACTAGTCGGATTGTCGACAGATGGTTGTACATATGAGGTACAGCAGACTAGCCGGATGGTCGACAGATGGTTGTAGATCAGAGGTGCAATAGACTAGCCGGATGGTCGACACGTGGCTGTAGATCTGAGGTTCAGTAGACAAGACGGATGGTCGTCATATGGTTGCTGATAAGAGGTGCAGTAGACTAGCGGGATGGTTGACAGATGGTTGTATATCTGAGGTACAGTAGACTAGCCGCGTTGCCGACAGATGGTTGTAGATCAGAGGTGCAACAGACTAGCTGGATGGTCGGCATATGGTTGTAGATCTGAGGTAAAGAAGATTAACCGGATGGTCGACAAATAGTTGTAGATCTGAGAAGTAGTATACTAGCCGGATTGTCGACAGATGATTGTAGATCTGAGGTACAGTAGACTAGCAGGACGGTCGGAATATGGTTGTAGATCTGAGGTAAAGTAGACTAGCCGGATGGTAGATATATGATTGTAAATCTGAGGTAGAGTAGACTAGCAGGATGGTCAACAGATGGTTGTAGATCTGAGGTACAATAGACTAGCTGAATGGTAGACAGATGGTTGTAGATCTGATGTACAATAGACTAGCTGAATGGTAGGTGCAATAAGCCAGCTTAACGATTCGACATATGGTTATAGATGTGAGGTGTAGTAGACCAGCCGGATGGTTCGACATATGCTTAAAGATGTGAGGTGCAGTAGACCATCCGGATGGTTCGACATATGATTATAGATGTGACATGCAGTAGACCAGTCGATGGTTTGACATATGATTAAAGATGTGAGGTGCAGTAGACCAGCCGGATGGTTCGACATATGGTTATAGATGTGAGGTGCAGTAGACCAGCCGGATCGTTCGACATATGATTAAAGATGTGAAGTGCAATAAACCAGCCGGATGGTTCAATATATGGTTATAGATGTTAGGTGCAATAGACCAGCCGAATGGTTCGACATATGATAATAGATTTGAGGTGCAATGGACCAGCAGGATGGTTCGACATATGATTATAGATATGAGGTGCAATAGACCAGCCGGATGGTTTGACATATGATTATAGATGTGAGGTGCAATAGACCAGCCGATGGTTCGACATATGATTATAGATGTGAGTTGCAATAGACCAGCCGAATAGTTTGACATATGATTAAAGATGTGAAGTGCGGTAGACCAGCCGGATGGTTTGACATATGGTTATAAATGTGAGGTGCAATAGACCAACCGGATGGTTCGACATATGATTATAGATTTGAGGTGCAATAGACCAGCCTGATGGTTCGACATATGATTATAAATTTGAGGTGCAATAGACCAACCGGATGGTTCGACATATGATTATAGATTTGAGGTGCAATAGACCAGCCTGATGGTTCGACATATGATTATAGATGTGAGTTGCAATAGACCAGCCTGATGGTTCGACATATGATTATAAATTTGAGGTGCAATAGACCAACCGGATGGTTCGACATATGATTATAGATTTGAGGTGCTATAGACCAGCCGGATGGTTTGACATATGATTATAGATGTGAGTTGCAATAGACCAGCCGGATGGTTTGACATATGATTAAAGATGTGAAGTGCGGTAGACCAGCCGGATGGTTTGACATATGGTTATAAATGTGAGGTGCAATAGACCAACCGGATGGTTCGACATATGATTATAGATTTGAGGTGCAATAGACCAACCGGATGGTTCGACATATGATTATAGATTTGAGGTGCAATAGACCAGCCGGATGGTTTGACATATGATTAAAGATATGAAGTGCGGTAGACCAGCCGTATGGTTTGACATATGGTTATAAATGTGAGGTGCAATACACCAACCGGATGGTTCAACATATGATTTTAGAGGTGAGGTGCAATAGACGAGCCGGATGGTTCGACATATGATTATAGATTTGAGGTGCAATAGACAAGCGGGATGATTCGACATATGATTATAGATGTGAGGTGCAGTAGACCAGCCGGATGGTTAAACATATGATTATAGACGTGAGGTGCAATACACCCGCCGGATGATTCGACATATAGTAATAGATGTGAGGTGCAGTAGACCAGCCTGATCGTTCGACATATGGTTATTGATGTGAGGCACAGTTGACCAGCTGGATGTTTCGACATATGATTAAAGATGTGAGGTGCAATAGACCAGCCGGATGGTTTGACATATAATTAAAGATGTGAGGTGCAGTAGACCAGCTGGATGGTTTGGCATATGGTTATAGATGTGAGGTGCTCTAGACCAGCCGGATGGTTCGACATATGATTATAGATTTGAGGTGCAATAGACCAGCCGGATGGTTTGACATATGGTTATAGATGTGAGGTTCACTAGACCAGCCGGATGGTTCGACATATGATTATAGATGTGAGGTGCAACAGACCAGCCGGATGGTTCGACATATGGTTATAGATGTGAGGTGCAGTAGACCAGCCGGATGGTTCGACATTTGATTGTAGATGAGAGGTGCAGTAGACCAGTCGGATGGTTCGAATATGATAACAGACGTGAGGTGCACTTGGCCAGCCGGATGGTTCGACAAATGATTATAGATGTGAGGTGCAACAGAATAGCTGATGGTACGACATATGGTTATAGATGTGAGGTGCAGTAGACCAGTGGGATGTTTCAACATATGATTATAGATGTTAGGTGCAATAGACCAGCCGGACGGTTCGACATATGGTTATAGATGTGATGTGCAATAGACCAGCGGGATGGTACGACATATGATTATAGATTTGAGGTGCAATAGACAAGCGGGATGATTCGACATATGATTATAGATGTGAGGTGCAGTAGACCAGCCGGATGGTTTGGCATATGGTTATAGATGTGAGGTGCTCTAGACCTGCCGGATGGTTCGACATATGATTATAGATTTGAGGTGCAATAGACCAGCCGGATGGTTTGACATATGGTTATAGATGTGAGGTTCACTAGACCAGCCGGATGGTTCGACATATGATTATAGATGTGAGGTGCAACAGACCAGCCGGATGGTTCGACATATGGTTATAGATGTGAGGTGCAGTAGACCAGCCGGATGGTTCGACATTTGATTGTAGATGAGAGGTGCAGTAGACCAGTCGGATGGTTCGAATATGATAACAGACGTGAGGTGCACTTGGCCAGCCGGATGGTTCGACAAATGATTATAGATGTGAGGTGCAACAGAATAGCTGATGGTACGACATATGGTTATAGATGTGAGGTGCAGTAGACCAGTGGGATGTTTCAACATATGATTATAGATGTTAGGTGCAATAGACCAGCCGGACGGTTCGACATATGGTTATAGATGTGATGTGCAATTGACCAGCGGGATGGTACGACATATGGTTATAGATGTGAGGTGTAGTAGACCAGTCGGATGGTTGGACATATGGTTATAGATGTGAGGTGCAGTAGACAAGTCGGATGGTTCGACATATAGTTATAGATGTGAGGTGCAGTAGACCAGCCGGATGATTCGACATATGATAAAAGATGTCAGGTGCTATAGACCAGCCGGATGGTTTGACATATGATTATAGATGTAAGTTGCAATAGACCAGCCGGATGGTTTGACATATGATTAAAGATGTGAAGTGCGGTAGACCAGCCGGATGGTTTGACATTTGGTTATAAATGTGAGGTGCAATAGACCAGCCGGATGGTTCGACATATGATTATAGATTTGAGGTGCAATAGACAAGCGGGATGATTCGACATATGATTATAGATGTGAGGTGCAGTAGACCAGCCGGATGGTTCAACATATGATTATAGACGTGAGATGCAATACACCCGCCGGATGATTCGACATATAGTAATAGATGTGAGGTGCAGTAGACCAGCCTGATGGTTCGACATATGGTTATAGATGTGAGGCACAGTTGACCAGCTGGATGTTTCGACATATGATTATAGATGTGAGGTGCAATAGACCAGCCGGATGGTTTGACATATGATTAAAGATGTGAGGTGCAGTAGACCAGCCGGATGGTGTGACATATGATTATAGATTTGAGGTGCAATAGACCAGCCGATGGTTCGACATATGATTATAGATGTGAGGTGCAATAGACCATCCGATGGTTAGACATATGATTATAGATGTGAGGTGCAGTAGACCAGACTGATGGTTCGACATATGGTTATAGAGTGAGGCACAGTTGACCAGCCGGATGGTTCGACATTTGATTGAAGATGTGAGGTGCAGTAAACCAGCCTGATGGTTTGACAGATGATTATAGATGTGAGGTGCAGTAGACCAGCCGGATGGTTTGGCATATGGTTATAGATGTGAGGTGCTCTAGACCAGCCCGATGGTTCGACATATGATTATAGATTTGAGGTGCAATAGACCAGCCGGATGGTTTGACATATGGTTATAGATGTGAGGTTCACTAGACCAGCCGGATGGTTCGACATATGATTATAGATGTGAGGTGCAACAGACCAGCCGGATGGTTCGACATATGGTTATAGATGTGAGGTGCAGTAGACCAGCCGGATGGTTCGACATATGATTGTAGATGTGAGGTGCAGTAGACCAGTCGGATGGTTCGAATATGATTATAGACGTGAGGTGCAGTAGACCAGCTGGATGGTTCGACAAATGATTATTGATGTGAGGTGCAACAGACCAGCCGATGGTTCGACATATGATTATAGATGTGAGGTGCAATAGACTAGCCAGATGCTTTGACATATGGTTGTACAGTGTAGATCTGAGGTGCGATAGACCAACCGGATTGTTCGACAAATGATTATATATGTGAGGTGCAACAGACCAGCCGATGGTTCGACATATGATTATAGATGTGAGGTGTAGTAGACCAGCCGGATGGTTCGACATATGATTATAGATGTGTGGTACAGTAGACTAGCCGGATGGTTCGATATATGGTTATAGATTTGAGGTACAGTAGACTAGCCGGATAGTTCGACTGATGGTTGTAGATGTGAGGTGCAGTAGACTAGCCAGATGGTTGACAGATGAATGTAGATCTGAGGTACGGCAAAATAGCCGGATCGTTAGACAGATGATTGTAAATCTGAGATACAGTAAACTAGCCGAATGATCGACAGATGTTTGTGGATCTGAGGTGCAGTAGACTAGCCGGATGGTTCGACAGATGATTGTAGATCTGAAGTACAATAGATTAGCCGGATTGTTCGACAGATTATTGTAGATCTGAGCAGCAGTAGGCTAGCCGGATGGTCAACAGATGGTTGTAAATCTGAGGTGCAGTAGACTAGCCGGATGGTTCGGCAGATTATTGTAGATCTGAGGTGCAGTAGGCTAGCCGGATGGTCGACAGATGGTTGTAAATCTGAGGTGCAGTAGACTAGCCGGGTGGTTCGGCAGATGATGGAAGATCTGAGGTACAATAGACTAGCCGGATTGTTCGACAGATTATTGTAGATCTGAGGTGCAGTAGGCTAGCCGGATGGTAAACAGATTGTTGTAAATCTGAGGTGCAATATACTAGCCGACAGATGTTGTAAATATAAGGAAACTCTTTTGATGTTTGATCAATTTAAACGGTCCGTGTTAATAGTATAGCAAATTTACATCTACGATGAATGGCGACCACGTGCCAGTTTTGCATTAAAGTGTTAAGTTCATAATATACATGCACATTTTTGTAAAGACGCGTGATTAAGTAACTGTTTTTACACAAAGAAAATGATTAAATATGATTAATGTCCAATAAATGCTTTTATACTTGTTTTAATGCTCTGCATTAATGGTATTTGACGGGAAACAAGTTATATGATTACTTATCTGCACGCATCCGGGACATAACCGTGAATTATTTAAAGCATTCATGTCTTTGTTTATATTGAAATAAAAAAACTTAACATTGACTTTTAAATATAGGATTTATATCCCATCCTAAGGGATAATTGAGTGCACAGACGATTTAAAACAAAAATAATATTTAAACCATCTATAGGAATTGAAAACGTACCTATTTATTAGTCTTCAAATATGATTTTGATTAAAACCATCTATGACTGACAAGGATATAGTTCCTTGGTAACGGAAACAAAAACAGTTATTAGTAATGCGGGTACTGAAAGTATTTTTAAGTTGTTAAATTTATACATGTCTACATTAAGGAAATGTGTCTAAAGAAGACAAAGTATTCAATGGATACAGAAATATAACTCGCTCAAACACAATACGTAGTTGAATTGTAGTACTGCCATGTATATATTATACAAGTATACAGAATAAGTGACAGCATGCACGTATCACTACCTAGGAACTGTCATCGCTTAAACTTGCCATGCAGGTGCACCGGACCTCGGTCTTTTCCTGTTACCATAGTAAAATATACACTTAACTTTCAGTTGTAAAGTAATGTTTTCCAAAAATACATTTGAAACATTAAAGTCAATAAAAAAATAATTTCAATGTGCCGTATTTTGAGAAGAAGATCTGCATTATATTGAACGAATTGTACATGGAAACGACATGAAGAGCGAGCTTCTTTTCGAATCTAAAATAGGTATGCAATGTGTTAAGCCACCTTTTAACCCTTTACTCCATAGATGAGCGTTTTCCCGCACCAATCACAGAAGGCCTTTGTAAACGAGCAATCTGAACACTTCCTGCACTGTTTTCCACACTGTCAGTTCATATAAACATAATTCACCCAATAATTCAAAAGCCTTCTATATTAGGTGTCAAAAGGCGTCTTTATTAGAGGTGTCCAAAGGTGTCTATATGAAGTAAAGGGTTAATACATGTCAGTGTTACCGCGATCCCACGTCATGGCGACGTGTGGTGTCCTTGAGCAAGACACTTTATTCGTATATGCTTAATACTGGATCGTCTCAGGAAGAACTCGAGCGTGAGTTGTCTTAGATGTAAAAATTGTTTCACATTCGATGAAAAATTAATAAATTAAATAAAACTATACACGACTGTCTTATTCAAGTATGATCTTGTCTGCCAAATGAGTGAGCAAGTTTCTTTTCATGTCTGTGGTTTCTTTCATTTATGTTGTTCCCAAAGACACAAATGTGCAAGCGTTTTATATATGTGTTTGTTTTCTTTATTTTTTACCACAAAGTTTGCAATCAAATGACATTGCAGATTTGTTTTATTGTCATATATACAATCTGTCAACATGGCTGTATGATTCCTTTTGAAATTATTTTTACAAAACCCATCTGGAAATCTATTTGAAGTGTGAAACATCCGCCCGTATTTCTAGAAATCCAATTAGACAATAAACACTAACGCCAGTTTGATGTTATGTTTTATAGTCTATAGTCATTTACAACGTATTGCGCAATTTCCATTGTTCAGAAGAAAAAAAACACACACTTAAGCCAATAGTTCTTTCTATTTTTTACATTTATAAAATTAATGTATATGTAATGATTGATGGGTCTTTTTTTTTATTTCAGTTTATGTATCGTTAAAATGGTTTGTTGTGTTAGCGTATAGTGTTAAGTTGTCAGTGGCCAGAGAGACGCAATCACATTTTTATTCTAAAATCGAAAGATAAAAAGTAAATATGTAGATTCTGTTCATTGAGTGATAAATGTATTTCAAATATATATAAGATGTGTAAAATTTAAAGACAAACAGTTCATTTAAAAGGCTATATCTTCCAGTCATCAGGAAAAAAGTAATAACATTTAATGTATTTTT
Source organism: Panopea generosa (assembly GCA_029582155.1). Lineage (NCBI taxonomy): Eukaryota > Metazoa > Mollusca > Bivalvia > Adapedonta > Hiatellidae > Panopea > Panopea generosa. Next base: position 38,137,122 of record CM055906.1, read on the forward strand.
GAATGATTATGTAATAAATGTTTTATGGTTCAGTATTAATGTAGCAAATGAATGTGTTAATAAACAATGATTCACTTACAATAAGAAAAAAAATGATTGGAAAACATGTAAACGTAACACTTTTAATTGTACCAGTGGTTTAAGTTTTGACATAAAAAAGGGCCATGCGGTTCAGAATTATATGTATAATAAATGAATCGTCTCTCCCAGAACCTTATATTTTCCGAATCAGGTATATCAGTACCAAATGAAAAAGCAGGGAATTCCATGCCTGTCCAAGAAATCGTAGCTGCTGAACGATTACTAAACTATGACAGCATTCAAACTATCCATAGAGGACGCATCGCCATCTTGTAACGGACAGTAGGGGGCGCATCACCATCTTGTAATAGCCAATAGAGGAAGGGGGGGGGGGGGCATCGCCATCTTGTAACGGACAGTAGGGGGCGCATCACCATCTTGTAATAGCCAATGGAGGAAGGGGGGGGGGCATCGCCATCTTGTAACGGACAGTAGGGGGCGCATTGCCATCTTGTAACGGACAGTAGGGGGCGCATTGCCATCTTGTAATAGCCAATAGAGGAATGGGGGGGGGGGGGGGCATCGCCATCTTGTAACGGACAGTAGGGGGCGCATCACCATCTTGTAATAGCCAATAGAGGAAGGCGGGGGGGGGGGGGCATCGCCATCTTGTAACGGACAGTAGGGGGCGCATCACCATCTTGTAATAGCCAATGGAGGAAGGGGGGGGGGGGCATCGCCATCTTGTAACGGACAGTAGGGGACGCATCACCATCTTGTAATAGCCAATAGAGGAAGGGGGGGGGGGGCATCGCCATCTTGTAACGGACAGTAGGGGGCGCATCACCATCTTCTAATAGCCAATAGAGGAAGGGGGGGGGGGCATCGCCATTTTGTAACGGCCAGTAGGGGTGGGGGGAGGGGGCGCATTGCCATCTTTTAAGGGCAGAAGGGGGGCGCATCGCCATCTTGTAATGGCCAGTAGAGGGTGCATCGCCATCTTGTAATGGCCAGTAGAGGACGCATCGCCATTTAGTAACTGCCAGTAGTGGGACGCATCTCCATCTTTAAATGGCCAGTAGGGTGCGCATCGCCATCTTGTAATGGCCAGTAGAGGACGCATCTCCATTTTAAAATGGCCAGTAGGGGGCGCATCACCATCTTGTAATGGCCAGTAGAGGACGCATCGCCATCTTGTAACTGCCAGTAGGGGGGTGGGGCGCATCATTCTGGTTTGCAGGTGCTTCTAACCTCGCTCGTCACAGCGTAAATAAAAAAAGTTATTGAGCTGATTAGCGGTCCAGTGATTAAGGCATTGGACTTCAAACCCAGGTGTGGCAGGTTCGATCCCCTGCTCCTCCAACAAAAATCAGTCTTTCGGATGAGACTTTAACAAGACCTTCTGTATCCCTGCACTATCCTCCAAAAATCTATAATTACTAATACTCTTCTTGAGGCGTCGCCCTTATGGGAAGCCGAAAATTAAAATCATCATCATCATCATCATCCGCTAGACTTTTCTCTTACACGTGCGACAGCATGCATGTGTTTTCGGTATGAACTAATAATAGAAATGTTTGCATAAGCATTCACTACTACTGTTAATTAAATCATAAAAATGCAATTCATATTTAGAAACGTCAAAAAGTTAATTGCTCATTAAACCCATTAACGGTATATGATACGCCCATTATTAAAACACATTTGACTTCTTTCACAGTTTTATTGTCCTTTTGTACGCTTAATGGAGCGACTGTCTTGTGTCTGTCACATAAGTCAATAAATAGGCGCCCTTTGGTTGGCACATAAACTTTCTGTTTGCCAAATATCCAACTGTCCTTTGCGCCTGTAAAAATATTAGGAATTATACTTTTTGTCACACAAAGACAAATGCTGAGCCAGGTTAGCTCAGTCGATAGCGCGTCTGAATATCAATCCAGGGGTCGTGAGATCGAATCTCCGCCCGGCCACATTCTCTTTGATCATTGCGTCTCATTATCATTCGTCTCTCACCGCTGATTCAAGTCCGACTGATTCTAAGTTTTTAAAGTATGGGCATTAAGATGTAAACGTCACAAATTGTACGATTCGTCGTCTCACAGCATTATTACATTTGTTATAGGGTTTTAGTGCAACCCACATTTCCATTGTGAAAAACCTAAATCTGCCCAATGTGTCTGGGCTCAATTCCACGTTCAAGATATGCAATTATAAAAGCAATCAAACCTTGATCAGTTTAAATTCCGAATGGTTTTGTGACACCATATCAATTTCCAGAGTTATACTATGTTAACATATGTTTGAATATCGGTTAGGATCAGCTTACAAGTACGTTTTGTCTGAACCAATATTATAAATATTGTCATCTTATGTGCGAGTTATAATTTTCTTGAAGCCTACACAGGCGAACATATATATGTTTATATCATTAATACGTATTTCATGTGAGTACCATATCGGATATATGGGCCTCAGAAGTTGTGAATGAAATTTTGCTATATATTTATATGTGATAATATCTAATTATAACCGCGTGAATTGAATTGATAAAGCGATGAACTGTGTATGATGTTTATGCTGAATAAAATAATTGAATTGAGTCTATTGCTTTTGATAATTAAATGTAGCATATTTACACTTTACACTATATACACTATAACAACAATGAAAGCATTACGTCAGAGGTTTTGATATGTATTTAGTCACCTAGAAATGAAAAAAATATATATCCGCGATAAATATTTATATGGAGCAACAGAACGGTAGATCATCGTCAAACATGCACTCTTCAAATAGCACAATATTATGGAACGCCGGAGCTGTCTTATGTTCACCATTGACATCTTAATTGGTCAATGTATTATCATCTTGGATTATCGTGTCTTTGTCTTCGGTTAGGACGTTATTGTGTTGGCTTGTCCTATCATTGTGTTTGGTTGTCAAAGTATTATGTTGGGTTGTAGAAACATTGTATTGGGTTCCCAAAGCATTGTGTTTGGGTTGTCTCATCATTATGCTGGGTTGTATAATCATTATGTTGGGTTGTCATAACATTATGTTGGGTTGTCCTAACATTATGTTCGATTGTCTCATCAGTATGTTGAGTTGTCATAACATTGTGATGGGTTGTATAATCGTTGTATTTGGGTTGTCATAGCATTATGCTGAGTTGTCTCATTAGTATGTTGGGTTGTCATAACATTATGTTGGATTGTCTCATCATAACGTTGGGTTGTCATATCATAAGGTTGGATTGTCTCATCATTATATTGGGTTGTCATAACATTGATTTGGGTTGTCTCATCATTATGTTGGGTTGTCATAACATTGTGTTGGGTTGTCTCATCATTATGTTTGGTTGTCATAACAATGTTTTTGGTTGTCTCATCATTATGTTCGGTTGTCATAACATTAGGTTGGATTGTCTCATTATTATGTTGGGTTGTCATACAATTGTTTTGGGTTGTCTCATCATTATGTTGGGTTGTCATAACATTGTGTTGGGTTGTCTCATCATTATGTTAGATTGTCATAACATAGCGTTGGGTTGTCTCATAATTATGTTTGGATGTATAATCATTGTGTTGGGTTGTCATAACATTGTATTGGGTTGTCTCATCATTATGTTCAGTTGTCATACAATTGTGTTGGGTTGTCTCATCATTGTGTTATGTTGTCTAATCATTATGTTCTGTTGTCTCATCATTATGCTGGGACGTCCCATCATTATGTTGATTTGTCATAACATTGTAACAGAACAGAATGAAAACATAACCGATAGTGATGAGACGACCAAGTACAATGCTAAGACAACTAAACATAGTGGTTAAACAACCGGACATAATGATAAGACAACCAAACATAATGCAGTGACAACCCAACATAATGATTATACAACATAACACGATTAAGAGACAATCCAATACAATGCAATGGCAACCCAATAAAATTATTACATAACCGATCACAATGCTATGACAACCCAACATAACGAGACATGACGAGGCAACCAAACTTAATTATAAGACAACCGAACATAATGCCACGACAACCCAACGCAATGTTATGACAACCCAACATAATGATGAGACAACATAACATAATAATTAGACAATCTAACATAATGATGAGACAACCGAACACAATGCTATGACAGCGCAACATCATGATGAGACAACCGTGTACAATGTAATGACAACCCAATATAATGCTACTACAACTCAACACAATGTTTATACAACCCAACATAATGATGAGCAACCCAACACAATGATATGACAATCCAACATAATAATGAGACAACAGAACATAATAATGAGACAACCTAACACAATGCTATGAAAACCCAGCATGATGATAAGACAACCATGTACAATGTTATGACAACCCTACATAATGTTATTACAAGTCAACACAGTGTTTATACAACTCAACATAATGGTGAATAACCCAACACAATGCTATGACAACCCAACATAATAATGAGACAACCGAACACAATGTCATGACAACCAAACACAATGTTATGAGAACCTAACATAATTATAAGACAACCCAACACAATGTTATGCCAACCCAACATAATGATATGGCAACAGAACATAATGATTAGACAACCGCAAACACTGATATGGCAACCCAACATAATGATGAGACAACAGAACATAATGATGAGACAACCCAACACAATGTTATGACAACCCAACATAATGATGAGACAACTCAGCATAATGCTATGAAAACCCAACATTATGATAAGACATCAAAACATAGTGATGAGACAGCCTAACATAATGATGAGACAGCCGAACATAATGATGAGACAAAATAATGGTGAGACAACATAATGGCGAGACAACAGAACATAATAATGAGACAACGAAACATTTTGATAAGACAACCGAACAAAATGATGAGACAACCGAACACAATGCCACGACAATCCAACACAATGACGAGACAACCCAACATAATAATGAGACAACCAAACATAATGATGAGAAAACCTTACATAATGATGAGACAAACCAACATAATGGTTATACAACCTAACATAATGGTTATACAACCTAACATAATGATTTTACAACCCAATTTTATGATTATACAACCCAATGTATTGATGGGACAACCCAATATAATGACACAATAACACATTAAGATATCAATGCTGAATATAAGACAGCTCCGGCGTTCCATAGTATTCACATAAAAACATCGTGCGGATCTCTCTCCACCTGTTGAACTGTGCCTCTTTCCCGTCGAGATCACATTTTCATTTGTACAATTTTCGCACTTGATATGCAGAATTGATCCTAGTCCGTATCTTGTTTCTCGCACTAATTCATCTTAATGCAGTCTCATTTTGCAAAATGTACATTCTCTTAAGAGATCTGCCAGTAGTCCCAGCTCCACAATTCTTCTACCGTTGTAGCGTAAGATCCTTCAGCCACATGAAAACTGTCAGTGTCTAGTATTTAACTATAGGCCCTGTCTAACAAAGCTCACGGCTAGATTCTTTGAATCTGCCAACCAATAAATGAAAATATTCTCAGTGTAGTGTCAAATATTTAACTATAGACCCTGTCTTACAGATCTCACGGCTAGATTTCTTGAATATGTCAACCATTAAATGAATATATTCTCAGTGTAGTGTCTAATATTTCACTATAGGCCGTCTTACAGATCTCACGGCTAGATATCTTAAATCTGCCCATCAATAAATGAAGATATTCCCTGTATAGTGTCTAATATTTACCTATAGGCCCTGCCTTACAGATCTTATTGCTAGACTTCTTCAATCTGCCCACCAATAAATGAAGATATTTTCAGTGGATAGGGTTAATAAAATACAGTAATAAACGTGAATAATGTAGGGTGTATATTTCATTTTGAATAATAAACTTTCACCAGGTTTGAAAGAGATGAAAATTTAGATGGTTATAAATGCTGACCGATTAAGTTACGTTACTGCCAGTAGCCTAGTTATATATATATACACTGTTGTGAAGTTTAACTTATTTATTTTACGTTGATTGTGAAACAAGTTCTTACAACTTAGACAAATCAAGTCTTCCTGGGTATACACCACAGGACACCACACATAGCCGTGGCAGAGGATCGAACCCACGACCCTCCGATCATGGGTTCGGTGTTTTATCACTGGACTACGCGCTCCACACATACATGTTTTGATATGCGTATAGATCTATCTAAGTTAGTATTTAAAAGATAAAACATTAAGTTGACAGGAAAGATACATAAAAATAATGGAGATTAAGATCATTGAAAAAAATCCAATACAAAATGTATTAATAGCTACTAGTCAAGCCCATACCCTCTCACGGCAACCGGTATAGCGGGGCGAGAGACCCCAGTAGCGGGGCTTTAAATATCTTAGCTTCAACAGTGTCCTTTCGGATATTTAACTGTTACCGTTTTGTTTTGTAGCTGTTGCTGCTGCTGCTATTTTCTATGTTGATGGTGTTGTTGTTGTTGTTGTGGTTGTTGTTGTTGTAACTGCTGACGTTGTTGTAGCTGTTACTGCTGCTGATACTGTTGTTGCTGTTGTTGTAACTGCTGATGTTGTTGTAGCTGTTACCGCTGTTGTTGTTGTTGTTTATTATTGTTGTAGTTGACGAATGAAATTAAATAAAAAATAAATTTTACTTTACGTCGGCATGACATATAAACAGCAAACAAACACATACCGGGAAGTCTTCCTGGATCTAGATTATAGCCATATATATGTGGGAATATAAAAAACACGCTGTTTATTAATGGTATTTATTTGTATGGTGAAACTTTCAACTAATATTTCTTCCTAGTTCCTTGTCTGATAATATCAATGTATTGTTATACCATCGTCAGCTGTAGTCATATTACTATATGTTTTAAATGTTTTTACATAGCTTGTTTATTTTTCACGACTTTGCTGTTGTGTATATTTAACACGTTTGGTTATCGACGAACCTTGCCATGTGGCTTTATAAATAAGTCTAATATCGTCTAAATATAGATGCTTTAAAACTTCCCTGTCTTTCTTAAAAGCTAGACATTGCTACCTGCAATTATTTTTTTATATATATATTTAAACTACGTTGAAGAATTGATAATCCGTGGGGCTTTTCCGCACACAGTAGCGGGAAATTCCCTAAAAGTCCACAACGTGATTCATATTATGATAGAAATTAAGGCCAAGCATAGACATTTCACGTACACGTGTATATGCAATTTGAACAATCAGACCTTGAGTGTGCAGAATGATATGACAATAAATAAGTAATCAGTGGTTATGTATATACATGTTTAAAAGAGAAAGTAGGCTAAAATTAAACAAATGAATGCAATTCTTGTAAAAAAAGTAATTTATTGGCCCCGAAAAGTAACGCCATACCCGGATTTTCCAAGAAAGCTAATTTTAGAAAATTGATTTGCGCTGTTGGTAGAGTTTTGTAGCCTATATTATCAAGGGTAAATGCAAAAACTTGAATGGTTTACATATTTGAAACTATACTGAGAATGTCTTCATTTATTGGTGGGCAGATTGAAGACATATAGCCGTGAGATCTGTAAGACAAGGCCTAAAGTTACATATTAGACACTACACTGAGAATATCTTCATTTATTGGTTGGCAGATTGAAGAAATCTAGCCGTGAGATCTATCAGACAGTGCTTATATTTACATACTAGACAATATACTGAGAATATCTTCTTTTATTGGTGGGCAGATTCAAGAAATCTAGCCGTGAGATCAGCGAGACAGGGCCTATATTTACATACTAGACAATATACTGAGAATATATTCATTTATTGGTGGGCAGATTCAAAAAATCTAGCTGTGAGATATGTAAGACAGAGCCTATAGTTAAAAATTAGACACTACAATGATAATATCTTCATTTATTGGTTGATATATAGCAATCTAGCCGTGAGATCCGTAAGACAAGGCCTACAGTAACATATTTGACACTACACTGAGAATATCTTCATTTAATGGTTGGCAGATTCAAGAATCTGTATGACAGGGCCTACAGTTAAATACTAGACACTATACTGAGAATATTTTCATTTATTGGTTGGCAGATTCAAGAAATATAGCTGTGAGATCTGTAAGACAGGGCCTATAATTAATTACTACACAATAAACTTAGAATATCTTCATTTATTGGTTGTCAGATTCAAAGAATCTAGCCATGAGATCTGTAAGACAGGGCCTATAGTTAAATACTAGACACTATACTGAGAATATCTTCATTTATTGGTGGGCAGATTAAAGAAATCTAGCCGTGAGATCTGTAAGACAGAGCCTTTAGTTAAATATTAGACACTACACTGAAAATATCTTCATTTATTGGTTGACATAAAGAAATCTAGCCGTGAGATCTGTAAGACAGGGCTTATAGTTAAATATAAGACACTATACAGGGAATATCTTCATTTATTGATGGGCAGATTTAAGATATCTAGCCGTGAGATCTGTAAGACGGCCTATAGTGAAATATTAGACAATATACAGAGACAATCTTCATTTATTGGTTGACATATAGAAATGTAGCCGTGAGATCTGTAAGACAGGGACTATAGTTTAAAATTAAACACTACACTGAGAATATCTTCATTTATTGGTTGGCAGATTCAAGAAATATAGCAATGAGATCTGTAAGACAGGGCATATTGTTAAATATTAGACAATAAACAGAAAATATCTTCATTTATTGGTTGACATATAGAAATCTAGCCGTGAGATCCGTAAGACAAGGGCTTATAGTTAAATATAAGACACTATACAGGGAATATCTTCATTTATTGGTTGACATATAGAAATCTAGCCGTGAGATCTGTAAGACAGGGACTATAGTTTAAAATTAGATTAGACACTACACTGAAAATATCTTCATTTATTGATTGACGTATAGAAATCTAGCTGTGAGATCTATAGACAAGGCCTATAGTTACATATTTGACACTATACTGAGAATATCTTCATTGATTGGTTGGCAGATTGAAGAAATCTAGCCGTGAGATCTGTAAGCCAAGGCCTATAGTTACATATTAGACAATATACTGAGAATATTTTCATTTATTGGTTTGCAGATTCAAGAAATCTAGCCGTGAGATCTGTAAGACAGGGCCTATATTTACATACTAGACAATATACATGTACTGAGAATATCTCACTTATTGGTGGGCAGATTCAAAAAATCTAGTTGTGAGATCTGTAAGATAGGGCCTATAGTTAAACATTAGACACTACATTGAGAATATCTTCATTTATTACTTGACATATAGAAATCTGGTCGTGAGATCCGTAAATTGATTTGCGCTGTTGGTAGAGTTTTGTAGCCTATATTATCAAGGGTAAATGCAAAAACTTGAATGGTTTACGTATTTGAAACTATACTGAGAATGTCTTCATTTATTGGTGGGCAGATTGAAGACATATAGCCGTGAGATCTGTAAGACAAGGCCTAAAGTTACATATTAGACACTACACTGCGAATATCTTCATTTATTGGTTGGCAGATTCAAGAAATCTAGCCGTGAGACCTGTAAGACAATGCCATTAATTAATTACTAGGCACTATACTGAGAATATCTTCATTTATTGGTTGGCTGATTCAAGAAATCTAACTGTGAGATCTGTAAGACAGGGACTATAGTTAAAAACTAGACACTACACTGAGAATATCTTCATTCATTGGTGGGCAGATTCAAGAAATCTAGCCGTGAGATCTATAAGACAGGGCCTATATTTAAATACTAGACAATATACTGAGAATATCTTCATTTATTTGTTTGCAGATTCAAGAAATCTAGCTGTGAGATCTGTAAGACAAGGCCTATAGTTAAATACTAGACACTACAATGAGAATATCTTCATTTATTAGTTGGCTGTTTCAAGAAATCTAGCCGTGATATCTGTATTAGACAGGGTCTATTGTTACATATTAGACACTATACTGATAATAACTTCATTTATTGGTTGACATATAGAAATCTAGCCATGACATCTGTAAGACAAGGCCTATAGTTATATATTATTCACTATACTGATAATAACTTCATTTACTGGTTAGCAAATTCAAGAAATCTAGCCGTGACTTAGTCCAGAGGGTCCTCAAAAAGGTGAAAATTGGCAATTACAAAAATGTTTTCTGAAGAATCGGTGTCATATTTGTTCATATTTGGCTTAAAGATAAGTATTAAGTAGTTAATATTTATAGTTATGGGTTAGAGTTTTACATATGGATACTATTAGAAAAGAGAACATTCTCATTTCTATTATCATCAGATTCATTTTATTATCATTATTACTTTAATCTAAATGACTATATATTATTATTTGTATCATCATCATCAGCAGCAGTAGTAGTAGTAGTAGTAGTAGTAGTAGTAGTAGTAGTAGTAGTAGTAACTTATAACAATATGTTTGAAGTGCACAGCTGCCAAAAAAGGAAAATAAACGTGCCATTTTCTTTATTTCATCTCAATTATCATTTACTTTTATTAAGAAATGAAAACGATGCATACATCGAAAGCAAACTTAGATATCAAAGTTATCAACATGTTTTAATATTGGAATCTGTTCAATTCAGGACAACTATTAAACGACCATTATATACTGATGTGCGACTGCAAGTAATTTTTTAAATTGGTATCACGTTTTATAGGCATACATTTTACATATAAACAAGCCGCGATCGGTGTTAATTTGAAAAATTGATAAATTGTCAATCTAATTCAAAATGAAGAAATAATAGAAATACGGCGTCGTCAAAAATCACATTCTTACGTCGCGCGTTTTTAAGTATATCATTTTACTTTCAATTGGAATTGATGAAAAATCTACCGTGAACACCCCCTCTTTTTTTTCTATCATACTGTAGTAATATGATTACAGTTCAATATATGCAAGTTTCAAGAACTTGTACAAGCGCGTTTTTGCGCTATCGGGCGTGAACGTTCAAAACCCGCGTTTAAACCAACCCCGTCGTAATGATTAGACGTGAAAGTAAAATAATTTGTATTTTATCTGTGTAAAAGTAATATTCTTCCCACAGATAATAAAATTGGTAATGTAAAAATGTCATCAAAAACAATTTTGCGTTAATGTTGACTATTTTATTAGGAAAAAACCGGCAAAAATCGTCATTAAAATACGTACCGCTTGGTGGCGCTGTTAACGAGAAACTGTGGTACAAATTTAAAAAAAAAAAAAGAAGCTAAAACAAAAGCTGAGACTTTATAGTACACGTGTACAGGTTATTGATAATTTTGGAGAGATGTCAAAAATCGGCCAGGAACGCCGCGAACTACCTTAATTACATTTTATCTTTATGTCTCTAGTTTACATATTTCGGTTCAGCTCATTTTTAAAATGGTTTAAGGCATTTGAAAAAAATACACGGCCCTTTGTAAAACAGAGCAATATGAGTTATGTATTATATTCATTTTTCTATGAAAATCTAGTTTAAGGTAAATGTATCATCATTCAAATTGTAGGATGTCCATTATTACTTTCCCTTGTGTCATAACACATCTAACATTGCTGATGTTGCCTGTCAGGCAGGTGTACTTACTTTCCCCTGTATCATACCTCATGTAACATTGCTGTTGTTGCTTGTCAGGCAGACATACTTACCTTCCCCTGTGTCATACCACATGTAACATTACTGTTGTTGCCTGTCAGACAGGCGTACACAATTTCCCTTGTGTCATACCACATGTAACATTGCTGTTGTTGCCTGTCAGGCAGGCGTATTTACTTTCCCCTGTGTCATACCTCATGTAACATTGCTGTTGTTGCTTGTCAGGCAGACATACTTACTTTCCACTGTGCCTTACCACATGTTACATTGCTGTTTTTGCCTGTCAGGCCGGCGTACATACTTTCCCCTGTGTTATACAACATGTAACATTGCTGTTGTTGCCTGTCAGGCAGGCATATTTACTTTCCTCTGTGTCATACCACATGTAACATTGCTGTTGTTGCCTGTCAGACAGGCGTACATACTTTCCCCTTGTGTCATACCTCAAGTAACATTGCTGTTGTTACCTGTCAGGCAGGCGTACATACTTTCCCTTGTGTCATTCCACATGTTACATTGCTGCTGTTGCCTGTCAGGCAGGCGTACATACTTTCCCTTGTGTCATTCCACATGTAACATTGCTGCTGTTGCCTGTCAGGCAGGCGTACATACTTTCCCTTGTGTCATTCCACATGTAACATTGCTGCTGTTGCCTGTCAGGCAGGCGAACATACTTTCCCTTGTGTCATTCCTCATGTAACATTGCTGTTGTTGCCTGTCAGGCAGGCGTACATACTTTCCCTTGTGTCATTCCACATGTAACATTGCTGCTGTTGCCTGTCAGGCAGGCGTACATACTTTCCCTTGTGTCATTCCACATGTTACATTGCTGCTGTTGCCTGTCAGGCAGGCGTGCATACTTTCCCTTGTGTCATCCCACATGTAACATTGCTGCTGTTGCCTGTCAGGCAGGTGTACATACTTTCCCTTGTGTCATTCCACATGTTACATTGGTGCTGTTGCCTGTCAGGCGGACGTACTTTCTTTCCCCTTGTGTCATACCTCATGTAACATTGCTGTTGTTACCTGTCGACAGGCGGAAGTACTTACTTTCCCCTGTGTCAAACCACATGTAACATTGGTGTTGTTGCCTGTCAGATGGGCGTACACACTTTCGCTTGTGTCATACCTCATGTAACATTGCTGTTGTTGCCTGTCAGGCAGGCGTACACAATTTCCCTTGTGTCATACCACATGTAACATTGCTGCTGTTGCCTGTCAGGCGGACGTATTTTCTCTTTCCCATTGTGTCATATCTCATGTAACATTGCTGTTGTTACCTGTCGACAGGCGGAAGTACTTACTTTCCTTTGTGTCATACCACATGTTACATTGGTGTTGTTGCCTGTCAGGCGGGGGTACACACTTTCCCTTGTGTAATACCTCATGTAACATTGCTGCTGTTACCTGTCAGGCGGGCGTACACAATTTCCCTTGTGTCATACCACATGTAACATTGCTGCTGTTACCTGTTAGGCTGGCGTACATACTTTCCCTTGTGTCATACCTCATGTAACATTGGTGTTGTGTTCTGCCAGGCAGGTGTATATACTTTCCCTTGTGTCATACCTCATGTAACATTGCTGCTGTTGCCTGCCAGGCAGGCGTACATACTTTCCCTTGTGTCATACCTCATGTAACATTGCTGCTGTTGCCTGCCAGGCAGGTGTATATACATTCCCTTGTGTCATACCTCATGTAACATTGCTGCTGTTGCCCGCCAGGCTGGCGTACATACTTTCCCTTGTGTCATACCACATGTAACATTGCTGCTGTTGCCTGCCAGGCAGGCGTACATACTTTCCCTTGTGTCATACCTCATGTTACATTGCTGCTGTTGCCTGCCAGGCTGGCGTACATACTTTCCCTTGTGTCATACCACATGTAACATTGCTGCTGTTGCCTGTCAGGCAGGTGTACATACTTTCCCTTGTGTCATACCTCATGTAACATTGCTGCTGTTGCCTTCCAGGCTAGCGTACATACTTTCCCTTGTGTAATACCTCATGTAACATTGCTGTTGTTGCCTGTCAGGCGGGCGTACACAATTTCCCTTGTGTCATACCACATGTAACATTGCTGCTGTTGCCTGTCAGACAGGCGTACATACTTTCCCTTGTGTCATACCTTATGTAACATTGCTGCTGTTGCCTGCTAGGCTGGCGTACATACTTTCCCTTGTGTCATACCACGTGTAACATTGCTGCTGTTGCCTGCCAGGCAGGTGTATATACGTTCCCTTGTGTCATACCTCATGTTACATTGCTGTTGTGTTCTGCCACGCGGGCGTACACACTTTCTCTTGTATCATACCACATGTAACATTGCTGCTGTTGCCTGCCAGGCAGGTGTATATACGTTCCCTTGTGTCATACCTCATGTAACATTGCTGCTGTTGCCTGCCAGGCTTGCGTACATACTTTCCCTTGTGTCATACCTCATGTAACATTGCTGCTGTTGCCTGCCAGGCAGGTGTATATACTTTCCCTTGTGTCATACCTCATGTAACATTGCTGCTGTTGCCTGCCAGGCAGGCGTACATACTTTCCCTTGTGTCATACCACATGTAACATTGCTGCTGTTGCCTGCCAGGCAGGTGTACATGCTTTCCCTTGTGTCATACCTCATGTAACATTGCTGTTGTTTCCTGCCAGGCTGGCGTACATACTTTCCCCTTGTGTCATACCTCATGTAACATTGCTGCTGTTGCCTGCCAGGCAGGTATATATCCGTTCCCTTGTGTCATACCGTATGTTACATTGCTGTTGTTGCCTGCCAGGCAGGCGTACATACTCTCCCTTGTGTCATATAACATGTAACATTGCTGCTGTTGCCTGCCAGGCTGGCGTACATACTTTCCCTTATGTCATACCACATGTAACATTGCTGCTGTTGCCTGCCAGGCAGGTGTACATGCTTTCCCTTGTGTCATATCTCATGTTACATTGCTGTTGTGTTATACCAGGTAGGCGTACATGGTTTCCCTTGTGTCATACAAATATGTTGGTATACGCGGGAGATTTGTGCACCAAGCCACCGCCACCCATCTAAAGATGGTCCCTCATATCTAAGCTGGCTCGGGTGGCGATATATAATAAGCGCGGAAAAATCATGGACCAAGCCACCGCCACCGTACAAAGATTGTCCTCTTTTTTACTGGTAATAGAAAAATAACTTTTATATAGTCATTTTATAAGAATTTTTTATTTTTTTATTCAAAACCGAAGGTATTATTGATAATTATATTTTCTTTAAATGTACAGTAGATATTGAGTATAAACAGTTTAATACAAAAATAACACAAAAGAAGAAAGAGTTCTAACTGTACATCAATTAGCAGTTGGTAATGACTTGTTTGTTGTTGAAATCGTTCAGCACCTGAAGTAAATGAAAACTATTAGAACCTACCAATGTATCTTGAAAACGACAATTTTTTAAATAAGTAATAAATTGACCATACGATACAAATTGGTTGAGATGACTACGGGTGTAGCCTTTCAATCGGTTTTTATAATAGTCTTCACTCATACAGAGTAAGATCATATATTTACGTTCTTTTGCATTATAAAAACAACAACATTGATTATGATTCATATGGTATTTCACATTATTAATATTAAATTGTTCTGATTTAGTCATGCCTTCTAACACAGCCATGGGAGTAGAAAACATGACTATAGGCCTGACTCGCATACAGGATCCTCTATCGAATTTTCTTTCTTTATTATACAAGGTTTCAAAGCTGCCATCGGATCTTAAACGAGGATGGTGTGTTTTCTGCCTAAACAACATGGTTTTGCCTGAGAAAGTGTCCCGTGTGAGATAAGTATGATTGTCTGCATCCAATTCGATATACAAAAGGTAGTCTTTCGTTAATAGAGCAAAAAGTTGATCGATCCAATTTTGGTTGATGTGTGTCTGATTTTTCATATTGAAAATCCTGGGGAAAATCAAGTTGGAGTTGACTGATTGTACAGCCGAAGTCTTCTGAATGGTGCTCATTTTTTCGAGGTAAGATTTGGACTGGATATAATGCTGTACATCTCTGTATTGATCCATCACTTCTTCAAGACATCGTTCAGGATACACTTTATAAGGTTTAATCAATCGCTGGAAAGAGAAAAGAAAACAGCACTGTGTTATTCAGTTCATGTATTTTATTTACAAGTTATTCCATTGAACATGAGGAAATGCCTTTTTTAAACGAGCCATAGACTCATCAGAAATTTGATAACTGGATCCATGCCCATAGGAGTGCACATCGGTTTAAATCGGAACATGGTGATGGGTACAGGTAGGATAGGAAATCGGTTGCCCTGGGTAGCCATATTGGTATGGACCCCCCAAGCACTCGGAGGTAGTTTCGTAGCTAAAGTAAGATTGGTTTTATTACAGGATTGTTCCATCATCCCAGCAAAGGAAGCACATGGCATCCTTCCTCCCTTAAATTTATGTTCTACTCTAAAGACTGTGCCTGAATTCCAATAACTTAAATTAAAAAGACCGTTATACGCATCAAAGGCCCCCGTATTGAGCAATTCTAAACTTTCATTGCTCGTACTCTGGTAACTTTCAGGGGGCAATAACAGTTTCACTCTAGGAAGGGTCATGGCATCTACATTGTGAGGCATAATACTTTCTCTAAAGCCATTATTAATATTAAACAGTCCCTGTCTACAGACTGAAGCCAGATCCTGAGGTCTAAACTTACCTGCAAAGTCTTGAAAGACTTCGATCGTATCAGGTTGAGGAGTAGTGACTGTTCTTCCATCTGCTTGGATTTCAATTTTGCTACAGACTAAACACTGCACTATGACCTAGGATCTCAAAAGAGTCTGCATTACTCATATACTGTTGAAGTCTAGAAGGTTTCACTGCTGCTTTACATATATTATAGGGAAGGAAACTGGCTCCAAACCATAACTAAAACAGAGTTGTCCCTTTTCATTGGAATCCACTGTCACTCCATTAAATTCGGTCCCTGCTCCTAGAATATGGGTATAGGTATAATGGAATCGGACTACTTTGGACTTCCCTGTTTGTTCTTTTACAAAAAACCCGTGATCTACAGGAAGACCTCCTCCAGAAGCAACACCTTCACCTGTTCCCATGCCATCCTGTCTCAACGTATTCGCATTCACATACAATTCTGCATCTTCAGCAGAAGTAGCAGATTGTGATGGAGAATTGGCATATCTAAAATTATCTACAATGTGCTGTACTGCTGCTCTTCCAGCACTAGCAGCAGCTGTGCCTGCTGCTGCTTTGTCCACTTGTTTCAGTGGTTCAAAAATATCTTTCGCACTCATAATTTAAATAAATTCAATAATAAAATAGAATAAATAAATTACCTTGATATTAAATCTTCCTTCAATAGAATTAAAATAATCCTTGTTTTTGTGTTCTCTTAGAGAAATTCTAGCGTGACTACACTGTTCGGTGAGTTTTGCAAGAATGACTTCAACACGAACGCGTACAAGTATACTCTTTATTTTTAAATTAAAAATCATGTTACGATGGCAGTCAATGGTTACTTTTAAAGTTGTTGCATAACAACGGAAATGAGCTCAAAAAATAACTTATTATTTATCGCCACCCGAGCCAGGCAACATATCCAGCTTGGTAGCTCCGTGGCTAGTGTACTGGGCGGCATATCCAACTTGGTAACTCCGTGGCTAGTGCACTGGGTAGTTGTTGAGTGGTTATATATGGCATATCCAGCTTGGTAGCTCCGTGGCTAGTGCGCAGGGCAGATGTTGAGTGGTTATTTATGGCATATCCAGCTTGGTAGCTCCTTGGCTAGTGTACTGGGCGGCATATCTAGCTTGGTAGCTCCGTGGCTAATGTGCTGGGCAGTTGTTGAGTGGTTATATATGGCATATCCAGCTTGGTAGCTCGGTGGCTAGTGCGCTTGGCAGTTGTTGAGTGGTTATATATGGCATGTCCAGCTTGGTAGCTCCGTGGCTAGTGTGCTGGGCAGTTGTTGAATGGTTATATATGGCATATCCAGTTTTAATAGTGGAGGAAGACCTCAGAATAAATCTGAGTAGAACCAACATCCTTCCCCAATAACTGGCAAATTTTGTCACATAAAGTTTTTGGAGAAAGCACGACTAGATCCTACGACCTTAGTGGTGAGGGGTAATGGATCTTGAGACAAAGTCTTAGACCACTCGGCCATGAAGGACCAATATTGGTGAAAAGAAGTTCTGTTTTCTTTGATTATTCTGTTTGAGATTTGAAGTAAACATGTTACTTCCCAACATAACTGCCTCACACATCTTGTATAAAGTAGAAAGGGAGGGAATAGTTTTATCACCAATTTTATCATGTAACCTATACATGGCAACCAGTTTTATCACATACCCTATACATGGCACCCAGTTTTATCATATAACCTATACATGGCATCCAGTTATATCATATAACCTATACATGGCACCAAGTTTTATCACATAACGTATACATGACATCCAGTTTTATCACATAACCTATACATGGCATCCAGTTTTTTCACATAATCTATACATGGCATCCAGTTTTACCACATAACCTATACATGGCACCCAGTTTTATCACATAACTTATACCTGGCAACCAGTTTTATCACGTTACCTGTACATGGCATCCAGTTTTATCACATAACCTATACATGGCATCCCGTTTTATCACATAATCTATACATGGCACACAGTTTTATCACATAACATGTACATGGCAACCAGTTTTACCACATAACCTGTACATGGCATCCAGTTTTATCACATAACCTATACATGGCATCCAGTTTTATCACATAACCTATACATGCCACCCAATTTTATCACATAACCTATACATGGCACCCAGTTTTATCACATAACCTATGCATGGCATCCAGTTTTATCACATAAACTATACATGGCACCCAGTTTTATCACAAAACCTATACACTGCATCCAGTTTTATCACATAACCTATACACGGCAACCAGTTTTATCACGTTACATGTACATTGCATCCTGTTTTATCACGTAACCTTTACATGGCACCCAGTTTTATCACATAACCTATACATGGCATCCCGTTTTATCACATAACCTATACATGGCAACCATTTTTATCACGTTACTTATACATGGCATCCAGTTTTATCACGTAACCTATACATGACATCCAGTTTTATCACGTAACTTGTACATGGCATCAAGTTTTATTACGCAACCTACACATGACGTCCAGTTTTACAACGTTACCTACACATGGCAACCAGTTTTACCACATAACCTACACATGGCAACCAGTTTTATTGGCTAATGATGATCTGAGTAAATCTTAAAATAGTCAAATACACAAATACCTACAAGTAATCCATTACGATACTCTCCAGTTATCACGTGATGAATGGAGAGTATCGGACTGGTCACCCGGGGATATTCGACGATATACACGTAGATAACTGTTGGGTTTGATCAAGGTTAAAACTGCTTGTGTACATAAGGCAAAATAGTATTATTTGTTGTCATAGAGTTTATATAGTGTTTACTAGTTCTATAAAACATATATGAGAACCCTTCACCTCTAAAGTAGCGCTATGCATATATATCTGACAACAATGTCCGAGTTAATGATTGGTCATCTGTTAGTCCAGTTATGATGCCAAATTGAGTATGATTTGGACGGTTAGCATCGCTCTTACAGAAGCCTCCAGGGACAAATCAAGGATTTGGGAGTTGGGGCACAGCACAAAATTTGAACGGACACACATATTTTTCAATAAAAATACAGTGGATTTTAATAAAATATGAGTTTGGGGGTAGGGGAGGGTCACCGTATTTTTTTTAAGAGTAGTCCGACTACTGGCTTCAATCCACTTGGTAATGTTGTGCAGAACGTGATGCACCCCTTGGCTAGGATGCATAGACATTTAGGTTTACACTTTTTTCAAAATTGATCAGGATTAAATTCTATGTATAGACTCATGCCGGATAGGTCTTTATCTTAGGACATAACTTTTCTAGTTGTATTTCCTTCAATCTATGAAGAACTACGAAAGAAATTTGTCAACCTTTTGCCTAATTTTATTTTTATCAACTTTACGATGTTCCGTTAGAGCATTCGTGCTACCGCATTGTCAAAAGATACACGCGATGGCACGGCAACATGATAGCACACTGGTGATGACATGACAGTACGACGGCGATTCAGTGATGACACAATGGTGATAGGAGAAGGAAGGGTGGCGAAAAAGCGATAAAACGATGGTGAATGAACGATACATAGACAGCACGATAACGGTATTATCGCACCATCACCATTACGCTGTCGTAGCATCTCATCTTTGTCAGCATGCCTTAGCACCATCACTATCGTGCCATCGCTCCATCATCACCGTGCTATTGTTCCATTTCAATTGCGCTGTCGCAGCATTGCCTTTCTATCGTAGCATGCGCATATAAACACAAGGCGTGCTTTATTCCACAGTATATTTAGGACACATACTTAACATATCACTTACTTTAAAGATCTCGACTGATCGACTTATTATGTCGTGTTCTCGATTGATTATCTCGAGCATTCATCTTTTCTCGATAATATGTCGAGTTTTCGACATTTTTAAAGTAAGAAAAAAAGAAGCATGTGTCCTAAAAACATCCCTACAACTTTATTACCTATATGAACTGTGTATGATTAATCGTCAACGGCAATGCGTCGAGCGCTGTTTGTTGATGAATGAGTATATTTTTGCAGACGTTGAAGATCACAGGCAGCAAATACGACGACACTTGTCAATTTTTATCAGTTTTAATATAATTTAAAGTCACACAGTTTATGATAAAATAGTTCCAAAGATATTGATATAATCAAAATCACAGTTTTGTAGCTAAGTTGTTATACCATTCACTAAAATCACACTATAAAATGGGTGTCCATAACATAGACTATTTACGAATAACTTAACGGGGGCGGGGGGTCAGAAAATTTGTAGACTTTTGCCAGAATTTATTTATATCAATTATACAATGAACAACAGTGTTATTGTATTTGAAATAAATATATATGGGACATATTTTGAAAATTTTAGCATGATAGGTCAACTATTAAAAAAATAAGGCGCTATTCAAAGCATAGCAGTTTGTTATATCGGGGCAAAATGATGACGTATTCAACAAAAACCGACTTCAATATTTTAAACAGGTGCTTATGTATCAAATTTACTGAGTCACTCCTTTTAAAAAGACTCGATTTTTCCAACATTTACACCATTGAGTGAAATCCGAAGATGGTAAAATGCACACAATATTCTGTAAAACATGCTTTAATTCCAATATGTTTTCAAATCGACTTCCCATTTGCTCTTTTTTAATGACTGATTCGTAATCATGTGCAGTTTTACTCCACCAATTGAACACGGAACATTGAATGTAAAGTCGACGCTTTATAGTCGGTTTAAATTTCCTTACCTGTTAACAAAGGTGTTGGTGAATGTATACTACCCTTCTATGAAACCAATTAATTTTTGAAATGTTGTAATTTGATAATGATAACTTCCTGTAGTAATTCACTACTGAAATAAACTTTAAACACTGTTTTACAAATATTCAATGAACATGAATGGACATTTATGCGTTTCACGTCTCAAAAGGTTTGTGTATTTTTTTTGCTGTTTGATATAATATTGTTTTTTTTTAAAGTTGTTAAAACGGTCAGGTAATATTTTATACTTCTATCATAGAACCATATACATGTATGATGAAAACACAGTACTGAGGGCTGTCCGCATTAATTAACCATTTGGCTTCTGGGTAAGAAAACCTTCAAATATAATTCGTGTCCATTTCATTGTTCATTTTATTATGTTAAATATTGTGCTAAATGTTTAACCTCTGCATTGATCCATGGTGCCATGCGAGTAATGGAAAGAATACGGCCACTATGGAACATACATGTTGTGGGCGGTGATTGAGTAAGATTTGCTGGTATCTAGGTTCTATGAATATGTAAATTCTGCATATTTGTTGATGTGTTTTTATTTTTAATCCGTATCATTTTTTTCTTTGGAGGGATAGCCTGTGATCT
The DNA here is from genome assembly GCA_029582155.1 of Panopea generosa. Classification (NCBI taxonomy): domain Eukaryota; kingdom Metazoa; phylum Mollusca; class Bivalvia; order Adapedonta; family Hiatellidae; genus Panopea; species Panopea generosa. The sequence continues at coordinate 38,158,794 of CM055906.1, forward strand.
CCATTCCTGTTGGTGTCCTATTCTCGGTAAGCCTGCGTTGGTACGCCGTAAACCCCCCAATTTATTTATTGATTTTAAGTATGTTGGAAAAAAAGATCTACCGGTCGCATTACTGCGGGATTTTTGTTAAATTTCTTATATATGATATATGTATAATATCAAAAAACGCGCTTCAGACAGTGTATATATAAGACTATTTCACATTATTGTAGCTCACACGCCATTAATCCCAGGTTTTATTCATTAAATACGTGTAAATAAGTGTTGTTTTTTTTTGGATTTGAACAATTTTATTGGTGTGCGTGTAATACGTATGTGTACAACTATACAATATGGATGTACAAAACAATATGGATAGGGCGTGTGCGTGTAATATGTATGTGTACAACTATACAATATGGATGGACAATACAATATGGATAGGGCGTGAGGGATGTTTCATATTATCTTGATGGTTAGAATCAGTAATACCTACTTTTTCTTTTGTATTTTCTATGCCCCCACGGGTCGAAGACTCGGAGGACATATAGTGTTTGCCCTGCCCTGCTCTGCCCTGCCCTGCCCTGCCCTGCCCTGCCCTGCCCTGCCCTGCCCTGCCCTGCCCTGCCCTGTCAGCCCTGTCCTGTCCTACCCTAAATAAACAGATGTACCTTGTGGCCTCAACACCTCCTATAGTTCTCATCTGATTCTGATCAAACTTGCTATACAACATCACCATCATCTGATCAAGCGCATAGTGTCAGAATTTTCTATCCACAATATCCATCGAAGGAGTTATGCCACCTTTTTCTGACTTAAAACTATTTCATATACATATGAACCTCGTGGCCTCAATTCTTCCTACAGTTTTCATCTGATTCTACATGTGGGACTATTTCAGACATCCCACTGGCTTATCGAGAGCAGTTATCCCCCTTGATATCGGGTTTTTTTATTACTTACCTGGCTTAACCGTGATATTTGGTTTACATAGAAACATATAGGAGAAATTTAATTTTATCTTTATAACTTTTTCATTATTAAATTGCCGACCTATTACAACGTCTAGCCATTAAGTTAAAAATGTAACCTTTATTATGATAAAATAAAAGTTAAAATAAGTTTATGTCTTCTTGCTTCCTTTTTTAATTTTATAACAGCATATTTGCTCCTTATATGTTCTATATAAAAAATACTCAAAACACGTGTTCGGCCACTTTTAATGTCTTATAAACCTTAGTTATATTTTTTTTGCTAACCTATTATAACGTATACTCTTATTGCAAATGAAATTCTCTTTACGATGATATTTAGATATAGAAAATATGATAATTGCACCTTGCTTCCATTTTGATTTGAAAATGAGACAAAAATGTAATTCTGATTTATTTTCTGTATGTTCAATAGAGCGTACTATTGTACCCAATACAGCATATCATTGTACCCAATTAAATACAGCATGTATGTCGTTATATCAGCCGGCAAATGTTGGTCAGTCCCGACATGTTTATATACACATGGTGATATTGCAAGTTATGTGTAGTTTTAAAGGTACTGAGATTACTTCATTTAGTTTAGTTATCCGTTCTGAAATAGATATTTTAACTGCAAACATGTTTCATTTTGTGTATGTTTGTTTTATAGTCATCGCATTGATATCGTGTAATCAGAGACATAATAAGATGTATTATGTCTCTGGTGTAATTAACTCAATACAAGTTAGTTATGATAAACCGATATCAAATGTTTATAGATATTACACTATATTGAATTTAAACGTTTTCCTAAGATCAGTAAAGTAATATGTAAATCTAATAGTCATGTACAACAACAAAAACAGAGCCCTTTCCCCCGCCTGTCTGTTTTTCAAATCTCAAACAATGGAATAAGCCAGTGTTTATTTATGACATTAATTTACGACTACCCCTGCCCGGAGGCGAAACTTTTATTGGGGGTTATTATATAATTTGCTAGGATGTAGTTGAGTAATTATATTTCAACACAAAGTTTGTTTGTTATTTTTTTTTAAATTAGCTATTTGATTTAACATAGATATTCAAATAAATTGATAACAAATTCAAATTTTATGAACAAATAATAGAACGGGAGGGAAAATGTTAGCGGTTTTCAAAATTGTGTATTTCTCAATTATGCGTTGGCTTTATTAATGAAATGTATTGGCGATAATTCTTTAAACAACTTAATATTTTTTTAACTTACGTGCAGTTTTAAGTTTAATTTTTCAAAAATAAATCCTCTCGTATATTGAAGTGGTATGCGAAAAATATTAATCTGTTGTAACAACATAACCTTATGATATTATAATGGCACCTGGAAAGTCCGGCTTCATTCCAAAACGACTATGGAGAATCCGACCCCAAGATTATCCGGCCCCAAGATTATCCGGCCCCTGGAGAATCCGGTCCCATTTAGCATGGTCCATCCGGTCCCACATTTTTATTTTTATAGCATATTAGGGTTATTTATCATAAACAATGCATACATAAAATGTATATGATTACATTAAAATATTTATGAAATACACATAAACACGGTAAACTTGATAATTTGTGTCGCACATTGTACAAACAAATCAACAGTTTGTTCATACATCACAATTATTGAAACTGTGGAAATGTAACATTGGAAGCAATTTGCTTTTGATTTTGTAAGATATTATACAACAAAAACAACAACATTTACTTTTATTATAACAGGCTACACACAGGTAACAACGTGATTCATTTTGTTTAACATATATGTTGGTATTTATCCAGGGGATAAATATCCACCATTTTCAACATACTATAGATGATGGCAGATCAATACTTTTTAAATTATGCATGTGTAAATAAAGAATAGTTGTATTAATTTACGTTGATAATGAATACAGTAATCTATTTGCCTTTAACAAAAACACACATCATTTTAACATAAAACTACATTTTCATCATGAGATATTGCACACAAACTTTAAATACGAAGTTTAGATACACTTTCTAAACTGCACACCTTTAAAATACTCGTATCAAATATAATTTATTCTGTTGTTTGTGTCCACGATCATCTCATCTTATCAAATAGCTAGTTATTAACATCACATTTTGAATTAGTTTTTCAACGTACAACACTTATTGAATAACGTATGATCATGTACACACTACAAATATGTGCACAGTAAGGTTAAGTTGTGTCTCATGGCATTTTGAATCGTTAACATTACATACCCAAATCACGCGACTGTCTGCTGAACATTGAACTAAATGTCTATTGAACAGAGAGCTATTATGATACTACACGATATGGAAAAATACCCGATATTTTTTCTATCATATCAGAAAGAGGAAATTCAAATACGATTGACAATTTTGTCTCAGATTACCACAAATATACAAAATAAAATGCACTTCAATCATTTAAAAATATCTTTCAAAACTAAAGACGCATTTAAAGGTTTGTATAAATACGTGCTATTTTACAAACCAACCTAACTCAAGATGACACACTCAATAGATATCAACAGGATACAGTGGTGACATTATTTCCAATTACAATACAATTATATTGAATGAACGCAAACTCCTTTATGTCAGGAATATTTGATCCCGTTAAGATGTTGACGTTGTTATTCACTAAAATTAATTGCATACTACCATGTTACTGTTTCCTGATAATAGGCGATCCATTTTTTTCTTGTCTTTTTTCAAGAAATTGTAACGATTAATCACAAACCTATAACCGATATCAGAGAGAGAGAGAGAGAGAGAGAATGAGAGAAAGAGAGAGAGAGATGAACATATATTTATAAATTTTAATATTGTTTCTCTGTTGATTTTTTCCTGTATTTGTCTTTTTAAAAGTATCGTCTTGAGAGATAGAACGAGGGAGACAGATGTATATAATGATATTCATTGTTTATGATTATATTAATTAAAAAATTACTATATTGAATTATAAATCATACATGTTTAATTCCAAAAAAAAGCTACTTTTCATTAACAGTCATTGGTTATTGTATGCACTATATAATTCCTGTTATGAGTAATATTTCAATAACAATCCCGCAGTAATTAATATGTGCATTTCAAACTATCTAATAACTTTCCAATATTTCATTAGAAATACCAACTAATAATTAATATTATTTTTAAAATTAATGTGGGACCGGATTTTCCATGCTAAATGGGGCCGGATATTCCATGAACGTTTCATCCAGGGGCTGGATTAATAACGGGGCAGGATTTAAATGGGGCCGGATATTCCATAACTCATTATAACACATGGTTCTTAAAAGAAGTTTAAGTGTTAAAAAAGAACTACGGTAGGCTACCGTTTTAGGCTTTATTGAAAACATATGCGCTAATATACAGATGTCCGTTTCAAACAAAAAAAATTATATAACCGTAATAATCTGACTATCGTGAGTTCGAATCCCCGCCCGGCACCAGTCTCTTTGATTAGTGGAGGGCGTGGTCCAGTGATAGAGCACGGAACCATGATTGGAGGGTCGTGGATTCGATATTCCGCTACGGCTATGTGTGGTGTCCATGAGCAAGACAGCTTTTCCGCATATGCTTAGTACTGGTCATACTAATGAAGACTTCAAACGTGATTTGCCTAAGTTGTAAGAACTTGTTTCACAATCGAAGAAAAATAAATAAGTTTAAAAATAAAGTCTCTGTGATGGTTGATTTACGACATTATGTCTCATTGTCATCTGTCTAATTAACCGTAATAATTTTATTTATTTATAGTAACACAAAATAATCAATCTTTATATGTTGATTGATAATAGAATAAACTATATCAAATTATATTGAAATTTGTACTTAAAATCATTAATCTATGTTATATTTTACACATTAAATTTAATCAAATGATTTTAGCGTTTAAGTCAAATTCAATAATTTCTTTTTTTATACTACACATCAAAATCACCAAAACGTGCTTATCAAAACAAGGACATATATAAGATCATGTCAAATTGTACCCGAGGGCATATATAACACGTCACGCCTACTTAATTTTAGTGTCGGAGCGGAACGATACCTGTATGTTTTATCCCGGTCTAAGGGAAGTAATTGGATTCATCTCCAATATCATCAAACTCAGCAGGGGCAATTATCGGATAACTCTTGGGAAATGTCTGAAATAGTCCAGTATGAATTAAACTTGCTAGATATCATCACCTGAACAAGCGCATATTGTCAGTGGGGACATACGTGTACTAATTGGACACATTTTTTCTTTCCTTATCTGCGTTCTGTGTCTCCATAAGGCATGCCTAATCTCCAGTTTTACATATGATGGTACTATCAAGAGTAACAGAAAACTTTCTCAAATTAAGTATTTGTGCTGGACTCGAACCCGAGACCTCAACGGTGGGATTAAGATACCTTTAAGCCATGTCAGACACTTTAATCAAAAGCTGTACCCATCGCAAGGTCATTGATTTCATCACGATATTTGAAAGTTTAACTTCCAAATTGTATATGAAAGGGTACAACATAACTATGATTACTAACCCGTACTTACGTTTTAAACGCTTTGTTAATTACCATTTTTTGTCGTGAATGACCTATGTGGTGGCCATACACAACATGTCAGGTAGTTCCCTTTTTATTTCGCACTCAATTGCAAAAGAAAGCCTGATATATGTATATGTATTAATCCTATTTAACACTTTAATTTTTCAGAATAGTTGAACAACACCGAAAATGAAGATGGCGCTTAAACAGATTAGTGCACAGATGATGAGTGTACTCACTCTAGTACAGATTATGTGTACTTGCCAAGTGATGACCCCGGATGAAGATTGTGTTCAACGCGGCAACATTTTAACTTGTAGACACAGTCTACCGGAAAACGTTAAGCCAGGAATTAGTCAGGTTTTCATAACGGAGTATCCCCTCAGAACAATAACAGAGCAGAAACATGTTTTTGCAAATCCATCATGGAAACAAGTAGCAACCCTTGATATCACAGCAGATTCGCATGAAGGATTATTCTACCTCAACGATGGGGACTTTGCTGATTTGAATAATTTAGAAAAGTTGGGAATCCATTCACCACGATTCGATTTAAATAACAATTGGAATGTTTTTGCTGGTTTAGATAAACTAGTATTTTTAGAATTGGCCGGGTGTAGTGGCTTAGTTCCACAATATTTAACCAAATGCATTATGGGTAACGGATACTTACCAAAACTCAAAGCGTTAAACCTAAGAGAAGTTGCCAATGGCCGATCAACTCCATTTATATTTACTGCTAACTTTCTTAATATGTTAAAAGTGAAATGTATACAATGGCTAGATGTAAGTGAAACCAATATCATGATTCCTGATGTAAGACTGTTAAATAATACATACTGCATCGAGCATTTTATCGGTTACAATATAACCGTTTCTATTATTCCCTCGAAATTACGGGATCATAAAGTACAGGACATATTGCTTTTTAAGGTTTTTTAACAAATCCAAAACTTTAATAATATCCAGACTTCATCCCAGATTTCGCACATCCAAATTGATCAGACAAGATGAAAAAATAAAGACCTTAAGTTGTTTTTTCCCAGTTAATTTGACTTTGGTCGATATAAGTGAAATAGGTTTAGACATATTTATAAATAACGCTACTTTTAATTTTTCTCATTGCGTTGGCAATGTCAAAACGATTTCCTTTCGAGCAAATCATATAAGAAGATTAAACTTAACTGTGATCTTTCCAACAACCTTTAATATAGTAAAAGCAGACCTTTCTTCAAATGAGATTGATTACATATCTCCACATGTGTTTGATACACAGCTTTCTTTGAAATGTCTGAATCTGTCAAAGAACAACCTTAATCAAATGGAAAAACTCGACGAATTTGAAATTCTCCTCAACACATTCCAACAATTAGAATACTTTGACATCGCGTTCAATGGACTATCATTTATCCCCAACCAAATGTTCGCAAACAATAAATTAATCAGATTAATTGACTTAAAGGGAAACCAATTAAAATCATTAACCTTCAATACAACACACCTGACATCACTGGAAACGTTAGATCTTCAAGCCAACAAAATGCTGTATCTAGATGAGAAAACACTTGCTTCACTTAGGCTCATGTATACGACAAGGGCAGACAATGTATCAAGTCATTTGTCTGTAGATTTGAGACACAACCCTCTACAGTGCTCATGTGAGAATCTTTACTTTATCACCTGGGTGGAGAAAGAAGTTAACCCCTCCGTAAAACCAACGTGTACGTTTAAGGGAGACGATATAAGTACCCATATTGATCAAACTGCGGTTGAGAAATCTAGATACTTGTGCCACAGAGTTGCTATCATATCTACCATATCAGCATCAATAGTTAGTCTATCAGTTGGTATTGCTGTTGCGACAGTTTGTACAATTCGTAAAATGAAAAAGTGGAAACAGAGGGATAAAGTAAGACGTTTCTTAAAGAAGTATAAACATGGAAAAACGAGTGAAAGATATTTGGCATTTTTGTCCAATTCTAGTGGAGATATGGATTTGATATTGACGGCAGTATATCGACCATTAAATTCGGTCCTAATAGAAACATTTCAGTTGGATGACAAACGCGTTCATATATGTAATGGTGAGTTGGACTTCAAACCTGGACATGACATAATAACCGAAATGACAAGATGTGTTAAAGAATCGTGTGTTGTCATTTTCATTATCTCTCAAGAGTTTTGTAAAAGTGACTGGTGTCGCAAGGAAGTCAATGAAGCCCGCGAGCAAGAAAAACCGATTATTTTGATATTTTTAGAAGAAATTGAGACTGATCGTTTGCCCGAATACTTACAAAATGTGTTCAATCGATATGCTCGAGTGAAACTGGTGGAGAAAAATGGTAATTACGAGCTGGTGCCGAAATTAGAAACTCTGTGTCAATCAATCGTGCACCTTGCTTGTAAGACGGCAGAACACGTTACAGACGATACTAAAATACCGCTTCTCGACTAGTAACCGGCCTCAAAAAATTTTCTTGTAAACGTAAAACGATTATACAAGTGACTGTGCGCTAAATAGAATTAATAACTGAACTAGTATTCATAAAGTCTCTTCAGTAAGATTTGACTAAAATGGAAGTTTTATTTTCTAAAAAGTTTGAATAACAAATACGAATAATTCTAACACAAACTTGATAACGGTAGTTGACTTCATCTTCATGAAATTAAGGTGCAAACGAAATCCAAATCCATTATATGTTTCATTTATACGCCCTCCAACTAGAATACGCCTCTGTCATTTTGGACAAGAGAAGACTTAAAAAACGCCAAAATGAAGCTTGGCTTGTCCATTTACATGAAACAGCAGGGTGCGTATGCGGATACAGAAGAACCGCCGCATGCTTTGTTCAATTTTCTCGTTTAAACGAATAACGGTCAGCGGCTTTGAACAGTTATATACAAAAAACAAAAACAAAACAAAAACAAGACCATATACTTTACTATTATATAAAGAGAAAGCTTGAAATGAATATGGTGAAAATGATAATAATATTTGTTTATTGACACGCCTTACAGTGTCAGTAAGGGAGAATAAACATACTTCATTTAGCGTCTCGTCACGAACAGAGTTATGTCCCTTTGAAATGACGTAATTGCACTTATTGCGCTAAATAAAGAAACTAACCATGAGTATTTATTTTATCATAATTCTAAAATAGTTCATGGACATTGTAATTTCTTGCTACATTTATGGAGGGGACATTTGTAAACTGGTGACTTTTACTGGAATTTGTCCGATGTGTATATAATATCTAAGAGCAGTGGAGAACTGATTTATTTTAATACGAAAACATGCTTGGCGGTATCCCTGCACTGACTTATATACTAGACAACATACACGTAAATGTACATCTATATGAGCGGATACGTTCCTGTTTCGGAAATATACACTTTTAATACTTCTCTGTATGGAAATATAGAAGCAGAGCGGGAGAATCAACATTCGACTGTGTAGGGAAATCTGTAGTTGAAAACAAAACAACAACAGAAAAACATGTGAAATTGATTTGACTGGTTTATGATTTTATTTTGTATATATTGTACGTACATCACTGGGTATAATGCGATCGTCTTTAACAATAAAACACAACATATCACTTATATGTTCTTTTCCGTTCATGATTTATTTCAATGTTGTATAAATAAGTATGCAAAATGCTGCATGTTTTATATGATGCGATTGACACGATCAATCAAACAGTGTCAAGTGCAAAAAGCCACACGTTTGATCCTGCACTTTAAACGAGAAAAGTAAAGTGTGGTTTGCATGTCTCACATGTGTTGCATGTCCGTATGTAATCAAACACAGGTTTCGACAGGTTGGGATACTGTTTTTAACTAATATGATCATTGTAGTGCGTGTGCGTGCGCGTGCATGACTCTGTGTGTGTGTGTGCGTGCGTGTGCGCGTGCGTGCGTGCGTGCATGCGTGCGTTTGTGTGCATGACTACTATGCTGATACCACAAGATTACTGTGCCGCTACGACATGAATATTGTGCTGATACGACATGACTATTCAGCTGATACGACAAAACTATTGTGCTGAAACGACACTTCAATGGTGCTCATACGACATGAATATTGTGCTGATATTGCAAGGCTGTTGTTCTGACATGACATGACAATGGTGCTGTTACGATCTGACTATTGTGCTACTATGACATGTCTTCTGTGCTGGTATGACATGAATATTGTGCTGTTACAACATGACTATTCTGCTGCTACGACATGACTATTGTACTGATATGACATGACTATTGTGCTTAAACGACATGTCTACTGTGCTGGTACGACATGACTATTGTGCTGGTACGACATGACTGTTGATCTGGTACGACATATCTACGTTGCTGGTACGATAGGACTATTGTGCGTATACGACATGATGATTGTGCTGATACGTCATGACTATTGTACTGATACGACATGATGATTGTGCTAGTACGACATGACTATTGTGCTTATACGACATGATACTTGTGCTGATATGACATGACTATTGTACTGATACGACATGATGATTGTGCTAGTACGACATGACTATTGTGCTGATACGACATGATGATTGTGCTGATACGACATGACTATTGTACTGATACAACATGGTGATTGTGCTAGTACGACATGACTATTGTACTGATACGATATGATGATTGTGCTGATATGACATGACTATTGTACTGATACGACATGATGATTGTGTTGGTACAACATGACTATTGTACTAATACGAGATGATGATTGTGCTAATATGACATGACTATTGTGATGAGTGTGCTGGTACGACATGACTATTGTGCTGATAGACATGACTGTTGATCTGGTACGACATATTTACGTTGCTGGTAAAACAGAACTATTGTGCTGATACGACATGACTATTGTACTGGTACGATACTTCTATTGTGCTGATAGACATGACTTTTGTGCTGAAACTACATGACTATGGTGCTGATACGACATGATATTGTACTGATACGACATGATGATTTTGCTAGTTCGACATGACTATTGTGCTGATACGAAATGACTGTTAATCTGATACGACATATCTACGTTGCTGGTACGACAGGACTATTGTGCTTGTACGACATGACTAATGTACTGGTACGACAGGACAATTGTGCTGATATGACATGACTATTTTACTGATACGACACTTCTATTGTGCTGATAGACATGACATTTGTGCTGAAACTATATGACCATAGTGCTGATACGACATGAATATTATACTGATACGACATGATTATTGTGCTAGTACGACAAGACTATTGTACTGGTACGACAAGGCTATTGTGCTGATACGATATGACCTTTGTGCTCATACGACATGACTATTGTGCTGATACGACAAGAGTATTGTACTGGTACGACAAGACTGTTGTGCTGATACTACATGACTTATGTGTGGATACGACATGGCAATTGTGCTAATACGACGTGACTATTGTGCTGTTACGACAATGCTTTTGTTCTGATGCGACATGACGATGGTGCTGTTACGATCTGACTGTTGTGCTACTACGACATGTCTACTGTGCTGGTACAACATGATTTTTGTGGGGCTACGACATGAATATTGTACTGATACGACATGACTGTTGCGCTTAAACGACATGTCTACTGTGCTGGTACGAATTGACTATAGTGCTGATACGACATGTCTGTTGATCTGGTACGCTATATCTACGTTGCTGGTACGACAGGACTTTTGTGCTGATACGACATGACTATTGTGGTAATACGACATCTTGACATAGCCTCTGTGCTGATACGCCAATGACACTCAGTCGATACATGACAATGCCAATGCGTTTCTGTGGTGATACGACAGGACGACTTCGCTGATACGACATGTCTATTGTGCTGATTACGGCAAAACTATTGTGTTGATACAACATGACTAATATGCTGATAATACATGACTATTGTGCTGATACGACAGGATAACTGTGCTACATGTAATAGTACAGGACTAGTCAGCTGATACGACATAACGACTTGAGGATACGACTTAAGGATGCTATACTGTGCTGATACGACTGGTCTATACAACAGAACTATTGTGCTGATACGACATATTTTTAAAACATGACTGCTGTGCTTATACATTATGCTTATTATGCTGACACGACAAAACTATTTTTTTAAGCCTCAGCAATTTGAAGGATCGTGAAAAGGCATGTAGGTGTTACCCATGTCCGTCAGTTCGTTCGTTTGTCCGTTATTAAGAATGGTATGTGCCTCTTTAGTTAACTTATTCCAGCGACGTGACAGGCGCGTACACATGATTTTAACTGTTTGTCGTCGAAGAAATTAAGTCGAATTTTAAGTACGGCAAATCGTTCTTTCTAGAGGCAATTATATTTCATTGCAATATGCGTATGTTTGTCTAAATGTTTAGCGTATTATAATGGCAACGAGGGCTAACAAACGATCAGTTAACCTAACCACTGTTTCCTGGGATCCTGAAAGGTTAACCAGTACTCGAGCACACCTCATCTCCACAAGTAACTGATGATTTTACATTCGAATCGGCGGTGACGAGTGGCAATGAGACACAGTGCCGTTTATCAATCATCACAGAGACTGCTGCCGGGCTGGGGTTCGAACACACGGTCATTGGATTGATAAGCACTTCATGAAGGTATAATCACGGTGTATTTTATTGTTCAATACTGCATACGTGTGGTCTGTGGAAAATACCTCCATAAATATTATTTTTTTGTATTTTATTTTTTTATGAAATAATTGTCGAACGAATCTATAGGCAAATTGACAAACGGTTTTAATATTAAATTTAGCAGATTTAGAGATTCTGGACACCCTGATATTCTTTAAATATAGGTAATGACTATAACTACGTTTTGCAGTGAAAATATTTAAAAAATATTTAGATTTGGCCGGAATTTGTAGCTCCTCCGCCCCCCCCCTCCCCCCCCCTCCCCCCCCCCCCCACACTCTGGCATTTACAAAATCCGCCAATGGATGAAAATCCTGCAAACGCTTGTGTCGCTCACTGTGGCATTTGGACAGTAAAACAAAGTTCTGTCCAGGAAACACTGTATCTCTGTCTGGATCAGCTGTTATTTATGATTTTAACATTAGATATATGGCAAGTTGCATGAGTGATTTTTTATGATTTGTAGCTAATGAATAATGTATTGATGATCTATTGATTGTTGTGTGTGATTTATTTATCATATTCAGATTTGTTGCATCGTTTGTTCCCTTATTTCCATATCGTATCTATATATGGTGAATATGTCATTGCTATTGTTCTACTGCATTAATAAATATAAAAGAAATATAAAAAATTATATAATTTATTTATATTTCATAACAAAACATTTCAATACCGTCTACAGAAAGCATTCAATCAAATGTGAAACTCAAGTATATGTTTTATCATTAATATTGTAAAGATCAGTCAAATATATTACCACAAGTATACTCTTCATTGGAAGGGCATACATACGCACGCACGCATGCACGCACGCACACACACAGAGAGAGAAAGAATAAAATTTGAATAGCTAAGAAAAATATGTCCATTACGGTTGATATTTAAACAAAATGAAGACATATTTTATATCGGAGAAAGCTATTGTAGGTATCTTTTCTGAGATAATTGTAACTTTGAAAACATCTAATAAGCAAAAATAATATAAAGAAATAACATCTAACTATATTTTTTTTCTTCTGAAGAACTGTAGATAAACGCTGAAATAATCCGATTGTTTAAATCGACCAATTAGAAACTTTATGATTCCGTTACATATAATTTCATCTTACTTGCATTCGTAGAATAAAACATTTTTGCATATATTTATACAAACTTTATTTTCGCTGCAATTGATTTTACATGAGATCGAATGTTTGTTCTGTGAAAATTTATTCATTAAATTCTACAAAACAACACGCAATCACCATTGATTAATCTGGTTTGACCCCAATCCGAATATTGGCACGTTCTAAAGTTTATAATGCTGTGATGGCGTCCCTGGATCAGGACACACCGTGACGCACCAACTGCTATTCTGTTTTTATTCCACTTTTGTCGTGATCAAATTATAAACAGGACTTTGGAAGTATTATACTTCACAAAACAAAAACAAAAAAGATAAATCTTGACTTTGCATCATGAGTGATAAAATATTTGTGAAACTTGGTGAGTTGTTTATTTCGTTTTATTTTAAAATCGATTTCTTTACTTAAAGTTCTAAAAAGTAGCTAGAAAACAATTCAAATTTTGTTTTAATGATTTTTTTTGCATATAACGTAAACGTGAAGCGTACCATGAGTGTAAAATAATAGTTGTAATGAGAAACACTTCAATGGTATTGTAATACCTTGTTTATAATATATATATATATATATATATATATATATATATATTAACAACAACGGAATTTTCGATTTTTTGAGATCTTTTAAGATGCTCATCCACAATGTATGTATGGAGCTAATTATTATTATATATATGTGTGTGTGTGTGTGTGTGTGTGTGTGTGTGTGTGTGTGTGTGTGTGTGAAATTCTGTAACATACTGTGAATGAATATTGCTTAAAGTGGCTTTACCATTAATTTTTCAAAGTTTGCATATATTGTGACTATCTTGGTCATTCCTCATGCAAAATGCCGCTGTTTATCGTGAAAAACATGTATTTATACATATATTTAGAATGACTTAGGCTAACCGATATCGGCTTTATATACGAACGCGTTCGGATATGTCCTGGTATCATCGACAGTCCGGGTAAGCGGCTTAGTTTTAAACTGGGATCAGAAATATATTTTTTGTAATATGCTTACGTAGTGCGTGGTTAGAGCAGCAGATTGTCGCTAGGGCATACGGGTTCGAATCACTAGCAAAACTTTTTTTTTCCTGCAGTACGCCATTAACGGAAGCTCATATCCAAAAATATAGGTTCCAACAAATAAAAAAAAATAATTTGTCCATATATAAATTTATATCTTTGCATTTTTCTAGCGACCGGTTTTTGTTATCATGATTAATAATTCATGCTACTCAAACTAAAAAAATCACCTTATTTATACATATGTTTTTATAAATTTCAAAATATTCATCGTGTCACGATGATGTATTTGGAACAAAAAAAATCTTTTAACAATGAGAATAAGACACAAACTAGATTTATGGACAAAACAAGTTACGGGATTTTGGTATATCATGGCCTTATACCGGAGGATAACGGAATTGACCGAAAATGTGCGAATATCATCGGAAATTTTATGATGATTTCCGTTAATGAATCAGCTAAATTATCAGTAAATATATATTTAAAACATTTATTCAGGTGTAAGAGAGGTATCGCCTGTTACAAATCCACGGAAGGCGATCGAAATTCACGAAAATATCAAACTTTGTTAATCAAAAACATGTTGTATATTTCTTTACAGAAAATATATTTAGGAACTGGTTGTGCCACTTTAAACTGTATTTTATCAAGACTTTGTGTGAAAGCGATGCCGATTTCGCATTTGGTCCAGTTCATATTTTGTATATTGTTTTGTTTTGCCATTCTCAAAAATCAACTTCGTAATGAAAGTCCTTGTCAATGAAATAATTCTACGGATAAACATGTCTTGAGCCTGTAAAATATTTAAATACAGAGATGCATTTAAAGCAGTGAACGTTTTATAGATATATTTCGACATAGAGATTTTTTTTATCACAGGTATCTGCACATTTCTACTTGGTTTGGTTGGCGGCATGTGCCCCGATGGGTGGCGCTTGTACGACGCTTCCTGTTACCACGTGTTCGGTACTCACGCAACCTACCATCATGCGTACAGATGCTGCGCATCCCACCAGGGGCATCTTCTGACGGTGAAAAATGCAAAGGAAAACAAATTTGTGACCGATCTAATTTCAAGGTACAACTTCTATAAATTAGAAATGAAATTCTTCGTTTATTCTAAACGCATAGGTTTTTTATACGGCATCAAATAAATCCTCTCCTGTGGGGATATAGCGCTGATAAAGCATGCAAAATGTTGTTGACCGCTCACGCCAAAGGTTGCAGGGTCGGACCCAGCTCAACACTCAGTTCTGGTTCTACCCAGGAAGCAAACTCGAAAACGGTTCATATACGCTCGGGGCTTTCTTCGCAATCGAGCTAAAATAAATTACTATAAACTAAATGTTTTGTTTGGAATTGAAAACTAACATTCAGCAAATATTTTATCTTATGAATAAACTTTGAACACGTTTGTTAAAAATAAAACCCGAACTCTTAAGGGTTATTATTAGACAAGTTGTATATTTAGAAGAATTTGCTATAAAGTTTGTGAATTAAGACGTCGTATCGCTTATAACTTCTGTATCCGTTTATGTAATGAAATATGTTTTAACATACATCATATATACTTGTCTAATACTTTTATTATTTTGCTATAAGACACAAGTTCAACGTTGTACCGAATACAATAATTCATTTTTCGATAGTCGATGGCTCAACATTAATTAATTAAAATGAATAACGAAATTCATTTTTTATTTAATTTCTGAATATTAAATCTACGAGTACAAACATTGAATTTATTTCAATTAAACTAAAAAGGAATTCTATTTTGTAAAACAGCTATGATGACGATCAGTTCTGGATTGGAATTCTCTTCAACATGACGGGTAGATATTGGCTTGATGACGGGTCACCAGTCACGTGGACATTATGGGCCGGACACGGGACCATTGTTCGACCAGCATGTGCTCTAATGGTCAGAGGTGATTATTGGACTTCACAGAACTGTGACTATCTATATCAGTTTATATGCGAGGTAACATTGGAAACAGATGTAAAAACGACATCACCAACGCCTACTGCCTCCACTACACTTACAACAGCGTCAGTCACTTCACCAAGTACACCACATAAAACATCGACAGCACGATCAACAATAAGTACATTAGCCATATTCTCGCCAACGAAACCATCAACAACATCTACTACTTCTCTGTCTCCAACAACAACAACTGCACCATCAACGAAACCATCTACAACAACAACAACAACTGCACCATCAACGAAACCATTTACAACAACAACAACTGCACCATCAACGAAACCATCTACAACAACAACAACAACTGCACCATCAACGAAACCATCTACAACAACAACAACAACAACTGCACCATCAATGAAACCATTTACAACAACAACAACTGCACCATCAACGAAACCATCTACAACAACAACAACAATTGCACCATCAACGAAACCATTAACAACAACAACAACTGCACCATCAACAAAACCATTTACAACAACAACAACTGCACCATCAACGAGACCATCTATAACCTCTTTGACTCCAACAACAACAACTGCACCATCAACGAAACAAATAATTGTCACCACACAAAAGTCAATCACAACAACTTTCTCAACACAAGAAGCAAAAGCAGCAATACTTTTGACGCCAACAACAACTACTACAATAACAACCTCACTACCACTACTAATAACCACCATAACTTCAACAGCACGAGCAGCAGCAAAAACAACATCAGTTAATACAGCATTGCAAACCACAACCAAATTTATACCTGCATTTGTAACGACAAAAGTAGATATTACATCATCGCAGCAAACAACACCAAAAGTAACATCAGCTAAAGCTATGAAAACATCGCCACATTCAGCTGTACTGAAGACAGAAACAACCTCACATTCAACAGCCAAACTAACAACAAAACCATTAGTACGCACTACTACACCATCAGTTACCTTCCCTGCAACTAGAGCAGTCAAATTAATAACAAAAATGACATCTCACTCGACAACAGTTTTACAAAATAAGATCACGACGGATAC
This sequence comes from Panopea generosa, assembly GCA_029582155.1. Lineage (NCBI taxonomy): Eukaryota > Metazoa > Mollusca > Bivalvia > Adapedonta > Hiatellidae > Panopea > Panopea generosa. The sequence goes on from CM055906.1 coordinate 38,176,151, forward strand.
AAACCCAAACGATGCAACACATCTCGTATCAACACCCACAAAAACAACACTTGCTGAGCAAACGACAACGGAAGTTCAAGAAATGGTGATCGTGTACCGGAAAACGAACCCCGGGAAGACTTATACGGACAACAGACCATCAGCAATAGGTATAGGCAGTTTTGGAGTTTTTGTTTTGGTCATCGTTTTGTTTGGCGTGTTTCTTCTCGACGCTTCAAAGCTACTGCAGGATCTCAAGATGCTGAGATGCAATGTATCACATTTTAAGAAAAACGTAAAGAAATGGACGCGTTCAAAACGTACGCAAACACACTCCTCTTGTACTGTTAGTTACGATAATAGAAAGTTTACCGCCACTGGTTTCTGATACGTCATATGTTTATGTTACCAAAAAAGAAATATTGAATCTTGAAATCTGAAGGTAGTGTCTGAAGATTTTTGTTCTCTTCCTGTACTGAATAACGGCTAAAAGTACATCTGCAATGTACTTCGTTGGTGAACGCAATGTCCATGATTCTAATTTGGAAAAGAAGTTAATTTGTTTCTTTGGTTAAAAATGAAACAGATAGATCTATTTAACTGACAATCAAACTGACAAACACTGGGAACCAAATAACTTTGATTATTACGCCAATATGTGATAAAATTAGAACACTGTCAATTCTGAAAAATACTCCTCATCTAAAATATCAAACACAGGCTTTTGCTTTACATAATCTTTTAACATAGACTATGGTACTCTCTTTATCATGTCAATATTTCTAATTCGTCTGTTTTATGAGACTATAATCATCATTAATCTTTTGTTACATCCTGTAGAGATTCCGTTAAAATGTATAATTATACATAATGACGTCATGTGCCTGATAAACTTGCATTGACGTGAACACCTAAGTTTATCAGGCAGACAGCTTATCAATTGAAAATCTTTTAACATAGACTATGTCTGGGTGACCCATTCATATTCTGGTTAATAAAGGTCACGCAACACAATCGATCAGTAGACTTTAAATCTGAAAGTGACAGGCAATTCATCTTTGCATTGTACGTTGACAGATGAAAACATTCGAAGTTGGAACAAAACTGTTTTTAAAGCTGCATCACCTATAGCTTTTTGTTCAGTAAATGATGGAAAGTTTATTGAATCACAAAGAAAAATGTCCCATGTGATGATAATGGTTGATTCCATCCTTGTAGTTTATCTTATTTATGAGAAATTCGTTAATACGTGGCCACTACCACCACCCACCTGTTCCGCTTGAGAACACATTGGTCCAGATGACGTTCCCCATGGCTGGCCGCGAGACTTAAATTAAGTTTTGATTCGTCTGAAGACACAAATGCTCACAATTGCCGCTGGGTATGTCTTCTATACCATCCAGCTCATTGGTCACGTGCAGCTTTATGTCTAGCAGTCAAGATAAGACCCTTTTGTGGTCTATGGCACTCCATTCCAACGTCATGAAGCCGACAGCAAACAGTGCAATGGTGAATTTGTCGTCTACAAGTTAGAAAACAAAAATAAGTTGTACTCATCTAATGTGTTGTAAAAATGCAAATGTCTAATATACCCGTGAACGCCAATGATTCGCCTGGCAGTAGCCGACAGGAAGCGGTCAGTCTTTGAAGCATGCGCATCTGCCAATTTTGCCCCCTTGTGGTTCTTCAGTGCTACCCTGGTCGTGAGCGGTATTTGACGGTTCCAGTTAGTTACATGCGTTATTCTAGACGCATTCTCGTTGAATGGTGACTATTGCTTGTCGCAGCACTATAGCTCATCCTGGCGTGTAACATGCCGATAGCCCCCGACTTACCCGATCATGTTCCGGTAACCGCGGCATATAACCGGTGTGTGATACTAAATCTGGATGTGATGTTTGGAAGTGCGCATTGTATCGTTATTCAGGTCTCGCTAAATCATTATCTTGGGCGCCGCGTACAAAACATGGGAAATGAGCTAAACCGTGATGCGATGCCATCAAATGCAACTGCACCGTAGTCGATAGCTAATAAACACGGCACGTCAAATAAACATATTGTTTTAATTAAGTATATTTCTTTGTTAAAATATAAAGGTCGAACTCTCTGTGTGTTTTCAAAGCTTTCCAGTGTATTAAGAGCAGTCAAAATGGATCCTCGAATGTATGCTTATTTCATTAACGACATAACATCTGTAAAAAATAAAAATATATAAATGTGTTATATCTACAAGTGAGTTATTGATACATGTACATACGCTAGTGGTTTTCAAAGTCATGTTTTTTCCATAGGCTGGCACGACCTTTCAAACTTAGACAAGGTCAATTAAATAATGCAGTCGATAATTACAAACAATAAATGGCAACGACAGTTGTATTCACGTCTGTTAATTAATTTGATTAATGGTGATTTCTGGATGGTGTTGCATAATTGAAATGTAATTATGATAATGTTCAAGGAAGCAATGGCCTCAGGATGCAGTCAGCCAGTTTTTAATTACTGATTCATAATTACTAAAAAACAAAGACGACGTTATTGGTATTCAGTGGTGAAGAGTTAACGAGGGGTCGTATAACTGTCATCTATTTAAATATCCAATGATTTTAATTGTCATCCATGCTGACTCGACTGTCGTATCTGATACCTCATCAACGACTGTCTGCATATGAATATTCATGATATTTGAATATTTCAAATACCAAAGAGAAGTCACGATGACACTTATAGACATAGTTTTGATCAAGAAATTTTTTTTAACTGGTGTCAAACTGTTTAAGTGATATTTATAATTTACAAATGAATAAAATTACTGAGTCTGCTAATTTATCACAGAACCTGATGTCTCTCGAATCAGGTCTATTAACCCAAATGATAAAGCAGGAAAATGTGTTTTTAAAGAAGAAAAATGACTATAGCCGCCATTATGCGACATTATTACCCCACGGAAGCATGTCCTGTTTCGGTGCTGGTACTAGAAAGTCTATCCCAGAACCTGATATCACCCGAATATTGACTAATAACCCCAAGTGAAAAAACAGGGAATTATATGCCTGTCCAACAATTCATAGCAATCAACGCTTACTAAACTGTGACGTCATCAAACTTTCAGTTGAAGCAACTGACCAATCAACATGCTCAAATGTGGCTTTCTAAACATTGCTATCTAACGAGCCCAATCGGAAGAGCCGGGCCCGTACTATAGACGAGGAGAGCTGGGTCCGTACTACAGACGAGGAAAGCTAGGTCCGTACTACAGACTAGTGGAGCTGGGTCCGTACTACAGACCAGGAGAGCTGGGTCCGTACTACAGACGAGGAAAGCTGGGTCCGTACTACAGACCAGGAGAACTGGGTCCGTACTACAGACTATGAGAGCTGGGTCCGTACTACAGACCAGGAGAGCTGGGTCCGTTCTACAGACTAGGAGAGCTGGGTCCGTACTACAGACTAGGAGAGCTTGGTCCGTTCTACAGACTAGGAGAGCTGGGTCCGTACTACAGACTAGGAGAGCTTGGTCCGTACTACAGACTAGGAGAGTTGGGTCCGTACTACAGACTAGGAGAGCTGGGTCCGTACTACAGACTAGGAGAGCTTGGTCCGTTCTACAGACTAGGAGAGCTTGGTCCGTTCTACAGACTAGGAGAGTTGGGTCCGTACTACAGACTAGGAGAGTTGGGTCCGTACTACAGACTAGGAGAGTTGGGTCCGTACTACAGACTAGGAGAGCTGGGTCCGTACTACAGACTAGGAGAGCTTGGTCCGTTCTACAGACTAAGAGAGCTGGGTCCGTACTACAGACTAGGAGAGCTTGGTCCGTACTACAGACTAGGAGAGCTGGGTCCGTACTACAGACTAGGAGAGCTGGGTCCGTACTACAGACGAGGAGAGCTGGGTCCGTTCTACAAACTAGGAGAGCTGGGTCCGTACTACAGACTAGGAGAACTGGGTCCGTACTACAGACCAGGAGAGCTGGGTCCGTACTACAGACCAGGAGAGCTGGGTCCGTACTACAGACTATGAGAGCTGGGTCCGTACTACTTACTAGGAGAGCTGGGTCCGTACTACAGACTAGGAGAGCTGGGTCCGTACTACAGACTAGGAGAGTTGGGTCCGTACTACTTACTAGGAGAGCTGGGTCCGTACTACAGACTAGGAGAGCTGGGTCCGTACTACAGACTAGGAGAGCTGGGTCCGTACTACAGACTAGGAGAGCTGGGTCCGTACTACAGACTAGGAGAACTTGGTCCGTTCTACAGACTAAGAGAGCTGGGTCCGTACTACTTACTAGGAGAGCTGGGTCCGTACTACAGACTAGGAGAGCTGGGTCCGTACTACAGACTAGGAGAGCTGGGTCCGTACTACAGACTAGGAGAACTTGGTCCGTTCTACAGACTAAGAGAGCTGGGTCCGTACTACAGACTAGGAGAGCTGGGTCCGTACTACAGACTAGGAGAGCTGGGTCCGTACTACAGACCAGGAGAGCTGGGTCCGTACTACAGACTAGGAGAGCTGGGTCCGTACTACAGACTAGGAGAGCTGGTCCGTACTACAGACTAGGAGAGCTGGTCCGTACTACAGACTAGGAGAGCTGGGTCCGTACTACAGACTAGGAGAGCTTGGTCCGTTCTACAGACTAGGAGAGCTTGGTCCGTTCTACAGACGAGGAGAGCTGGGTCCGTACTACAGACTAGGAGAGCTGGGTCCGTACTACAGACTAGGAGAGCTTGGTCCGTTCTACAGACTAAGAGAGCTGGGTCCGTACTACAGACTAGGAGAGCTGGGTCCGTACTACAGACTAGGAGAGCTGGGTCCGTACAACAGACTAGGAGAGCTTCGTCCGTTCTACAGACTGGTGGTGCTGGGTCCGTACTACAGACTAGGAGAGCTGGGTCCGTACTACAGACTAGGAGAGCTGGGTAAGTACTACAGACTAGGAGAGCTGGGTCCGTTCTACAGACTAGGAGAGCTGGGTCCGTACTACAGACTAGGAGAGCTGGGTCCGTACTACAGACTAGGAGAGCTTGGTCCGTTCTACAGACTAAGAGAGCTGGGTCCGTACTACAGACTAGGAGAGCTGGGTCCGTACTACAGACTATGAGAGCTGGGTCCGTACAACAGACTAGGAGAGCTTCGTCCGTTCTACAGACTGGTGGTGCTGGGTCCGTACTACAGACTAGGAGAGCTGGGTCCGTACTACAGACTAGGAGAGCTGGGTAAGTACTACAGACTAGGAGAGCTGGGTCCGTTCTACAGACTAGGAGAGCTGGGTCCGTACTACATACTAGGATAGCTGGGTCCGTACTACAGACTAGGAGAGCTGGGTCCGTTCTGCAGACTAGGAGAGCTGGGTCCGTAGTACATACTAAGATAGCTGGGTCCGTACTACAGACTAGGAGAGCTTGGTCCGTTCTACAGACTAAGATAGCTGGGTCCGTACTACAGACTAGGAGAGCTGGGTCCGTACTACAGACTAGGAGAGCTGGGTTTTGTACTACAGACTAGGAGAGCTGGGTCCGTACTACAGACTAGGAGAACTTGGTCCGTTCTACAGACTAAGAGAGCTGGGTCCGTACTACAGACTAGGAGAGCTGGGTCCGTACTAAAGACTAGGTGAGTATGGTCCGTACTACAGACTAGGAGAGCTGGGTCCGTACTACAGACTAGGAGAGCTTGGTCCGTACTACAGACTAGGAGAGCTTGGTCCGTACTACAGACTAGGAGAACTGGGTCCGTACTACAGACTAGGAGAGCTTGGTCCGATCTACAGACTAAGAGAGCTGGGTCCGTACTACAGACGAGGAGAGCTGGGTCTGTACTACAGACTAGGAGAGCTGGACCGTACTACAGACTAGGAGAGCTTGGTGCGTTCTACAGACTGGTGGAGCTGGGTCCGTACTACAGACTAGGAGAGCTGGGTCCGTACTACAGACTAGGAGAGCTGGGTCCGTACTACAGACTAGGAGAGCTGGGTCCGTACTACAGACTAGGAGAGCTTGGTCCGTTCTACAGACTAAGATAGCTGGGTCCGTACTACAGACTAGGAGAGTTGGGTCCGTACTACAGACTAGGAGAGCTGGGTCCGTACTACAGACTAGGAGAGCTGGGTCCGTACTACAGACTAGGAGAGCTTGGTCCGTTCTACATACTAAGATAGCTGGGTCCGTACTACAGACTAGGAGAGTTGGGTCCGTACTACAGACTAGTAGAGCTGGGTCCGTTCTACAGACTAGGAGAGCTGGGTCCGTACTACAGACTAGGAGAGCTGGGTCCGTACTACAGACTAGGAGAGCTAGGTCCGTACTACAGACTAGGAGAGCTTGGTCCGTTCTACAGACTAGGATAGCTGGGTCCGTACTACAGACTAAGAGAGTTGGATCCGTACTACAGACTAGGAGAGCTGGGTCCGTACTACAGACTAGGAGAGCTGGGTCCGTACTACAGACTAGGAGAGCTTTGTCCGTTCTACAGACTAAGATAGCTGGGTCCGTACTACAGACTAGGAGAGTTGGGTCCGTACTACAGACTATGAGAGCTGGGTCCGTACTACAGACTAGGAGAGCTGGGTCCGTACTACAGACTAGGAGAGCTGGGTCCGTACTACAGACTAGGAGAGCTTGGTCCGTTCTACAGACTAGGATAGCTGGGTCCGTACTACAGACTAGGAGAGCTGGGTCCGTACTACAGACTAGGAGAGCTGGGTCCGTACTACAGACTAGGAGAGCTGGGTCCGTACTACAGACTAGGAGAGCTGGGTCCGTACTACAGACTAGGAGAGCTGGGTCCGTACTACAGACTAGGAGAGCTTGGTCCGATCTACAGACTAGGAGAGCTGGGTCCGTACTACAGACGAGGAGAGCTTGGTCCGTACTACAGACTAGGAGAGCTGGGTCCGTACTACAGACTAGGAGAACTGGGTCCGTACTACAGACTAGGTGAGCATGGTCCGTTCTACAGACTGGTGGAGCTGGGTCCGTACTACAGACTAGGAGAGCTGGGTCCGTACTACAGACTAGGAGAGCTGGGTCCGTACTACAGACTAGGAGAGTTGGGTCCGTACTATAGACTAGGAGAGCTGGGTCCGTACTACAGACTAGGAGGGTCTGTACTACAGACTAGGAGAGCTGGGTCCGTACTACAGACTAGGAGAGCTGGGTCCGTACTACAGACTAGGAGAGCTGGGTCCGTACTACAGACTAGGAGATCTGGGTCCGTACTACAGACTAGGAGAGCTTGGTCCGTTCTACAGACTAAGAGAGCTGGGTCCGTACTACAGACTAGGAGAGCTGGGTCCGTACTACAGACTAGGAGAGCTGGGTCCGTACTACAGACTATAGACGAAGGGATTATTTTATCAGATATTATTCTAACTTATGAACTTGTGTTTGGCGGCCGTAAATTGTCACCCCGTGATCATGATGATACTTTTATCTATCGTAGCACCGGTTTCCCATATAAACGACGCTTCCGGAAGAGTATTAGTAATTTTAGATTTTTGGAGGATAGTGCAGAAGAACCTTTTTGTAGCGTCCCTGGTTCTTTTATATGCCCGGTGTTAATCATCAGCACATAGAACCTTTTTTTTTTGTTAAAGTCCCATCCGAAAGACTGATAAGTATTTTTTTGTTGGATGAGAGGGGAATCGAACCTACAACCGCGACCACTGGGTTTGCAATCTAACTTTAAAGACCTTAACCATTGAACCACTAATCCGCTCTTAAAGTGTCGCCCCCTACTTTGTATTAGTACTGACATAGGCTGTAGAACAAACCCAGCTCTCCTTATTGTGTCCGTTAATTAGCAGCACATTTGAGCACGTTGACTGGTCAGTTGCCCAGGCAAAGTTTGAATGACGTATTAGTTTAGAAAGGTTCTGGGATAGACAATTTGTTGTCATCATTTTAAAATCCTTCGAATTACATGAACCTTGTCCATTATTGATCGAAAATAGAATACCAAGACGTGAGTGATGTTTTATGTTTCACTATTTCTCGCAAACGGACTTAATAAATCTGAGTAAGCATTTATTTTGAAAAAAAAAGCGACTTCTTTGCATTGCCCTGGTCATGTTTAGATACGTGTCTCCAATAATCAAAAGGTGTTTAACAAGACACGGTCGTCACTTAAACATTGAAAGTTCCATGTGTGTTTTTCTGTTTGAAAATTCACTTTAATTAATACTTTCAGTGAAAAAAAGAACGGATATTGCAAAATAGTATACACTGGTGGCGCCAAATGTCAAGTCTACAGTTCGGCTTAAATATAAAGCAATACAAGATTTTCTGTAAGTTAACCACAACACATGACAAAATTACAAAGTAAACAAATAAAACTATGATAAGGCTAAATGATGGTCACGCCACAAAGAGTTTTCCAATGAAATATAAATCAAAACTTCATTAAAACCACACAATCTTAATATATGCAAACGAAATGCATGTAATATGGGTTCCCATGAAATGAAGATATTGCGCCGAGTGAAAAAAACACAGGCGAAATATCTATTTAATCGAGTTCAGTCGGAACAACAAAACAACGAAACTATTTCACCATTTTTTTTCGACTTTCCACCACCGTAGTTTCGATTTTTCACCATCTTGCTGTAGTTTCGACTTTTCACCATCGTTTTCAAGTTCAACTTTCCACCATCTCTGTTGTTGCTCATGCGCAATCGAAATTAGAATCATTGTACATTCCAATTGTATATATATATTGATCGACTGTAGCTTTCGTTGAAATATGCCAACTTGAGATGGTAATGTAACAATGCAATATATATGCAGCACAACTCTGTCTTCAAACGTAAACCTCGCGTATTCATTTGATTTGTATACACAACCTAATATGACTTTCAACGCCCATGATATATCTCTACTTCTTGTCTGTCTGTGTGTCTGTCTGTTTGTCCGTCCGTCCGTCTCTCTCTCTCTCTCTCTCTCTCTCTCTCTCTCTCTCTCTCTCTCTCTCTCTCATATTCTTGCCATTATTTATGAAGCACCCTAGAACCACACAAGGACTGATGAACGAAAATGATACTCAGAAATTCAAGGCATTTCTTGTTAGTTTTTGTGGAAAAAAATGTTGCGGGAATAGGATATTGGCAATATCACCCCGTCCAACGTATACGTTACAAAAACGGCTACTACGCCGCATTTTCGGTGATAACTACACACGATAAACCGATACTTCTTGTTATTTTTGTGCACGTAGTTGGGCAGTGCGGTTAAAAAAAACTTTATTTCGTAACATTATTTCGTTTTTAAATCAAAGATAAAGCCGATACGAGCGGCGTTGTATTTAAGTTTCAAGCAAGCATGTGTTTTTGAATGGGAATTGAAAAAAAGTAAAAAAAAAAGAGAATAAAAACCTAATTTCTTCCTCCTTCATCCATGTCCGGAGTACTCAAGGGAGATAATAGTGGTGTGAGTCCTTTAGCGTTGGTGTCAGCGTTGCGACATATAACGTCGGTTGCGACATTTAGCGAAGGTGCGACATTTAACGTTACCACATAGTCTTCTACCCTAGCAACAGTGCTTGTTTAATACAACACTCATTGTTTCTGTATTCATTGTGATCATAATTATAGTCATGGGTGTAGGAGCGTTTCAATAATGGGGGATGGGTGTGTGTTGGGGGTGGGGCAACCTGAGGAGAGAGTGTATGAGAAAGTATATGCTGAACATTAAACGGGTACCGAAAACAAGAGAAAGGTAAGAAATATGGACGGTTTTATATCGAATCAAGTATATAGAATAGGAGTAAGAACACTCCAGAATGAAAAATAATGGATTAAGAGAAACAGACTTATACTAATAAAAGCTTTAGGATGAAGAACGCACGGTTTAGTAGACTAATCTGAAACCAGAATGAAGTACTAATAGTGTTTGGAAAAAAAAGTTATCGAATATGATATCCATATTAAATGTGGACTCAAACCGGTTAATTCAAACACGAGAAAAGAAAGTTATGTTATTAAACATAAGAAAGATAGAGATAAAACAGTAAAATACGCTCAATCCTCCACGACCGGTGATTGTAGCAATTGTAAGACAACCATATCCGACTGGATGGGTTGACCTCAAATTAATGAAGATTTCAAAATTAGACAACCACATCCCACTGGATGGGTTGACCACAAATCAATGAGGGTTTCAAAATTAGGCTATTCGCAGTACTAGTAAACCTCCGTAATGTATAGATACAGCAAACACATTTCGAGGTATTTTATATTCACCAGCAAAAACGTTAAGTCGGTTACAACGATTTGCATAACATAAAACGTATATCAAACGTATGTATTAATTCATTTATCCATTTATTTGGTTATAAAACAGTGAATTCACTGTAAACATCTAGGACAGCCTGGCCGCTAAAAACATAAAAAAATATATACCGTCTAGCTGAACAAAATTCGGTACAGCATACTCTCGGGCTAAACTGTGCCTACACATCGTTTTCAACCAAGCTACGCCCCTGGAGCCACAATCACAACTTTGCTAGGGTTGTCCGGAGGCATGCTGCCATGAAAACATATTTAGCTCGTGGCATGCATTTCCTGCATTTTTCTGATATTTCAGACATTTTAAGCTGTTCAAATCTATAACACAAACTATATTTTATACAATTTCCCATGTTTACACTATTATCTTTTTAGACCCGACATAACAGTACACATCAATTCTTAGTAATACACATTAAGACAAGTATATGCTTGGTAGTATGATACATTCTTACTGCATATATACTATATGTGAAGGATATGTCATATTTTTGAAAGAGTAACTCATATTTTGTGAATAACTTTATTATATTTACAAAAACACTAAAAAACATGTGAAACTCCACAAATTCTACAGGAGGCAAGTGCCTCCGTTTGCCTCAGTTTGGTAATATATGATTATTACCTTCGACTCTTAACAGCTAAAGGAAAGATTTTTTAAACAATGTTTTGTTTGACTATTTAGCACCTGTCCAGTTTATGCCATCGAGGGATAATAGACGAAATAGTGTACATGTATTACATGAAGAATAGGTAATGGTCTATGGGTCTGAAACAGCTGCGATATGTCATACAAAATAGTGAGATGGACGATAATGTTCTAAAATGGAAAAATACTTAGTTTATTTGTGAAGTGTAAACAACGATACAACTTAAAAACAACCCTGAAATAGGTGGATAGTAGTATTATTTCATCTGATTAGAATACCGCTAAATGACACAATACACCGACTTATGTAATGTACAATATACGAAGCACTTACTTATGCTACGTACTAAGCAAATTTTGGCGTTAAGCAGCCTTATAACATCAGTTTGTAATTTTACTGCTGATATAATTTGGTATATTGTTACATTAAACAAATGTAAATCACATAAAGTAGTCCAATAAATACTTCCAAAATAATAAACTGAGCTATTTTCAATATGAAAATGGTTCAATCCGTCACTTTTCTTGAATGTTTGAGGAAACTGTCATGTTCCCATTCAAAAACACATGTCTGCTTGAAAATTAAATAGAATGCCGCTCGTATCGGCTATATCTTTGATTTAAAAACGAGTCACAGTCCTTGGAATTTTTTATTAATATATATTAATGTGTAAACTAAAATAATATTGAAGAAATGTTGTTTGATCACTTATTTTGACCCCCCCCCCCCCCCCCGTCATATTTACCTCACTTTCACAAACGCAATCGGACATCTTGTCGATGTCCATAAGCCACAAAGTATGCCGAACTTTTACCGAGAAAGTACGATTATAAAAAGACTAAGTATAGAAGAGCACGTCATGCACGTGCTAAATATGTAAGATCTGTCACCGGTATGAATTATACATGTATAAATGGGACCCATCGTATATATACATGTTAAGTACACATCACCACATCATTCATGTTTTGAACAAGTTAACTATTGATGTTGTTGCGAAAATAATTCATAAAAACAGTAGATCTTCATATAAGATGATATTGTTCAGCGTTGAAACTTTAACTTTTAATTTATAACCTCCTTTGAAACTTAATTACTTGACCGTCAGGGATTTACTCTCAGCAGGTGAATGCGCACACTTATGAAACAATACAACAATAAGTACGAAAACAGGATTTTCGTGTGCCCATGCGCACAGTCACCAACGTAAAAAGTCATTGAAACAAATCAAATGTTAATACACGTGCGAAGTATTAACCTGTATGTGCACGTGTTCCATGAACGTGTGACCTGAAAGACGTATTGCCAAAATAACTGGTATGTGACCATTGTCCGTTATATTTGAGCTGATTCCAAAGAAACATAACTAGAATATAATGATACGGTAGAATAAAATAAAGTGTCAGGAAAATGTCTAACAACATTTTGTATATATATAAAAAATAGGATCAAATATGTTTTTGTTAATAGATAAAATATATTACTACATTATGTATTTAAGATTAAAGTTTAATTAAGCGTCACGTGTAAATGTTATCAATTTTCTACAAGACACATGTTGCAGAATGAGAAAATACTTAAGCAATTAATTAACAAACTACATTAACATTAGTGTTTAAGTCACGTATCTAACAGTCTATTGCCTTACTAACCTATTGTGCAACATACAATAACGTATTTTTAGATTAAAGTTTTTATTTTAAGCCAATTAAACAATTATTCCACTGAGATGTTGATTAATGCCCATATTACAGATAGTCATGATGTCGGTAGTTGTGTTTCTTAATCATCTATTAGATTGTAATGATTATTAATGTGCATTTTATTCACATTTTATAATAGCAAGGACGTATATAGTAGAATAGGAAACTTGCATCTCCTGACTAAATGTTGATAAGATAGCACACGAATGATTAATTATTTGATAACTTAATCATTCGTGATTTACAGGCAACTGATTTTTTGTACATTAAATGTAAGTCGTATGTAATCTTAGATGATTTAAAATGTTTTGATCATGAAAAATGATCTTGAATTAAAGATATTGAAATATTTTTCGTATTTTTTGTTATTTTAGCCGTGTAGTATACACATTTTGTAATCAGAACTACTTCAACAATTTTAAACACAAATTGCTGGGAATGGTATCGTTTTGATAAAATCTTTATTCTGCAATGTAGGAATTCCGATTCCTGTTCCTGAGAAATTATTGAACACGAGATATTCCGAGATCTAGCGTTCACAAAATAACAATCTGTTGTCTTTCCTTCATATAATTCCTTGATGACAATAATTATGACAATATATATATATATATATATATATAAGTTATGCAGAGTAACACAGCAACTGCGGCGTTCCTGCAAAATGACAGAGTTGTGACCCTTTGATTATATTCAGGATTTGTTTGTTGCTTTGTAATCATTATAGCACATTGTTTTATTTCTAATGATCAAACGTCATAAGAGCTTATGTCATCGTAAATTGTCCGTTGTCCACTTGTAATTCCGTCCGTCGTCCGTCCGTCCGTTATTATTTTTACTTCAAACACTGAGGCACCTTCCGTTTTCAATAAATTCTGACCAAACTTGGATGTTTATATCTATAAAAAAAATGAAAGAGTTTTTTAACCGACCTTGATTAGAGCAGTAACAAAGAGATGAAGAGATGTGACCCTTGACTTTTTGAAGAAAAAACAAATTGTCATATTATCACTGTATCACCTTTAGTACTCATCTCATTTAAACTAAACTTAGTTTTAATGTTCATTAGCATAAAAGCTCGGAAGAATCCTTGAGCTGGCCCTATTGGACGATTAGAAATGACAGCATGGTCCTTGAATGTAAAAAGAAATACCGATTACCACGTTGTCAACACTGTATCACGATCGCCTTGTAAACACTGTATCACGATCGCCTTGTAAACACTGTATTACGATCGCCTTGTCAACATTGTATCACGATCGCCTTGTAAACACTGTAACACGATCGCCTTGTCAAATTGTATCAAGATCGCCTTGTCAACACTGTATCACGATTGCCTTGTCAACACTGTATCACAATCGTCTTGTAAACACTGTATCACGATCGCCTTGTCAACACTGTATCACGATCGCCTTGTAAACACTGTATCACAATCGTCTTGTAAACACTGTACCATGACCGCCTTGTAAACACTGTATCATGATCGCCTTGTATCACGATTCATTTTCATTCAAGACTAACCAAACTTGGTCAGAATGCTATTGACTATAAAAACTCGGAAGGGCGCTTGAACTGGCAAGATGGTATTTAAATGGACAAAGTTATGGGTCTTGCCCGATTGAAAAGTGCTGATTTGTGCCTTTATATACTATAAAACGTTCAGTGTTCATCTGATTGTGACCAAACTTGGTCAGAATGCTATTGATTATAAATGTGTAGCTAAGTTTGTATGACAAATGGCAGCGTTATGACCCTTGATCGATCGCAAATATAACTAATTTTGTAAACACGGTATCAGTCTAAATATTTAATCAGATCTTGACCGAACTTAGACAATGGAAACTTGAAAATGTTCCTCAACCGTCCATATTGTACTAGAATGCTTATGGCCTTCGATTGATTAAAACGTGCGTAGTTTCACCTTTTGGACACTGTATCGACTTTAGTTTTGATTGGACCGTAATCAAACTCAGTTTGTTAATAGGCATCAATGCTCAAACGAGGTCTTCAAATGACCAGATTACATCAGAAAACACAGAGTTATTACCCTTGGCTTATTAAAATAAAAACTATTTGCTGCCTCGATAGCACCATGCTTGAACGTTCAGTTTGTGCCCAAACATAACAAAACTCTATAATATTTATGATCATTGAATGTCAGACTGTTTCTTGAGCCGGTAAAATTGAATTAGAATGCACTGTGAAGCGATATAGGTACTTGTAGTCCTCTTGTTACACGCTGATGGACAATTTTTAAAAAAATCATAACGATCCTTTGTCTATAAATGTACATGTAACTCTGGAACCAGACAAATAGGCACACGGACGGACGGACATGCAGTTACAATATCTAGACCGAGGGCATAACAATATTACTTTAACAAAATGAACAGTTACGGAAATAAACTGTCATCACAAGCTGTGATTTATCGTTAAATAACTACATTGAATATACATGCGATGTCGTATGTGAAATATGAGTTTTTAGTGCAATGAATCAATATAGTTTTCTCACATATCATGTCAAGATTTACGGAGGTTTGTGCCTTTAAGTTTTTTACCTCTGCATTTTTATTACTTAGGTAATTTTTGCTACCGTTATATCAAAGTATACTGAATTTTGGGGCAAACCAAGCTTGTTTGTGTATTTCGTTTTCAATACACAAACTTACAGCTCTCCGTTGCATCAACATACAAAATTGTAACTGATTGTATGTTGATGCAACGGAGAGCTGTAACTAATTGTATGTTGACGAAAAGGAAGTTGTAACTAATGGTAGCTGAGGCAAGGGAGAGCCGGATGATTGACAGATGGTTGTATATCTGACGTGCTGTAGATAAGCTGGATGGTCGACAGATAGTTGTAGATATTAAGTGCAGTAAACAAGCTGGATTATCGACAGATGGTTTCAGGTCTGAGGTGCAGTGGACTAGTTGGGTGATTGTCATATGATTTAGATCTGAGGTGCAGTACACTAGCCGGGTGGTCGACAGATTGTTGTAGATAAGAGGTGCAATAGACTAGCCGGATTGTCGACAGATGGTTTTAGATCTGAGGTACAGTACACTAGCCGGATTGTCGACAGATGGTTGTAGATCTGAGGCACAGTAGACTGGCCGGATTGTCGACAGATGGCTGTAGATCTGAGGTGCAGTAGAATAGCCGGATAGTCGACAGATGGTTGTAGATCAGATGTGCAATAGATTAGCCGGAGAGTCGACAGATGGTTGTAGATCTTAGGAATAGTAAACTAGTCGGGTGGTCGACAGATGGTTGTAGATCAGAGGTGCAATAGATTAGCCGGATTGTCGACAGATGGTTGTAGATAAGAGGTGCAATAGACTAGCCGGATTATCGACATATGGTTGTACATCTGAGGTGCAGTAGACTAGCTGGATTGTCGACAGATGGTTGTACATCTGAGGTGCAGTAGACTAACCGGATTGTCGACAGATGGTTGTACAACTGAGGTACAGCAGACTAGCCCGGTGGTCGACAGATGGTTGTAGATCAGAGGTGTAATAGACTAGCCGGATGGTCGACACATGGTTGTAGATCTGAGGTACAGTAGACTAGACGGATGGTCTTCATATGGTTGTTGATCAGAGGTGCAGTAGACTAGCGGGATGGTCGACATATGGTTGTAGATCTGAGGTGCCGAAGACTAGCCGGATGGTCGACAGATGGCTGTAGATCTGAGGTACAGAAGACTAGCCGGGTGGCCGACAGATGGTTGTAGATCAGAGGTGCAACAGACTAGCCGGGTATTCGACAGATGGTTGTACATGTATATCAGATGTGCAATAGACTAGCCGGATGGTCGGCATATGGTTTTAGATCTGAGGTAGAGTAGACTAGCCGGATGATCGACAGATGGTTGTAAATCTGAAATGTAGTATACTAGCCGGATTATCGACAGATAATTGTAGATCTGAGGTACAGTAGACTAGCCGGATGGTCGGAATATGACTGTAAATCTGAGGTAGAGTAGACTAGCCGGATGGTTAGACAAATGATTGTAGATATAAGGTAGAGTAGACTAGCCGGATGGTAGATAAATGATTGTAAATCTAAGGTAGAGTAGACTAGCAAGATGGTCGATAGATGGTTGTAGATCTGAGGTACAATAGACTAGCCGGGTATTCGGCAGATGGTTGTACATGTATATCAGATGTGCAATAGACTAGCCGGATGGTCGGCATATGGTTGTAGATCTGAGGTAGAGTAGACTAGCCGGATGATCGACAGATGGTTGTAGATCTGAGATGTAGTATACTAGCCGGATTATCGACATATGATTGTAGATCTGAGGTACAGTAGACTAGCCGGATGGTCGGAATATGACTGTAGATCTGAGGTAGAGTAGACTAGCCGGATGGTTAGACAGATGATTGTAGATATAAGGTAGAGTAGACTAGCCGGATGGTAGATAAATGATTGTAAATCTAAGGTAGAGTAGACTAGCAAGATGGTCGATAGATGGTTGTAGATCTGAGGTACAATAGACTAGCTGAATGGTAGACAGATGGTTGTAAATCTGATGTACAATAGACTAGTTCAATGGTAGACAGATGGTTGTATATCTTAGGTGTAGAAGACTAGCAGGAAAGTTGGTTGTAGTGCTATGATATAGTAGACTAGCCGGATTGCCGACAGATGGTTTTAGATCTGAGGAACAGTGAACTAGCCGGGTGGTCGACAGATGGCTGTAGATCAGAGGTGCAATAGACTAGCCGGATTGTCGACAGATGGTTGTAGATCAAAGGTACAATAGACTAGCCGGATTGTCGAAAGATGGTTGTATATATGAGGTGCAGTCGACTAGCCGGATTGTCGACAGATGATTGTAGATCTGAGGTGCAGTAAACTAGCCGGATTGTCGACAGATGGTTGTACATCTGAGGTGCAGTAGACTAGTCGGATTGTCGACAGATGGTTGTACATATGAGGTACAGCAGACTAGCCGGATGGTCGACAGATGGTTGTAGATCAGAGGTGCAATAGACTAGCCGGATGGTCGACACGTGGCTGTAGATCTGAGGTTCAGTAGACAAGACGGATGGTCGTCATATGGTTGCTGATAAGAGGTGCAGTAGACTAGCGGGATGGTTGACAGATGGTTGTATATCTGAGGTACAGTAGACTAGCCGCGTTGCCGACAGATGGTTGTAGATCAGAGGTGCAACAGACTAGCTGGATGGTCGGCATATGGTTGTAGATCTGAGGTAAAGAAGATTAACCGGATGGTCGACAAATAGTTGTAGATCTGAGAAGTAGTATACTAGCCGGATTGTCGACAGATGATTGTAGATCTGAGGTACAGTAGACTAGCAGGACGGTCGGAATATGGTTGTAGATCTGAGGTAAAGTAGACTAGCCGGATGGTAGATATATGATTGTAAATCTGAGGTAGAGTAGACTAGCAGGATGGTCAACAGATGGTTGTAGATCTGAGGTACAATAGACTAGCTGAATGGTAGACAGATGGTTGTAGATCTGATGTACAATAGACTAGCTGAATGGTAGGTGCAATAAGCCAGCTTAACGATTCGACATATGGTTATAGATGTGAGGTGTAGTAGACCAGCCGGATGGTTCGACATATGCTTAAAGATGTGAGGTGCAGTAGACCATCCGGATGGTTCGACATATGATTATAGATGTGACATGCAGTAGACCAGTCGATGGTTTGACATATGATTAAAGATGTGAGGTGCAGTAGACCAGCCGGATGGTTCGACATATGGTTATAGATGTGAGGTGCAGTAGACCAGCCGGATCGTTCGACATATGATTAAAGATGTGAAGTGCAATAAACCAGCCGGATGGTTCAATATATGGTTATAGATGTTAGGTGCAATAGACCAGCCGAATGGTTCGACATATGATTATAGATTTGAGGTGCAATGGACCAGCAGGATGGTTCGACATATGATTATAGATATGAGGTGCAATAGACCAGCCGGATGGTTTGACATATGATTATAGATGTGAGGTGCAATAGACCAGCCGATGGTTCGACATATGATTATAGATGTGAGTTGCAATAGACCAGCCGAATAGTTTGACATATGATTAAAGATGTGAAGTGCGGTAGACCAGCCGGATGGTTTGACATATGGTTATAAATGTGAGGTGCAATAGACCAACCGGATGGTTCGACATATGATTATAGATTTGAGGTGCAATAGACCAGCCTGATGGTTCGACATATGATTATAAATTTGAGGTGCAATAGACCAACCGGATGGTTCGACATATGTTTATAGATTTGAGGTGCAATAGACCAGCCTGATGGTTCGACATATGATTATAGATGTGAGTTGCAATAGACCAGCCGGATGGTTCGACATATGATTAAAGATGTGAAGTGCGGTAGACCAGCCGGATGGTTTGACATATGGTTATAAATGTGAGGTGCAATAGACCAACCGGATGGTTCGACATATGATTATAGATTTGAGGTGCAATAGACCAGCCTGATGGTTCGACATATGATTATAAATTTGAGGTGCAATAGACCAGCCGGATGGTTTGACATATGATTATAGATTTGAGGTGCAATAGACCAGCCTGATGGTTCGACATATGATTATAAATTTGAGGTGCAATAGACCAACCGGATGGTTCGACATATGATTATAGATTTGAGGTGCTATAGACCAGCCGGATGGTTTGACATATGATTATAGATGTGAGTTGCAATAGACCAGCCGGATGGTTTGACATATGATTAAAGATGTGAAGTGCGGTAGACCAGCCGGATGGTTTGACATATGGTTATAAATGTGAGGTGCAATAGACCAACCGCATGGTTCGACATATGATTATAGATTTGAGGTGCAATAGACCAGCCTGATGGTTCGACATATGATTATAGATGTGAGTTGCAATAGACCAGACGGATGGTTTGACATATGATTAAAGATATGAAGTGCGGTAGACCAGCCGTATGGTTTGACATATGGTTATAAATGTGAGGTGCAATACACCAACCGGATGGTTCAACATATGATTTTAGAGGTGAGGTGCAATAGACGAGCCGGATGGTTCGACATATGATTATAGATTTGAGGTGCAATAGACAAGCGGGATGATTCGACATATGATTATAGATGTGAGGTGCAGTAGACCAGCCGGATGGTTAAACATATGATTATAGACGTGAGGTGCAATACACCCGCCGGATGATTCGACATATAGTAATAGATGTGAGGTGCAGTAGACCAGCCTGATCGTTCGACATATGGTTATAGATGTGAGGCACAGTTGACCAGCTGGATGTTTCGACATATGATTAAAGATGTGAGGTGCAATAGACCAGCCGGATGGTTTGACATATAATTAAAGATGTGAGGTGCAGTAGACCAGCCGGATGGTTTGACATATGATTATAGATTTGAGGTGCAATAGACCAGCCGATGGTTCGACATATGATTATAGATGTGAGGTGCAATAGACCAGCCGATGGTTCGACATATGATTATAGATTTGAGGTGCAATAGACCAGCCGATGGGTCGACATATGATTATAGATGTCAGGTGAAATTGACCTGCCGATGGTTAGACATATGATTATAGATGTGAGGTGCAGTAGACCAGACTGATGGTTCGACATATGGTTATAGATGTGAGGCACAGTTGACCAGCCGGATGGTTCGACATTTGATTGAAGATGTGAGGTGCAGTAAACCAGCCTGATGGTTCGACAGATGATTATAGATGTGAGGTGCAGTAGACCAGCCGGATGGTTTGGCATATGGTTATAGATGTGAGGTGCTCTAGACCAGCCGGATGGTTCGACATATGATTATAGATTTGAGGTGCAATAGACCAGCCGGATGGTTTGACATATGGTTATAGATGTGAGGTTCACTAGACCAGCCGGATGGTTCGACATATGATTATAGATGTGAGGTGCAACAGACCAGCCGGATGGTTCGACATATGGTTATAGATGTGAGGTGCAGTAGACCAGCCGGATGGTTCGACATTTGATTGTAGATGAGAGGTGCAGTAGACCAGTCGGATGGTTCGAATACGATAACAGACGTGAGGTGCACTTGGCCAGCCGGATGGTTCGACAAATGATTATAGATGTGAGGTGCAACAGAATAGCTGATGGTACGACATATGGTTATAGATGTGAGGTGCAGTAGACCAGTGGGATGTTTCAACATATGATTATAGATGTTAGGTGCAATAGACCAGCCGGACGGTTCGACATATGGTTATAGATGTGATGTGCAATAGACCAGCGGGATGGTACGACATATGATTATAGATTTGAGGTGCAATAGACAAGCGGGATGATTCGACATATGATTATAGATGTGAGGTGCAGTAGACCAGCCGGATGGTTTGGCATATGGTTATAGATGTGAGGTGCTCTAGACCAGCCCGATGGTTCGACATATGATTATAGATTTGAGGTGCAATAGACCAGCCGGATGGTTTGACATATGGTTATAGATGTGAGGTTCACTAGACCAGCCGGATGGTTCGACATATGATTATAGATGTGAGGTGCAACAGACCAGCCGGATGGTTCGACATATGGTTATAGATGTGAGGTGCAGTAGACCAGCCGGATGGTTCGACATTTGATTGTAGATGAGAGGTGCAGTAGACCAGTCGGATGGTTCGAATATGATAACAGACGTGAGGTGCACTTGGCCAGCCGGATGGTTCGACAAATGATTATAGATGTGAGGTGCAACAGAATAGCTGATGGTACGACATATGGTTATAGATGTGAGGTGCAGTAGACCAGTGGGATGTTTCA
The DNA here is from genome assembly GCA_029582155.1 of Panopea generosa. Taxonomy (NCBI): domain Eukaryota; kingdom Metazoa; phylum Mollusca; class Bivalvia; order Adapedonta; family Hiatellidae; genus Panopea; species Panopea generosa. The sequence continues at coordinate 38,197,544 of CM055906.1, forward strand.
ACATATGATTATAGATGTTAGGTGCAATAGACCAGCCGGACGGTTCGACATATGGTTATAGATGTGATGTGCAATTGACCAGCGGGATGGTACGACATATGGTTATAGATGTGAGGTGTAGTAGACCAGTCGGATGGTTGGACATATGGTTATAGATGTGAGGTGCAGTAGACCAGTCGGATGGTTCGACATATAGTTATAGATGTGAGGTGCAGTAGACCAGCCGGATGATTCGACATATGATAAAAGATGTCAGGTGCTATAGACCAGCCGGATGGTTTGACATATGATTATAGATGTGAGTTGCAATAGACCAGCCGGATGGTTTGACATATGATTAAAGATGTGAAGTGCGGTAGACCAGCCGGATGGTTTGACATTTGGTTATAAATGTGAGGTGCAATAGACCAGCCGGATGGTTCGACATATGATTATAGATTTGAGGTGCAATAGACAAGCGGGATGATTCGACATATGATTATAGATGTGAGGTGCAGTAGACCAGCCGGATGGTTAAACATATGATTATAGACGTGAGATGCAATACACCCGCCGGATGATTCGACATATAGTAATAGATGTGAGGTGCAGTAGACCAGCCTGATGGTTCGACATATGGTTATAGATGTGAGGCACAGTTGACCAGCTGGATGTTTCGACATATGATTATAGATGTGAGGTGCAATAGACCAGCCGGATGGTTTGACATATGATTAAAGATGTGAGGTGCAGTAGACCAGCCGGATGGTGTGACATATGATTATAGATTTGAGGTGCAATAGACCAGCCGATGGTTCGACATATGATTATAGATGTGAGGTGCAATAGACCAGCCGATGGTTAGACATATGATTATAGATGTGAGGTGCAGTAGACCAGACTGATGGTTCGACATATGGTTATAGAGTGAGGCACAGTTGACCAGCCGGATGGTTCGACATTTGATTGAAGATGTGAGGTGCAGTAAACCAGCCTGATGGTTTGACAGATGATTATAGATGTGAGGTGCAGTAGACCAGCCGGATGGTTTGGCATATGGTTATAGATGTGAGGTGCTCTAGACCAGCCCGATGGTTCGACATATGATTATAGATTTGAGGTGCAATAGACCAGCCGGATGGTTTGACATATGGTTATAGATGTGAGGTTCACTAGACCAGCCGGATGGTTCGACATATGATTATAGATGTGAGGTGCAACAGACCAGCCGGATGGTTCGACATATGGTTATAGATGTGAGGTGCAGTAGACCAGCCGGATGGTTCGACATATGATTGTAGATGTGAGGTGCAGTAGACCAGTCGGATGGTTCGAATATGATTATAGACGTGAGGTGCAGTAGACCAGCTGGATGGTTCGACAAATGATTATTGATGTGAGGTGCAACAGACCAGCCGATGGTTCGACATATGATTATAGATGTGAGGTGCAATAGACTAGCCAGATGCTTTGACATATGGTTGTACAGTGTAGATCTGAGGTGCGATAGACCAACCGGATTGTTCGACAAATGATTATAGATGTGAGGTGCAACAGACCAGCCGATGGTTCGACATATGATTATAGATGTGAGGTGTAGTAGACCAGCCGGATGGTTCGACATATGATTATAGATGTGTGGTACAGTAGACTAGCCGGATGGTTCGATATATGGTTATAGATTTGAGGTACAGTAGACTAGCCGGATAGTTCGACTTATGGTTGTAGATGTGAGGTGCAGTAGACTAGCCAGATGGTTGACAGATGAATGTAGATCTGAGGTACGGCAGAATAGCCGGATCGTTAGACAGATGATTGTAAATCTGAGATACAGTAAACTAGCCGAATGATCGACAGATGTTTGTGGATCTGAGGTGCAGTAGACTAGCCGGATGGTTCGACAGATGATTGTAGATCTGAAGTACAATAGATTAGCCGGATTGTTCGACAGATTATTGTAGATCTGAGCAAGAGTAGGCTAGCCGGATGGTCAACAGATGGTTGTAAATCTGAGGTGCAGTAGACTAGCCGGATGGTTCGGCAGATTATTGTAGATCTGAGGTGCAGTAGGCTAGCCGGATGGTCGACAGATGGTTGTAAATCTGAGGTGCAGTAGACTAGCCGGGTGGTTCGGCAGATGATGGAAGATCTGAGGTACAATAGACTAGCCGGATTGTTCGACAGATTATTGTAGATCTGAGGTGCAGTAGGCTAGCCGGATGGTAAACAGATTGTTGTAAATCTGAGGTGCAATATACTAGCCGACAGATGTTGTAAATATAAGGAAACTCTTTTGATGTTTGATCAATTTAAACGGTCCGTGTTAATAGTATAGCAAATTTACATCTACGATGAATGGCGACCACGTGCCAGTTTTGCATTAAAGTGTTAAGTTCATAATATACATGCACATTTTTGTAAAGACGCGTGATTAAGTAACTGTTTTTACACAAAGAAAATGATTAAATATGATTAATGTCCAATAAATGCTTTTATACTTGTTTTAATGCTCTGCATTAATGGTATTTGACGGGAAACAAGTTATATGATTACTTATCTGCACGCATCCGGGACATAACCGTGAATTATTTAAAGCATTCATGTCTTTGTTTATATTGAAATAAAAAAACTTAACATTGACTTTTAAATATAGGATTTATATCCCATCCTAAGGGATAATTGAGTGCACAGACGATTTAAAACAAAAATAATATTTAAACCATCTAAAGGAATTGAAAACGTACCTATTTATTAGTCTTCAAATATGATTTTGATTAAAACCATCTATGACTGACAAGGATATAGTTCCTTGGTAACGGAAACAAAAACAGTTATTAGTAATGCGGGTACTGAAAGTATTTTTAAGTTGTTAAATTTATACATGTCTACATTAAGGAAATGTGTCTAAAGAAGACAAAGTATTCAATGGATACAGAAATATAACTCGCTCAAACACAATACGTAGTTGAATTGTAGTACTGCCATGTATATATTATACAAGTATACAGAATAAGTGACAGCATGCACGTATCACTACCTAGGAACTGTCATCGCTTAAACTTGCCATGCAGGTGCACCGGACCTCGGTCTTTTCCTGTTACCATAGTAAAATATACACTTAACTTTCAGTTGTAAAGTAATGTTTTCCAAAAATACATTTGAAACATTAAAGTCAATAAAAAAATAATTTCAATGTGCCGTATTTTGAGAAGAAGATCTGCATTATATTGAACGAATTGTACATGGAAACGACATGAAGAGCGAGCTTCTTTTCGAATCTAAAATAGGTATGCAATGTGTTAAGCCACCTTTTAACCCTTTACTCCATAGATGAGCGTTTTCCCGCACCAATCACAGAAGGCCTTTGTAAACGAGCAATCTGAACACTTCCTGCACTGTTTTCCACACTGTCAGTTCATATAAACATAATTCACCCAATAATTCAAAAGCCTTCTATATTAGGTGTCAAAAGGCGTCTTTATTAGAGGTGTCCAAAGGTGTCTATATGAAGTAAAGGGTTAATACATGTCAGTGTTACCGCGATCCCACGTCATGGCGACGTGTGGTGTCCTTGAGCAAGACACTTTATTCGCATATGCTTAATACTGGATCGTCTCAGGAAGAACTCGAGCGTGAGTTGTCTTAGATGTAAAAATTGTTTCACATTCGATGAAAAATTAATAAATTAAATTAAACTATACACGACAGTCTTATTCAAGAATGATCTTGTCTGCCAAATGAGTGAGCAAGTTTCTTTTCATGTCTGTGGTTTCTTTCATTTATGTTGTTCCCAAAGACACAAATGTGCAAGCGTTTTATATATGTGTTTGTTTTCTTTATTTTTTACCACAAAGTTTGCAATCAAATGACATTGCAGATTTGTTTTATTGTCATATATACAATCTGTCAACATGGCTGTATGATTCCTTTTGAAATTATTTTTACAAAACCCATCTGGAAATCTATTTGAAGTGTGAAACATCCGCCCGTATTTCTAGAAATCCAATTAGACAATAAACACTAACGCCAGTTTGATGTTATGTTTTATAGTCTATAGTCATTTACAACGTATTGCGCAATTTCCATTGTTCAGAAGAAAAAAAACACACTTAAGCCAATAGTACTTTCTATTTTTTACATTTATAAATTATAGCGTATAGTGTTAAGTTGTCAGTGGCCAGAGAGACGCAATCATATTTTTATTCTAAAATCGAAAGATAAAAAGTAAGTATGTAGATTCTGTTCATTGAGTAATAAATGTATTTCAAATATATATAAGATGTGTAAAGTTGTGCACCTAAATTTAAAGACAATCAATTCATTTAAAAGGCTATATCTTCCAGTCATCAGGAAAAAAGTAATAACATTTAATGTATTTTTGAATGATTATGTAATAAATGTTTTATGGTTCAGTATTAATGTAGCAAATGAATGTGTTAATAAACAATGATTCACTTACAAAAAGAAAAAAAAAGATTGGAAAACATGTAAACGTAACACTTTTAATTGTACCAGTGGTTTAAGTTTTGACATAAAAAAGGGCCATGCGGTTCAGAATTATATGTATAATAAATGAATCGTCTCTCCCAGAACCTTATATTTTCCGAATCAGGTATATCAATACCAAATGAAAAAGCAGGGAATTCCATGCCTGTCCAAGAAATCATAGCTACTGAACGTTTACTAAACTATGAGAGCATTCAAACTATCCCTGAAGCAACTGACCAATCAGCGTGCTCGTTACAATTGCTATTGAACAGACCCAATCGGGAAATCTGGGTTCCTTCTACTGACTAGTAAAATACATGTAAAAGTATGCTATTACGGATGTAAATCTGTTTCTCTATCGATGAATTATTCTAAAACTAAACTATCTCAGTACATATTAAGAATGCAGATATACTACTTTTACTGTAACCCTTCAATATATAAAAAAAATAAAAAAGAAAGTTAATCTGAATAAATCTCAATCTAATCTAATACATAATACCAAATGTTAAGTTGCTAGCAATTCTTTACACCGATTATGGGTGTTAAATATGAATATATTTATGTATCGTATATATGTATATGCTTTTACGGAGCCATTCGGCATTGGCAACGTAAGTTATCGTTTCTATTATCAGTATGGTACGTTTCTTTAAATGAAATTCAATACAATCACACGAAATAAATGTAATTTTGTCTTTATTGTCAGCATATTAAATTTTCTGATTCTCTGTCAATTTATTTTTTTCATTCATGAATATATACAGAAAAAAGAGAATACATGTCCAATAGGAGACACTGTATTTAAAAGAAACCACAAACACTACACAAACATAAACATAACCAATAAACAGGAATAAAATTATGAATAAAATAATCTTAAGTAGTACAATACAGAAGATGTGACGACAGGGGTCACCATCATGTAACGGTCAGTACGGGGCACATCGCCATCTTGTAATAGCCAGTAGAGGACGCATCGCCATCTTGTAACGGACAGTAGAGGGGGAGGGGGGGGGAGGGCGCATCGCCATCATGTAACGGCCAGTAGGGGTGGGGGGGGGGGGCACATCGTTATCTTGTAACGGTCAGTAGAGGACGCATCGCCATCTTGTAACGGACAGTAGGGGGGCGCATCACTATCTTGTAATAGCCAATAGAGGACGCATCACCATCTTGTAACGGACAGTAGGGGGAAGTGGGGGGCATCGCCATCTTGTAACGGCCAGTAGGGGTGGGGGGGGGGGCGCATCGCCATCTTAAAACGGCCAGTAGGGGGGCGCATCGCCATCTTGTAATGGCAAGTAGAGGACGCATCGCCATCTTGTAACGGACGGTAGAGGGGGGGGGGGGGCGAGGAGGGGGGGGGGCGCATCGCCATCTTGTAACGGCCAGTAGGGGGTGGGGGGGGGGGCACATCGCCAACTTGTAACGGACAGTAGAGGACGCATCGCCATCTTGTAACGGACAGTAGGGGGGGCATCACCATCTTCTAATAGCCAATAGAGGACGCATCACCATCTTGTAACGAACAGTAGGGGGAAGAGGGGGGGGCATCGCCATCTTGTAACGGCCAGTAGGGGGCGCATCACCATCTTGTAATGGCCAGTAGAGGACGCATCGCCATCTTGTAACTGCCAGTAGGGGGGTGGGGCGCATCAATCTGGTTTGCAGGTGCTTCTAACCTCGCTCGTCACATTATAAAACGGGACAGCGTAAATAAAAGAAGTCATTGAGCTGATTAGCGGTCCAGTGATTAAGGCATTGGACTTCAAACCCAGGTGTGGCAGGTTCGATCCCCTGCTCCTCCAACAAAAATCAGTTTTTCGGATGAGACTTTAACAAGACCTTCTGTATCCTTGCACTATCCTCCAAAAATCTATAATTACTAATACTCTTCTGGAGGCGTCGCCCTTATGGGAAACCGAAAATTAAAATCATCATCATCATCCAAAGAAGTCCGCTAGACTTTTCTCTTACACGTACGACAACATGCATGTTTTTTCGGTATGAAATAATAATAGAAATGTTTGCATAAGCATTCACTACTACTGTTAATTAAATCATAAAAATGCAATTCATATTTAGAAACGTCAAAAAGTTAATTGCTCATTAAACTCATTAACGGTATATGATACTCCCATTATTAAAACAAATTTGAAAGACTTCTTTCACAGTTTTATTGTCCTTTTGTACGCTTAATGGAGCGACTGTCTTGTGTCTGTCACATAAGTCAATAAATAGGCGCCCTTTGGTTGGCACATAAACTTTCTGTTTGCCAAATGTCCAACTGTCCTTTGCACCTGTAAAAATATTAGGAATTATACTTTTTGTCACACAAAGACAAATGCTGAGCCAGGTTAGCTCAGTCGATAGCGCGTCTGAATATCAATCCAGGGGTCGTGAAATCGAATCTCCGCCCGGCCACATTCTCTTTGATCATTGCGTCTCATTATCATTCGTCTCTCACCGCTGATTCAAGTCCGACTGATTCTAAGTTTTTAAAGTATGGGCACTAAGATGTAAACGTCACAAATTGTACGATTCGTTGTCTCACAGCATTATTACATTTGCCATAGGGTTTTAGTGCAACCCACATGTCCATTGTGAAAAACCTAATTCTGCCCATGTGTCTGGGCTCAATTCCACGTTCAAAATATGCAATTATAAAAGCAATCAAACCTTGATCAGTTTAAATTCCGAATGGTTTTGTGACACCATATCAATTTCCAGAGTTATACTATGTTAACATATGTTTGAATATCGGTTAGGATCAGCTTACAAATACGTTTTGTCTGAACCAATATTATAAATATTGCCATCTTATGTGCGAGTTATACTTTTCTTGAAGCCTACACAGGCGAACATATATATGTTTATATCATAAATACGTATTTCATGTGAGTACCATATCGGATATATGGGCCTCAGAAGTTGTGAATGAAATTTTGCTATGTATTTATATGTGATAATATCTAATTATAACCGCGTGAATTGAAATGATAAAGCGATGAACTGTGTATGATGTTTATGCTGAATAAACGAATTGAATTGAGTCTATTGCTTTTGATAATTACATGTAGCATGTTTACACTTTACACTTTATACACTATAACAACAATGAAAGCATTACGTCTGAGGTTTTGATAGGCATTTAGTCACCTAGAAATGAAAAAAAATATATATCCGCGATAAATATTTATATGGAGCAACAGAACGGTAGATCATCGTCAAACATGCACTCTTCAAATAGCACAATATTATGGAACGCCGGAGCTGTCTTATGTTCAACATTGACATCTTAATTGGTCAATGTATTATCATCTTGGGTTATCGTGTCTTTGTCTTCGGTTAGGACGTTATTGTGTTGGCTTGTCCTATCATTGTGTTTGGTTGTCAAAGTATTATGTTGGGTTGTAGAAACATTGTATTGGGTTCCCAAAGCATTGTGTTTGGGTTGTCTCATCATTATGCTTGGTTGTATAATCATTATGTTGGGTTGTCATAACATTATGTTCGATTGTCTCATCAGTATGTTGAGTTGTCATAACATTGTGATGGGTTGTATAATCGTTGTATTTGGGTTGTCATAGCATTATGCTGAATTGTCTCATTATTATGTTGGGTTGTCATAACATTATGTTGGATTGTCTCATCATAACGTTGGGTTGTCATATCATAAGGTTGGATTGTCTCATCATTATATTGGGTTGTCATAACATTGAATTGGGTTGTCTCATCATTATGTTGAGTTGTCATAACATTGTGTTTGGTTGTCTCATCATTATGTTGGGTTGTCATAACAATGTTTTGGGTTGTCTCATCATTATGTTGGGTTGGCATAACATTAGGTTGGATTGTCTCATCATTATGTTGGGTTGTCATACAATTGTTTTGGGTTGTTTCATCATTATGTTGGGTTGTCATAACATTGTGTTGGGTTGTCTCATCATTATGTTAGATTGTCATAACATAGCGTTGGGTTGTCTCATAATTATGTTTGGATGTATAATCATTGTGTTGGGTTGTCATAACATTGTGTTGGGTTGTCTCATCATTATGTTCAGTTGTCATACAATTGTCTTGGGTTGTCTCATCATTGTGTTATGTTGTCTAATCATTATGTTCTGTTGTCTCATCATTATGTTGGGACAGAATGTAAACATAACCGATAGTGATGAGACGACCAAGTACAATGCTATGACAACTAAACATAGTGGTTAAACAACCGGACATAATGATAAGACAACCAAACATAATGCAGTGACAACCCAACATAATGATTATACAACATAACACGATTAAGAGACAATCCAATACAATGCAATGGCAACCCAATACAATTATTACATAACCGATCACAATGCTATGACAACCCAACATAACGAGACATGACGAGACAACCAAACTTAATTATAAGACAACCGAACATAATGCTACGACAACCCAACACAAAGTTATGACAACCCAACATAATGATGAGACAACATAACATAATAATTAGACAATCTAACATAATGATGAGACAACCGAACACAATGCTATGACAACGCAACATCATGATGAGACAACCGTGTACAATGTAATGACAACCCAACATAATGCTAATACAACTCAACACAATGTTTATACAACCGAACATAATGATGAGCCACCCAACACAATGATATGACAATCCAACATAATAATGAGACAACAGAACATAATAATGAGACAACCGAACACAATGATATGACAATCCAACATAATAATGAGACAACAGAACATAATAATGAGACAACCGAACACAATGCTATGACAATCCAACATAATAATGAGACAACAGAACATAATAATGAGACAACAGAACATAATAATGAGACAACCGAACACAATGATATGACAATCCAACATAATAATGAGAACCTAACATAATTATAAGAAAACCCAACACAATGTTATGCCAACCCAACATAATGATATGGCGACAGAACATAATGATTAGACAACCGCAAACATTGATATTACAACCCAACATAATGATGAGACAACAGAACATAATGATGAGACAACCCAACACAATGTTATGACAACCCAACATAGTGATGAGACAGCCTTACATAATGATGAGACAGCCGAACATAATGATGAGACAAAATAATGGTGAGACAACATCATGGCAAGACAACATAATGGTGAGACAACAGAACATAATAATGAGACAACGAAACATTTTGATAAGACAACCGAACAAAATGATGAGAAAACCGAACACAATGCCACGACAATCCAACACAATGACGAGTCAACCCAACATAATAATGAGACAACCAAACATAATGATGAGAAAACCTTACATAATGATGAGACAAACCAGCATAATGGTTATACCACCTAAGATAATGATTATACAACCCAATTTTATGATTATACAACCCAATGTATTGATGGGACAACCCAATATAATGACGCAATAACACATTAAGATATCAATGCTGAATATAAGATAGCTCCGGCGTTCCATACAACATGCACTGTGGTTATCTGTTTTAACCACTGGATCAAAGTTGAGATGTGCAATGACTTTCATTCCAACTAAAATGAATTCAATTGTAACCGATGTGAGGCTTTACGAAAGTGAATAAAGTTTATCTTACATTACTAGTGTTATATATTTTATTAACAGTTAAATAATACCTGTACACCTGTACACCTATATATTTCCATTTTCATTATCATAAAGGTATTTAAAGCATTTTCATTGAACAACATCAATTTTTTAAAGACTTATATTTTTCGATAAAACCCTTAACACCTCGTGTCAGGGTCAGTGTCCGTAAGCGTCATCAGTCAGTGGATTGGACATGTGATACCGCGACCAAAAAGTCCAAAAATAGTGCATCTCCGGAAATTTCAATGATATCGGACACACGTTCTACTGTTACTGCTAGGCGTAGCTTATACCAGCCGAAAGCACCTGAACCAGTACCACGTAAAGTTGTAGTAACAAACGCTGATGTCCACGTTAGTGCCAATCCTACAATGCAGCAAATGTTCGATAAGTTGACTGCTGATATGAACATGATGTTTCTGTCTCTCAATGAACGTTTTGATATTTTAGAGTCTACGCTCGATCAACGTATTGCCAACAGAGTGTCACAAGCTGTTAACAAACGTATGAACAATGAGATAAATCGGGTACGGAAAGATATTGATGCTAAATTTGACTCTAAGTTTGACTCGTTACAAGATTCAATGAAGGCTGATATTTCGGCTGATATAGCTGACATTCGCGATGAGGTCAAATCACTGAAGGAGGTATCAACCAACAGTCGTACTGCTGCTACCTCGCAGCCCCTTATAGATCGCTCATTTAATATAGTGATAAGGAACCTTCCTAAAAGCGCGAGTGAAAACACACATGCTAAGGTCAATGCTGTATTTAAGGATGGACTGAAACTGTCCAATGTCACCATCAGCAAAGCAGAACGGAAAAAAATCATATACCGAGTCTATGTCCGGGGTAATCATTGCGACACTTAAATCAAAGGCTGATAAACTAGTCGCCAATATTCCAAAGTATTTATTCACCACGACCAGTTGCCTTCTGAAAGATCAGCAAACAAAAACTTTGCTACTATTCTTGGTGCGTTGAAATCCAACCAAAGTAATCTCTAAATGAGGGGATCTCGGATCATTTATCGGGACCAGGAACGTGATATTTCAAGCCAATCCGTCCAGGATAACCGTTCAACTGATGGACATAGAGAGTCGCGTGATTCTCGTCGGGTCACTAACGGTGGTAGGTGTCATACTGATGGTGATTGGGATCGTGTTGATAGGCGTGGATCACGGGGTTACTCTTCTGGTGGTCGCTCTGGTGGCTACAATAACCGACGATAGGTCGAATGTGGGTTTTTGGAATGTGCGCGGATGGAAAACAGACATAAACTGTGAAAATAATATTTTTAGATCTTCTTACACTTTATCCACTGATTTAGACATTTTAGGGGTGGCAGAAACCCATTTGCTTGGTGAGGAAGATTTACATCTCGAAGATTTTACGTGGTTTGGACACAATAGAACTCACATCCACAAGAATGCTAGGAAGGGTTCAGGAGGAGTAGGCTTTTTTTTTATAAGAAATAATCTGCTTTTAGATTTTTCCGTTTCAATAGTTAATAACGAGACTGAAGGTTTTTTTTACTTAAGTTCTCTCACATGTCAAGTAATCTTACATTACTGCCATGTGTTTGCTATTTACCAACTGAAAATTCATCTAGGTCTGTTGATGTTAATATTTCTTATGAATCATTACTGTCATTCATTTATCAGTTCAAGAATGATGGCATCATGTATATTTGTGGAGACGTTAACAGTAGATGTGGAGATAGTAACGATTCCATACTTGGCGTTGATGATATCATTGACCGGAAAGTTATCGATTTTAGTATGAACTCATATGGTGATCTATTGATCGATTTTTTAATTAATGTTAATATGTGTATGTTGAATGGTAGGAATAATGTTTGTTATGAATTTACCTCTATTTCTACCAAAGGTAGATATGTGGTAGACTATTGCTTTGTTAACCATGATATGTTGAATAAGTTTATCAATTTTGAAGTTGTCAAAGTGTCTACACTCGTTAACACTACAAACAATGTAGGTGGAATAGTTCCAGCTGCAATGCCAGATCATTTGTTACTTAAATGGTGTTTACTGGTTGAATATGATATAAGTGTTGATAGTGGTAAATATAAAACAAACTCTCAATATACAAAGTTTGATATTAACACTATCCGAGTTGATTTTATGTTAAACCAAGAAACTTTGTGTGATGTTAACTGTGCTATAACTAAACTTGAAAGTAGTTTTAGAAGCCAAGCAGACATAGATGCTGTGTTTTCTGATTTGTGTAATATTGTCAAAAACTCAATGTTTAAGCAATTACCTTTTAAAGAATTGAAGTCGGGTATATGTAATAGAAAACGATGGCCTGATGACCTGGTGGTCGGATGAATTAACTGACATATGGAAAAGAGTGTGTATTGCTGAGAAGTCTTGGCTATCATGCAATAATAAACGTAACAAGATTATTTTGAAATCAGAATATGTGATTATTCGTAAAATGTTTGACAATAAAGTGCAGAGATCTAAGAGCTTCTATTGGTATTCATTACAATATCGGTTATTGGATGAATGCAACGTGGATTCTACCAAATTTTGAAAATCAATTGGTAAAATTGGTGTAAATTGCGCTAAAAGTAATGTTATACCAATGGAAGTTATACTTGAGGATGGATCTATTTCTAATTAAGTTGATGTTGTACTGTCCAAATGGAAAACTGACTTTAGTTCTTTATTCCAATCTGTCAGCAGCTGTGATAATGATACTAATACCTGTATTAATGATACACAGTCGGAAAATGTGCGTTTTAACGATCATATTTCTATCACTGATGTACATAAATCAATCACCAATTCAAATAAAGATAAATCTTGTGGAATTGATAACATTCCAGTCGAATTTCTTAACAATGATTCTGCTGTGTCATTATTGCATGTGCTATTTAACATTTGCTTTGATAATGGTATTGTGCCAAGTTCATGGAGTAAATCTATTATAAATCCTATTCCTAAATCATCCCCCTTAGACAAACGAGATCCATTGTCATATCGAGGTATTCCACTTGCTCCTGCAATGTACAAACTATATTGCTCGATGTTAAATAATAGATTAAATTCTTGGGTTGAATCTAATGATAAATAAAGTGATGAGCAAAATGGATTTCGAAAAGGTCGAAGCACTATGGATCATATTTTATCTATAAATTACATTATTGATACCAGAAAGAAAAATACTTATTGTGCATTTATTGATTTCAAGAAAGCTTATGACACTATAAATAGAAATACCCTTTGGAAATGGTTATCTGATATTGGAGTGTGTGGTAAGATGCTATCTGCTGTAAGATCTTTATATGTATCTATTATATCATGTGTAAGAGTAAATTCACTCAAAACCGAATGGTTTGATGTTAATTGTGGTCTACGACAGGGTTGTATTTTGTCACCTTTACTTTTTAATTTATTTATTAATGATTTGACAATGTATCTTAAATCTTTTGATATCGGTATTATTATTGGAGATGAGGAAATATGCATTATGTTATATGCAGACGATATAGTTATTTTAGCTGAGAACGCTGATGAGCTGCAGTTGCTGCTAAATGCTTTAAGCGTCTGGTGTTCTTTAAATGACATGACCGTGAATGCGTCTAAAAGTAATGTTATGCATTTTCGGCCTAATTCGTTACAACGCAGTAATGCCGTTCTTAAGTGTGGGGACAAACTACTACCAATTGTAGATAGATATACTTATTTAGGTGTTGTTTTACATGAACATCTTGATTATAATGTTACTGTTAAATCAGTTGCTCAGAGTGCTAGTCGTGCATTGGGTCTCTTAATCGCAAAATGTAAAAAAATGGGAGGCGTGCCTTATAATGTTTACACTAAATTGTACGATTCCGTTGTAGGGCCGGTTTTTAATTATAGTGCACCGTTATGGGGTATCCGCACATATTCTTGCATTGAGGCGGTACATAACAGAGCTCAACGTTTTTTTTCTAGATGTTGGCAAGTATACACCCAAGATGGAATATCAGGAGATATGGGTTGGAACCCTTCAATTGTAAGACAGTTGAAAACTGTTTCGCTATATTGGTCACGTTTGTCATATATGAGCGAAGAGCGGGTCAATAAACGTATAGCACTCTGGGTAACAAGTAAAGCGAATCGTTCGTGTAAGAATTGGGTATTTAATATTACACAATTTTATAATGTCGATAACTTATATATGATTGCAACATTGAAGAACCTTTGTCTGCTTCATTTGTTAGTGATGTCCATAGTGGTATATTTAACGATTATGCTACTAAATGGTTTAATAGAATAAATAATGATACTGGTCCTTCTAGACGAGGTGGTAATAAACTCCGTTTGTATAAACTCGTCAAATTAGAATTTGTACCTGAACAATATTGTAAATTGATAATTCCTCCCAGACATAGGTCTGCATTTAGCAATTTTCGCTGTGGTTTAGCCCCCATCAGGATTGAAACTGGTAGATACGAGGGTCTGTCAATCGATGAAAAGTTATGTCCATTTTGCGATACTATTGAACACGAATACCATGTCTTATTCAATTGTTCAATATACGGTGATTTAAGAGAAAAAAATATTTAATCGTGCAATAGTTTGTAACAATATATTCTTGACTCTGTCTGATATTGATAAATTCATTTTCTTGTTTTCCAACTCGGATATGATACGTATTTGTGCCAAAACCTGCTTCAAATACTACAAAGACGACAATTCTTAATTAGTAAATAATGTTTTTATTTGTCAATAATGCTCATTATTTTAGTTTCCTGTTTTTGTTTATTTTATCTCGTCTAAAGCAACTGTTCTAATCCAATTCAAGGTGATCTGATCAACGTGTGTAATGATATTTTACTTCCAGTTTTTAGTATGCGCGATAGTGGTTATTTTTCTTTTTAGTGTCTTATCATTATTTTATGGCAGTTCTTAATAATTGATTAGCAAGGTTTCTTTAGTTTTACCTATGTAATTATATGTTGCATGTACAGTGTTCTTTATGATTGTATTATACAACGGTGATAGTCTCTTATAACTCCAAAATGGAGTGGCAATATACATTTAATGTGCTGTATATATTGATATTTTACATGTGTATATATGTTGATGAGACTCAAATAAAGATATAAACTACTAATACCCTTGAGCCGGACTACTTTTACGTTTCTCGCGTAAACAATAGCCGTTACGATATTATTGGATATCAGATCTAGAGAAGTTGATGTCAGCCAGGACAGAGGTGATGTATTCTTACGCGTTTACTTTGTAGCGTATAGTTATTTTTGTTTTTTTTTGTTTTTTTATTCACTTGAGGAGTCTAAAATTAAATATAATCATCAGGATTGGAATTATAAGGATTAAATCTTTTTTTTCTGGTTTTTATGCACGTGTAAAGAATGTCGAATCACGCAAAAATCTGACATAAAGTCCTTCGAACTTTATTTGATTTGTGCGTGATTCGACATTCTTTACACATGCATAAAAAACAGAAAAAAATGAATTTAATCCTATAGTAAAGCATTAAATAGTGTAAACAGGTAGCGTTTTGTTCCGGCTAATATCTCAATATCGTCCAGCAACTATTTATATATTCATCCCCATAATATTCGATTTACATGTATTTTTCAAATGATTGTGTATGCATGTATGATGAAAGCTCGTTTGTATTTTATATTATAAAGGAAAAATATAGTAACAACCCGATTTTATTCCCATTTCATCAGACAGTGTTAAAGATATCGATAATCAAAAGCCGGGCTTTAATATATATTCATACGCATTTCTTAATTTGATTGATATTCTTGTAACGTTTGGTTTTATTTTACGCCATTTTAAAGTACGACATAATGCAATGTCTGCAATATTTTTTTATTCTATGATTTTTTTCCCTTATAAATATTAAATACATGATAAAAAATCAAATTCGAGGAATAAAAAGTAGTCCCTCTCGCGTATAATCATTTTGGATGTGAAAAACACTTTGATCACGATGCTTTGATTAATAGTGTGTGTTTCTTTGCGAAGATATCAAGGGAATGGCCGTATTTGATGTTGAGCGAATTTGTGGCCAGACCCTTTTGTCTAAGATTGTATTTGATTTATATGCATAATATACAATGTAATATTTTTTATGTGTTTATGCGGCAATTAATTCGCTATTACTAAGTAAAAATACATAACTTTGTGACTTTGCTCGGCTTTAAATAGCTGACAACTAACAGTTCTAATAACTTGTACCTGATTAACTCTAATTTGCTCAATAATGTTGATTGATGAATATGCATTTTATTTCTTCTTTCTATAAATACGAATTTAGCGCTTCCCTTTGTACCAATAATACATAAATCACTCAGTTTCACACTGACTTCAAATTTGAATAATCGAATTAATTATATATTTTATTCTTTGATGCTGATTTTGCTTTCAAGTTTATTGTTTGTACTATGAATATATGTTCAAAATTTTGCATGTTATACCGCTTATAAAACGCCAAGGCTTACTTCCCTTTATCATAAATTTCATTCAGCAGACTTTATTAATTATACATGAGTCGATCCGTCATTAGCAGACATTTAAGCAATCGTCATTGTAATTATGTTAAACGTTTTTTACTGTTTCAAACTAAGTTGACATAGGGTCGGGCTTTCTTATGGGATAGTTTAAAAATCATGAACTTGACAATTCAAAATAGAAATAAATGTAGATGAAGTACAGAAGTAAAAGCAACAAAATGTAACTTTCAAAATAAATATGAATCAACGGAAACAAGAAAAAATAATAAACAAATCTTAAACAACAAGAAAAAAATGAAAAAACACTAGAAGAAGAATAAATAAACGAGGAGACAATATCAAGAGAAATATAGAAATAATACGGAATCAAGGCTATAAATTAAAACAAACAAGGAAAATAATGTGAACAAAAGCAAATGAAAACACGAGTACATACAAAATAATACGAGAGAAACCGGAGAAAAGAGTTAATTCAGGTCGAAAGAAAAATAAAAACAAGAACAAGAAAGGAAGGAACGAGAAAAGTAAGAAAAGGAAAAAAACAAAAACAAGAAGACGCACGATAAGGCGAAGCAGCACAAGAAGAAGAAGATATCTTTGATAAGGTTAAGCATCTACAAGGAGGATATACTAACTATTTATTGTGGGGTTGTTTTTTTTTCGATATTGTTTCTCTCTCTTATTGTGCTAAAAAATTGTCGTTCAATCCATTTGTTATATATTTGTTATGTTTATTTGTATATGTTGATATATGTAACATAGGTAATAAAATATGTTTAAACTATATACTAACTAGGGAAAATATGAACTGTTTAAATTTTCAAGTTAACTTTCGTCCATAAAATATGTCCATAGAACTTTAACAAGTATAGTCCAGGAGAATAATATAAAAAATCATCCGAACCATGCAGTAGGGTATATACAAGGTTTTATTTCGGTTTCTTGTTATTAAGAGTGTATTGAATAAGAATCCGCTGTGTGCCACCTTGGCATCATTGGGGAAAATTTTTTATCAGCCATTATATTACCCCACCGTAAAATCATTATTTGTAATTAAAATCATCATTTGTAATTTTTTAATAATCTTTTTATGTTTGTTATTTGTTGAACACATTAAAATATATTTACAACATTGATATTAAAACGGATCTGATTGGAAGGCTATCGTTAAAAAGAATACAAATTTTAGATTCACACGTCAAGATAAAATAATCATTACAAAAAGGGAGGTTATATAAATATAATCACATATTATTTGTTGTCTCCAATGTAAAATATTTGAACACACACAAATGGTCTAGCTAACACAACGAATGTGATATTAAGGCGGATTTGAGGTTATTAAGTAAATGCTATTCATCACAAAGAAACACCATGACCTGGCAGTGTACTGGCAGCAAACAAGATGTGACGATTTCAGCCTCCCATAGTTGAAATTCTTCAGAAAGGAGAAGTTTGTTTACAACGAAAACTACAGCAAATAAACTTAAAACACTACAAAGTTGGGTAAGCTAATTTAAATAAGTTTTACTTATATCATAAAGATAAACAGTCTCATACTATCTATACACCATGATCATTCCTTTTATAATACGTCAAATTTATATTTTTGAACATGTGTTTATTGAGTGCAGACGATACCAGATTCTGACGGTGAAATTTATAAGAGCATATATTATATGGCTATAGATGAGCTTATATAGATAATTCGTCATGTCAATATCTTTAATGTAGATGTCTACAGCCATATATTTATTTCTTTTACAAAATATTAAAAAAATAATCGATTAAACGTGAAACGGAAGGTGTTCCGCTCAAAATTTCTATGTTTGGAAGCCCATATCAGTCATAATTTTGAAGAATAAATATCATTGACAATTATCGAAAAAAACAATGTTTTCAGCTATTAACTTTCACTTTCAGACGTGGTAATATATTCATTTTATTTTAGAATGAAACATGCGTACCTATTCGAGTGTGACGTCTTCAATAAACCTTTATATGTAGCAATCCCGGAAAGAATAAACAGCATCATATCAGCAAGTAAACAAAGACATGACGACCTTTACAGGAAACTGGAGCAAAGCTTAGCAGAAGACTCAAGTTTAGAGATTAAATACCATAAATCATGTGTTTCTACATACACATCAACTCTGCATATATCCAGATATAAGAAAAAACATGGACTGAGGGAATCAACTTCAAGTAGTCAGGAGCCACCAAGAAAGAGAAGATCTGAGGGTGATCATTTTAAGTTTCAAAAACATTGTTTATTTTGTGGAAATGAATGCTTACCATTTGATAGCAGGCACCCAGATAGATGGCGTAAAGTAATGCAATGTAGGTCATTATCAAAATCTGGACCATCCTTTAAGGATACAATAATAGACATTTGTGACAAGCGAGGAGACAAACACGCTGAAGAAGTTCGCATAGGAGTTCTTGGGGCAGCATCAGATTTGCATGCTGCTGATGCACATTTACATAAAGGGAAACAGTATGTCAGTGCAGACAGAAAACATCTCACAACGACAACTGATTTCAAAACTTACAACTCATTTTGGCAGTGATCTTATGGTTATGACAACTGAGGGAATGTAAGTATATTATGTTTTAGAAAATTTGTTCCACTGAATTTAAAATTGGTAGAAATAGAAGACGAGGATGTTCTCCAACTAGACAATATTTTCAAACAAATAAGAGCAGAAACATCATCAATACCAAAGATTAAAGATTATGATCCTAATTCTTATAACTTGCCGGATACTAT
Organism: Panopea generosa; assembly: GCA_029582155.1. NCBI lineage: Eukaryota > Metazoa > Mollusca > Bivalvia > Adapedonta > Hiatellidae > Panopea > Panopea generosa. Next base: position 38,216,936 of record CM055906.1, read on the forward strand.
CAACAACACAAGTCCAACTTTACTTGAGTTTGTGTCTCAACTTGTCTCTAAAGGAAAACTTTCAAAGTTTTCGTTAAGTTAAGCACAATCTATCCAAAGTCATATCTCACATAGCCCTAATCAGACTACATTGGGTGTTCCATCAAAATGCACTATAAGTTTGGGTCAAAAGAAGCTATTGACATAATGCACGAGTATGGATATACCTCTTCGTATGACGAAGTACTAAGGTTTCGGAATTCTGCTGCTAAATATGTAGGTAAGCAAGGGTTTTCTGCAATGGGTCTACACATTAATGATGGACCAATTGGCGTATGGTGTGATAATTATGATTTGAATATATTTTCGCCAAATGGAACAAGAGAAACGCACGCAATGGCAATAGAATTCACACAGCAAGAAATTGATACAGGTAGACAGCCTGGAAACATGGACATATCAATACCAAGAATCAGCAAAGATGAATCGAGTAATCTTAAGTTCAGCGAAATGTCACCTGTTGAATTTGTCCATTACCAGGGACCAAAAGCTCCAACTCCTCCAACATTAAATCACCGAGGTGGGCAATCGTTTGATGTCGTCAAGACGGTCGAAAAAAGTATTATCAGCGCTATGCGCAGCTGAAAATGATTTGAAATGGATTAAGCAAGTTATGGAGAATGATAATAATGACATGCCAGTCATATCAGAGTGGTCAGGTTATATGACAAAGTTGGCAAGGGAACAGGAAGTCCAGAATACACGAACAAAGTATGTATTTGGCCCATTGATCGATGCATCACCTTCACATCCTGACACAGTCCTAACAACAATTTTGCAGTCTGAAAAGTTCATCCAAGCCCATGGTCAAAGGTTCATCCATCTCGTAGCTGACATGCAACTCTACAAAGTTATTCTCAAAATAAAGTCAGAGCCTAAGCGATGGAAACATCTCGTTGTACGTCCTGGTGGATGCATAGCTCATGTCATTCATTGGTTGCATTAGAACTCTTATGAAAGAGTCTGGTATTGAGGATATACTAAATGCAGCCTTCAGGGGAATAGCCAATATGCTTAATGGGAAGGCATGGCCAAAAGCAATGAGAGGACTACGTATGATTATCACTGAAATACCAAGAGAATTCTTGATAGAAGGCACTGACATTGATATATTGCAGTCAAAACTTGAGGACCAAAGACAGACTCCTATGGGACGCCTCTGGATAGATTGCCTTGTGACGCCAGTTTGGATTGCCTTACTCTTCTTGCGTGCCGAAAGAGAGGCAAACTGGTTATTACACTTATATTGTGTACATCATATGATTCCTTATTTTTTCGCAGCAGCACACTTTAACTATGCCAAATACTCAGTATGGTATTTGTTAGAAATGAAGGAATGTCTCCCAGAAGAAGCACAACACATGTTTCATAAAGGCGATCACGTTTGTCGACATAATGAAGGCTCATGGAATGCAGTATTTTCAGAGCAGTTTGGAGAACAAACCTATATCAGGTATGGAAAAGCAAAAGGAGGCCTTGTAGGTATCACATTTTCTCCTGATCAAGTATCACGATGGATTTTATCGTACAATTTGTGCAATAGTGTTTCGCTGTCAATGGATTCAATGTTCTGCTGTGAAGAAGATTCAGGGCATGGGATATCCTCAAGACAACACAAAGAGGAAGGAGCTAAAAGAATAGCTCTTGATACAGAAGATAGAAAGAAAATACGACAGGAACTTGAGAAATACAGACACCCACTGAAAACACCAAGAGACAAACTAATGAACATCGTTAATGGCCATATTGCAAATGAAAAAGTGAATGTTCAAGATGCAGTGGTAATTGGCGAGCGTATGGCTGCAAAGTTCAGGAACAAACTTCCCAAAGGTTTTTACGATTCAGTCAAGGAAGAAATTGTTACAATGGAAACGATGAAAAGGGGAGTCAGAGTAGGAGAAAAGACTGTAAATGATACTGAAAAGTTGTATGCTCGCATGTTGGTGACAAGCGCACATAGAAACTTTGATCTTTTAGGGATACTCAGCTTTGAGTTAGCTCCAGTACCGTTTAGCTTGTTTGATGAGTATGGAGATCTAAGAAAAAGAAATAAATCTTCACTTTTGAATAAGCTAGCAGTTATGACACCTCAGACGGACTTAGCAAATAAATCTGATGTGGAAATCATTGATGGAAACGCAATGCTTTATCATGTATCATGGCCAAAGATAGCAACAGTTGATGCCCTTGCCACAAACTTCATTAAACCGGTGTAACGTTGTAAACTGACCCCCATAGAATAATGACCCCCCCCCCCCCCCCGGTCATTATTTTATATAGAATAGTGACTCCCCGGTCATAATATTATGACCGGGGGGTCATAATATTATGACTCCCCCGCACGTAGAAAAATGACCCTCACATATAATTGTGACCCCCTATAGAATAACGACCCCCTAACCCAAACCCTAACCCTAACCCATCTAAGGTACACTTACAACATAATTATCCCCACCGATAGGCATCGGAGGAGAATATGGTTATGGCACTCGTCCGTGCGTGCGTCCGTGCGTGCGTACGTGCAACATTTTTTTTGACACCGCAACTCTTCATTCATTATTGGACGGAATTAATTCAAACTTTCAGGGATTACTACTACCGATGCTTAGTTGTGCAGAAAGAAAAAAATGGATTTGCTCCACCTGTTCGGGAGTTATGGCCCTTAAATTCGAACAACATCTTATTTTCATGGGCGTCACAGGTCATAAAACATGGGACTTCCCCACAACCGATTTGCATATTTTATGCCTTATATTGATATATTTGTTTACTTTTTCTACTTTAAAACGCCTGAAAAGTGACACAAATACCCCAAATCCAAAGAAGGAATGTCTTTTCAACAATATACTGAAATTTGAATAATTTCTAACGACGAGGAGCGTCACAGATAATAAAACCACTGGGCTACCCCACACCCGTTTCGCCTATTTTTGGAGATATATATGAGTGACATAAAGGTGACATAAAGAAGGTTAAGAGTATTTGACATCACTTTCAGGGGTGGCATAAAACATTGTGCTTTTCCACGTATGAATTGCCTTTTTTACAATCTTGCACTCCTGAAAATGAACTATTTTAGCGTCAATAGCATTTTTTCGTAATGAGCCCGCGAGCCCATGCTATTACGAAATTAGTGCAACATATAGGATGCAATAACAAAATGATGTTTCTTCTAAAATTTCGGACAAAATCATTGTTACCATAAGTTCCAGAATGCGTACACTACATTGTACAGAAGGTAAATTAATAATTATATACATGTATGCGTAACATAATGCGATGTCACAAAGTTACGAGGCTGTTAAAGGTACTTTCTCAACGAATCAGGGAAAAATCTTGGAAAAATAAAACTTAAGCCTGTTGAAATACTTGAAGCATGATACCTTTATAGGTAACAAAAAGATTTAGATCTAAAACATGTTCTAAACAAAAAGTCATGCACCTTTAAAGCAAGGGTTTCGTGATCTATGTTCTAAGTATGTTCTACCGTGTACGTTGAAAGTTGCAGGGGTTTCAAGTTGCAAAAGGATTCCTTTATGTATCCCCATTCCGTTAGGTCATCTGTTTCTATTGGCAAAGGTTTGATACGGCGAAACAATATCCCTTTGGTGACACTTATCCGCTTTAATAAGCAAGCGCGCTATCATTGCGCCACCGAGGCTCACGGTCAAGATCTTTCATGTGAGGAAACTAACCAGCTAGCTTGCGGAACGTCGGTGGTTCTACCCAGGTGCCCGCCCGAGCCTGAAAATTGCCCGGAGGGGCACCTTGCGTCTTCCTCCACCATGTAAAGCTGGAATGTCCACACCATAATGTCCTCGTAAAGAGGCGGGAGGGTCATAAAACTGGGAAATATTATCCTCCAGCCTAAAATCGGTTCTCTCTATTTCTATAGTAACCTTAAAACGACTTAGGTATATCTTCTTTTATTGTAAAACTTCTCTTTAAGTACAATAATGATAATTCAAATGAAAACCATTTTAAATTTCATTTTTCAATAGATGTACGCTTATTTCTTAGCGGGGCCTCTAAGTTATACTGCTGTTGTGTCAGCTGTAAAGGTACTATCTCAACGAATCTGGGGAAAATAAAACTTAAGCCTGTTGAAATACTTGAAGCATGATACCTTTATAGGTAACAAAAAAATTTAGATCTAAAACATGTTCTAAACAAAAAGTCATGCACCTTTAAAGCAAGGGTTTCGTGATCTATGTTCTAAGTATGTTCTACCGTGTACGTTGAAAGTTGCAGGGGTTTCAAGTTGCAAAAGGATTCCTTTATGTATCCCCATTCCATTACAACAGCAGCAGCAGCAGCAGTAACAACAACAACAACAACAACAAATATAAGCAATAGAAACACGACAGTGACTTGAATTGATATAGAGTATGTTAGTAATAGGTTAGGTGGGGGTCAATATTTTATAGATAAAATCGGGGGGTCATTATTTTATAAGGGGTGTCAGTATTTTATAGAAAGGGGTCATTATTCCATATAAAATAATGACCGGGGGTCATTATTCTATATAAAATAATGACCGGGGGGTCATTATTCTATGGGGGTCAGTTTACAACGTTACACCGGTAACAAGAGACCACAGTGTTTATGTTGTGTTTGACCGATACTTCGAAGGATCCATCAAATCCCATGAGCGCGAAAGACGTACCTCTGGAACTGTCACCTGTGATATGGAAATGTCATCAAATACACCATTTCCATATCTTTAAATATATGAAATATCTTTATGAAAAATGTCGGAAACAAGAAGAAGCTAATACGATTACTGTGTACAACACAGCATGATGCCCCACTGAAAATGATTGACGAAGAGGATAAGGAATTTGAACACGAAGAAGCAGATATCAATATGATACGTTATACCCTTCTTGCAAAAGATGATTCACTTCAACATATCCAAATATTAAGTGACGATACTGATGTATTCGTCTTGTAAGTGTACTTTACATGGAAACATCAATTGGCTAAGAAAATAACAATGAAGAAAATGGATGGAAAGATCATAGATATAAACGCTACAGCATTTAATCTTGGTAATAAATGTTTGGAATTTCTGCCGTTGCATGTAGCTACCGGTTGTGATACTGTGTCCTATCCCTTTGGCAAAGGAAATATTTCTGCAATAAACTTGATGCTGAAACCTTTCACTGGGTTCCATAGGAGATAAAACTACTACTGAAGTCAAACCACAACAAACTGGTTGCAGATTGTTTAGTTTGCTATATGGGTTCAATACCACTTTAAGCATGAATGAACTCCGTTATATGATGTTTACTATAAAGAAGGACAATTGCTCAAACCTCAAATCTCTCCCTCCCACTGATGACGCTTTGAAATACCACATGAAAAGGGCGCATCTTCAGACAATGCTTTGGAAAGCTGCTGAAGAGAAAATGGCACCATCGGTAAATGTTGAAGAGTTTTGATGGTCCTTAAAGGATGGCGTACCACATCCCATTACGACAGGGAAGGCTGCAGCTCCAACAAACCTTCTAAAAGTGATAGCTTGTAGTTGTGCTTCAGACCCGCCTTGTGACAGAAATCATTGTAGTTGCAAAAGTGAAAAGCTTATATGCACATCATTTTGTAAATGTCGCGCCGACATGTGCAATAATAAGTATACAGAAATGTTAAATGAAGTAGATGATGATATTATAAGCGATGACAACACTGAAAGTGATAATGACAATGATTTCGGTGGTATATAAATGGAAAATGTTAAATCAATTGAACTGAAATAGGTTGGACACCTTCAAAGAAATTTTAACGGGTAAACCTACTAATGTAAAAATAATCAAGTACTCTAAAATGGGAAAATACCAATAATGCGAGACGACATGAAAACAATTCAATCTTTAAATACAACGTTGTTGCTGCATTTTTATAATTGTGTGTTGAGGAGTCATCATTAAATGACATTGCATTGTTTTTTTTATTTAAACCACTGTTTTTATCTAATCTAGTCATTGCTGAAAATTGTGTGATATTTCCTATCTATTTATTACGTTTTCTGCAATTTAAACATGCATTTTGATATTCGCGTTACACATATTAATGATTATAACATAGTTAGAATAGGATGTTTAGATTTATTCTTTAGAATAAAGAAAACCATACATTGCATTATGCTCTGCTTACTAGTCGTATTTCCATTTTGCTTTGTTTACAAAATTCATATAATCCTTTAATTAAGCATGTTTTTTTTTTTGTTTTTTTTTTGTGGGGGGGTTGGGGTGGGGGTGGGGGGGGGGGGGGGGTTGGGGGTGGGGGTGGGGGGGTGGGGGATGAATAATTGAATAATAATAATAATAACTACGACTGACCATTCCTTTCAATTCCAAATGCCTGCACATACTCATGTTAGTAGACAATACGGTACCAGAATTTTCCTTAGTTTATTGGTTATTTTTAAAGAAAACAGCATTGAAATTTGACGATAGCGGCCATTTTGATATTCCTTAAATAAAATAAATTCCCCAAAGATGACAAAGTGTCATACAGTGGATTCTCATTAAGTACATCGTTAAGAACAGGAAATTGCAAACAAACCTTGTTTCTACCCTATTGCAAGGTTCAGCTTCAGTTCTCCTGGACTAGTACATGTGTATTTCTTTACAACACTATCAGACGGGAAATGAGTGTACCTCATTAACAGTAACGGCAAACGCTAATATACGTTAAGCAATACGCACGTGTATTAAATACGGGACATTATCAAGACGTCACTACACACTTTGTCACCACAGGCCCTATCTTACTATAGCTTTTGGATAGCTATATATTGTAAGTAATGGAAAGATAGGACTCTTCAAAATGACCATATCTGGTTTGAAGAATATATAGGTGTGAAGCGAGAAAAAAATTAAATCCGAGAACAAAATCATAATAAACCTACTGACTAATGTTGAACTCTTTGAAAACAGTAATTAGCAAGAAATATGCATTTTTCCGCGAAATCCAAGTTTCTACAATTATGAAGGCTGTACACATCTGGTACTGACACGGATTGAATATGTCGTCATTGCATGATTAGCCAAAATGTAAACCTTACATTTTGAAGGTTAAAATTTGGTAAGAATATATCAAAATTATTACATAATAAACATAGAAACATGAAAACATGTCAAAAGATATACCCTTGATGACAACAATTAAATAGTTATTGTCTATAATGTTCAACTATAATTTAACATTATCGTGCGTGTACGGGTAAGACCGAAAACGCATTTCCCGCCATCTGTCAAACGGCACCTGATAACTTATCAAAATCATACAAGATATTCGCACCGTGCAATCGGAAATAACTAGGCAAGGCAAATGTTGGACTCGTTTTAGAACGTAAAATATTAATTTTATAGGCAAAATACGACCTATCTGTTGTTATTACATGGTGTATATGTTTAGAATATCATTTTGTACGTACGCTTTAACTCAATTTCATTGAAATCGGTCATGGATCATGGATTCAGTGATTTGGGGTATTTTTGAAGTATCCTACCTTTCCATTATTTACTATATATATATAGTTTCTGCGATATGCAATATATACCCTATATATATATATATTGCATATCGCAGAAACTACCTAAGACACTTAAATCGATAAAATCCAATAAAGGCTACTCTGTCTAGTAGTCGATAACGTATTGCTTCCCTTTACATTTTCCGATAATGAGAAATAAACTACCTGTCGCTACATCTTTTGCCTGCGGGCATATTAAGATTAAATCGATAAAATTGTTATAAAGTACATTTTTGCGGCAGTTTTAATGTAATAAAAGGGTATATGCAATGTATTAAACAAGAAGACATGCCAACAATTAAATTGTAAAATATTTTAGATTTCTCAAGTTTTATCACCCCGCCTGGAGCAGACATAATACAGAGCTCTGTATTATGTCTCTGCCTGGAGGCACAACGATTTCATTCATTCATTCATCAATTATTTCATTCGTTCATTTATTCATAGTTCTCAATTTCATTTATTCATTTATTCATATTTCTCAATTTCATTCATTCATTCATTCATTCATTCATTCATTTATTCATTCATTCATTCATTCATTCACTCAGTGAAATAAATCAGTTGGTGCTATCGAAAAGCTATAGTAAGATAGCGCCTGTGGTTGTCACTATCAAAGTTTCCTTGTCATAGATACTATGACAGAAACAACCGCTTGAAGAGCTTTGACTGACTTTGATGAGATAGAACTCAATCCTATTTTTCGTCAAACTTTGACGAAATCAGCCAATCAGTGTTTAAAGTTCAGTATTGATATTGATGACGTCATAACAAAAGTAAAATGGCTGGGAAAAACATGTCGCGATGTATAGCAAACATAAAGCCAGAGCTGCAAATTGATCGTTTTCTGTTGGAGCCATTTTGTTTGTTTACATATTTTTTATTATGACGAAACCATCCAAGAAACTTTGAATAATGACAGTGTTACTTTGTCAAAGTTTTCATCGTCAAAGTTTATTTGACAGAGTTTTTGACAAGGAGACTTTGATAGAAACAACCGGCCTTTAGTGTAACAAAAACTCTTAGTGTACACATCTTCTTTGTCAAGGTAGCAAGATTCTTACGCTTAAAAAAAAGTCCTTATATATTTTCAAAATGGTTCATAGGGCCTATGATTTATTGCTGCATACGAGTAAAGCAAAAGTTTTAAAGCATAGCATATACTTCAATAAGACATCACTGGTGTTAAAATATGTCTTTTTATAGAGTTTAACAGAGTGTCATTGCACTTTCTTTAAAACAACCAATCAGGTCAACCAGTTTGTGTGCATTTTTATGTGTGGACACACTCTTGCTATAAAAAAACATACTTTAAAAAAGATGCTTTGTGGACATTTGTTTTTTCCTTAGAAATCCTAGACCTTATTTTATATAGACAAAGAACAGAATTCAACTCTGTATTGAGACCTATAAGTTACAACAGCTTATACCTTAGCCAAGATTTTGAAAATTATAGATTGTGTTATTCAACCGCTACAGAATTTTAGCCATTGAATTACGAGGGACATAACACAGACAGAGAATGAATCTGATGGCTGACAGAAGTGGCACACATATATCTAAAAAAAAAAAAGTTAATCACATTCCGTCCAATTCATCAAACATGTGGGGTTTTGTGTCGGGCTATGATATAACGTTTTTGATACCTGCTTACATTTCATAAATACATTTTATATTAATATTTGCGGTAAAGCTAAATACACGACATGATAAACTGTCACGCGAGGTGTCAAAGTAATGGATGGGGAAATAGATGTAGTATGTGATTTGAATCAATATTAAGTGTACGGCGGTAACTTATGTAAAAAAAAATACGAACTGGTTAAGATATGAATAATTGAGAGGAGAGAAGCCAAGCTATGGATGGAGAAATATATATTTGTCATGTGATTTGAATCAATATTAAGTATACTGCAGTAACGTATGTAAAAACAATGAGGTGGTGAAACTATGAAAAATTGAGAAGAGAGAAACCAAGCTATGGATGGAGAAATTGACACGATATGTGATTTGAATCAATATAAAATGTATGGCGGTAATTAAGTTAAACTCTACGAGATGGTGATACTATGAATAATTGAGAAGAGTGAAACCAAGCAACGACAGAGGTATTGATATGTTATGCGATTTTAATCAATATACAATATACGGCGGTAATTTAGTTAAACTCTACGAGGCGGTGATGCTATGAATAATTGAGAAGAGAGAAGCCAAGCTATGGATAAAGATTTCAATCAATATAAAATATACGGTGGTAATTTATTTAAAAACTACGAGGTATTGAAGATAAAAATCCTTAGGACGAGAGAAGCCAAGCTATAGATGGAGAAATATAAAGTGGAGCGCGTGGTCCAGTGGTAGTGCACCGAACCCAATATTGGAAGGTCATGGGTTTGATCCTCTGCCACGGCTATTTGTGCTGTCCTTGAACAAGAAAGTTTTTCCGCATGTGCTTAGCACTGGTTCGACCCAGGAAGATTCCGAGCGTGATTTGTCTAAGTTGTAAGAACTTGTTTCACAATCGAAGTAAAATAGATAAGTTTAAACTAATAGGTGTTATGTGATTTCAATCAATATACGTTATACGGCGATGATTTATACAAAAACTACGAGATGGTGAGCTATGAATACTTGGGAAGAGAGAAGCCAAGATATGGATGGAGGAATAGATATATGATTTTAATCAATATGAAATATATGTCTGTAATTTATATAAAAACTACGAGGTTCACTGATTAGGACTCTCCCTGTATACGGGCCAAATGTTTTAAATCCCCTCTGAAGGATGTCATGCTTTCACAGCACCTTGTGCGAATGATGCATTGTGGGACTGTGTTTGAAAAAGAAACACGGACGAAACATCACCGGCAATCGATCCGGGAACCTCTGGTTCTTGTAGCAAGCATGCTAACCACAAAAAGACCACGACTCCGCAGTTGTTAAGCAGTATTTAATTCCAAAACAGCACTAAATGAGTTCCATGATTTAAGCACGTTGATTGGTCAGTTGCTGCAACTGAAAGTTAAAATAACGTCACAGTTTTTTTAGTATGCGTTCAATTGCTATGAATTGTGGGACAGGCATAGACTCCTTTGCTTATTCATTTGGGGTTAATAGACCGGATTCGAAAGATATCAGGTTCCGGTATAGACTACATACGACAGGTTGGTTTATGATCGTTAGAAGCGGCCGTACTTTACAGTCAATCTTCAATGACAGCGAGAAATTATTCATTCTATAAAAAAATGTAGTAATCCTAGTTTGACAGTTAAAAGTTTATGTTTGATACAATCTTTCGTACTCCAACTCGGTTTATCATGTTTGATCAGTTGATTTAAATGTACACAGTTGATTGATTGAATATTTAGCGTCATTTTATGCCATCGAGGGCTAACAGACGAACAGTTAACATAACCACTGTTTCCTGCGATCCTTAAAGGTTAACCAGTATTCGAGCACACCCAATCTCCGCAAGAAACTGATATTTTTCCCACTTGAATCAGCGGTGAGAGACGAATGATAATTATCACGAAAACTGTTGCCGGGCGGGAATTCGAACTCACGACCCCTGGATTAAACGTACACAGAATATAAAAATACGAAATTATATGTTCTACAAGAGACTAGATATACGTAGGACTCAGACACCAAATGTCCAACATCACAAACATAACCAATCCTTACTGTCTTCCGTTGTCTAGTGGTTAAGCTTCCGCCTCGGAAATTCAACCAATGAATAATATAGTGAACTACACATAGCCAGCTCTAAGGTTGATTGGTCACATGTAAATAATCTTCCAACTTCTTATTTTAGAAAATAAAGCCGAAGTGAAAAAACAGTTTTTATACAGCAGTTATATATGACATATCCAGTTTTATTGGCGGATGAAGACCTCAGAATGAATCTGAGTGGAGCCACCGTCCTTCTGCAAGTAACTAGCAAACTTTCTCACATAACGGTTTTGGAGTAAGCGGGACTCGCACCTACGACCTTAGCGGTGAGAGGTAAGTGATCTTGAGACGGCAACTTAGGCCACTCGGTTCCACAATACTGTATAAGCATGTAGGTGTTGATGTCGGTGCAAGCATGTGAATCGGCATTAGTAATAGCATTAGTATTTAGTACATATTCGTCCATCCATCCATCCATCCATCCATCCATCCATCCATCCATCCATCCATCCATCCATCCATCCATCCATCCATCCATCCATCCATCCCTCCAGCCATCCATCCATCCATCCATCCATCCTTTCATTCGCCCACTATAATTACCTTGAATGATCTGTTTATTATGCGCATGGTGACAATATTTATGACAAAATATCGTACGTACATTTTTTATGTGAGATCGACCTTCGTGTAACACGTTTTGTGTTACCAGTCTATCCACGGTCTGATGTATTGACTGATTGTTTATACCTCACTTACAGTCAATGCAAGCATATGATAGATTAGAGAGAAATGATAGTCAGCAAATCATTGTGAGCCATATTTCAATATCATAGGTTAAATTATAAAGTATTCAGTGAATGCTGAATGTTCAGAAGAAATGTTGTAGAGGAAATTACCAATATTCATTGAGGTTCTCTTTAAACAAACAATAACATTTTGTGTCACTTCGCCAGAAGCCATTTATGATATATCAGAATCAACAAGGTTAATTGATAAGTTTCAATTATTTTTTATGATGACAATGGTGGCGATGAAATGAAAATGATAATAATGATGATGATAATAATGATGATGATGATAATGATGATGATGATAAAAATCATACCGTTAAGAACCAATTAAAAGTACATATAAATCGAGAAAACTGCTGCTGCTGCTACTACTACTACTACTACTACTACTACTACTACTACTACTTCTACTACTACTACTACTACTACTACTACTACTACTACTCTACTACTACTACTACTACTACTACTACTACTACTTCTACTACTACTTCTACTACTACTACTACTACTACTACTACTACTACTACTACTACTACTACTACTACTACTACTACTACTACTACTACTACTACTACTACTACTTCTACTACTACTACTACTACTACTACTACTACTACTACTACTACTACTACTACTACTACTTCTACTACTACTACTACTACTACTACTACTACTTCTACTACTACTACTACTACTACTACTACTACTACTACTACTACTACTACTACTTATAATAATAATAATAATAATAATAATAATAATAATAATAATAATAATAATAATAATAACCATATTGATAATACACATGATAACAATAATAACTATTTCCAATCATTTGCGCTCTTTGATTTTAGGTGCGAAGTTATCAATCTTCCATTACAACCTGAGGATAAGAGATGTCCTTATAACACTATAATCTCGAAATGTGTTAACTGGTTCAGTCAGCACCGAACTGCATATAATCATACATTTTAAGCTTTATTTTATGTTCTTTACGGGAAACAATGATGGAATATGACAGTTCAAAAAAAAGCACGACAGATTTATACCGATTTCCTTGAAGGGTCAAAGAAAAATTATTGAACCAAATTGTTGTATTACATCCTGCGACTAAAAATAACGACAGAAAAGTCATAAAACAATAAAATTAACTCCTTCTATTGTAATGTCTACAGTTTGGACAATGAAACGTTCATATCCAAAGTTGGCAGTATATAATATGCACTTGAAAACGTATATACTTCGTCTGCATATTTTATAAATTGGGTTTCGGTCCTCAATGACCAAGTGGATTACGGCGATGTCGTCTATTGACCGCTTACATCACACCTCCGAACCCAGCTCGGTCCAGAAACTTCCCGTGAGTATGTGAGATAGTTTGCCAGTTAATTGGGAAGGTTTTACTGGGATTCATTCTGAGGTCTGCCTCTGTCAATGAAAAGCTGGATAATGCCGTTACGTTGTTTAACCTTATTTATTTTACATGGATTGTGAAACAAGTTATTACAACTTAGACAAATCACGATCGATGTCTACCTTGGTAGAACTTGTACTAAGCATATGCCGATAAAGTGTCTTGCTCAAGGGCGTAACACATAGCCGTGGCGGAGAATCGAACCCACGACTCTCCGGTCCTCAGTCCGATGCTCTACCACTGGACCACGGACACCACTTAACAAGCTATAATGTATGTGTTGAAAACGGCGTTGAACACAATTAAAAAGTTTTTTTTTTTTGCATTACATAATTCATATTCGACTGAGAAAACCGTATTAAATGAATGTTGTTGTTTTTTGCATTACATAATTCATATCCGACTGTGAAAACCGTATTAAATGAATGTTGTGCGAAGTTTAAAAAACTGTTGAAAAACCATCTGTCCATTTTTGCGACCACAAAATAAAACCTAGAGCCATTTATTAACACGGATGTGGTTTAACGCAACTTACAAATCATTACGGGTTAAGCACAAATGTCATCCAGTTTTATCATAAACTGAAGTCTAACGTTACGCTGTATCAATAACCACCGACATTCTGTATGCAACCATGAGAATATTGCAGACCTATGTTTGAACCTACTATCAGATCTTTTATAAAATAAAATTGACGTGTTGTAAAATAAAAAAAAATAACATGTCAGCAGTTTTTTATGTATGATCTTGACCGTTACAGGTAATTAACTTCAAACTATAAAAATGGGCATTAAGCGACTGTCTCATTGATACTAATTGCTCCAGAGCCACACAGTTTGGTTTGTAACTGAGTAATAGGTACAACTACTCAAAGTAAAGCAGAACTATCTTGGATTATCTTGACCTATTTTTTTGTTTATATGGTTTAACGCCATTTTCAACACATTTCTTCAGGTGATATATGGTATATCCGGTTTTATTGGCGAATGAAGACCACAGAACGAATCTGAGTAGAGCCAACGTCTTTCCTCAAGCAACTGGCAAACTTTCACACATAAAGATTTTTTTAGAGAGAGTGGGACTCAAACCTTAGTGATATGAGGTAAGTAACCTTGAACCGGCACCTTAGGACCTTGACCGCTAAAGTTTATTTTTATTCCTTTAGCTCGGTTTCTTTCAAACCGGATGTACCACAGTCTTCAAAGTTGGTTCACAGTTATGTGGCAGGTTGAACTTCTCAAAACGAGGCATGTTTAATTTGAATGAACTTGACAAAATTCTCTACTGATAATTGAGTATTACCCTACATAATATCATCGTGGCTATTGTTCAGGAAACTCCTTCATCAAAAATTAATAAACACATTATTTGCCTGGCCTTGGCCTTGGTCTTGGCTGTCATGCAACGTCTATACGCGTATTGGTAGTCATGTAACTTCTATACACGTATTGGTTGTCATATGTTACTTATATACGCGTGTTGGTTGTCACATGTAATTTCTAAACGTGTACTAGTTGTCATATGTAACTTATATACTCATATTGGTTGTCACATGTTACTTCTATACGCGTATTGATTGTCACATGTAATTTCTTCACATGTATTGGTTGTCACATGTAACTTCTATACGCGTCTTGGTTGCCACATGTAACTTATATATGCGTATTGGTTGTCACATAAAACTTTTATACGCGTATTGGTTGTCACACAAAACTTCTACACCGTCTTGGTTGTCATGTAAACTTCTATACGCGTCTTTGTTGACTGTCATATACGTTTTGCGGCGGACATTCATAACCAGTACACATGCTCTTTTTTCGCTTATATTGTCTGTGATTCTCGGTTGACCTGCATAACAAAATGTACATAATTATACATGTATGTGTGTCTTTGCTGAATACTTATGATCTAATAAATATATGTCCGTGGACATACATACCAGTGTACGTGGCTCGGCTAACGTTTAGTAACATTTTCTCCACTAAATAAATCAGTCGGTCTATACAATATGTACATTTACACTAAAGAATATCAACAGTTAAATCAACAAAATATATAAAATTTCACCATTCAGAATTGCATCCTTAAATGGTTAATAGTGCACAAAAACAGCAATGTATTCGCTGTAGATCCGCTTGCCAGTGTTAAAAGCGCACACTGATTAGATCAATTACTGTAACGTCGATCACAATTAAAAACGAGTCAAAATTTTAATAGTTTTAGAAATACATAGCAGAAAAAGATACGTAAGAAATATATATTTTTTTTTTTGTAATTTATCAAAAATTGAAAATCCTGTTTGTGGTTTCCTCATATTTGTAGATGTGAGATGGTAGCTTGTAAGGATGTTAGGTAAAATGATACTTATTAGTCCTGGTCTATTACAAAAACATAAACATGCACTTTCTCATTGGTAATATAATAACCTTATAAATATATATATACTACCCTACGTGTTGTTTTTTTTAATTTCTTAAACTACAACTGAAATGAGGTTACTCGGCTTAGTACGTGCTTAATTAAAAACAATCTCTCACAACCATCCACGTTTTTGCATAGTTTAGTGTTTTTTGTAGGGAGTTTTCTTCAGTTATTTTTTTAATTGCTCACTTCTCATTAACGTTTTATAACTATCAAGGAATGCTTTCTATGCATTGATTCAAGCGTCTTTAAATTAGATTTTTCGTGTTAAGTATCAAATTAGTTTTATATGTTCAAAATATTTTCAAACTTAAGGCGTTTTTTATGTCAAAGAATGTTGTTATGTTACATTGTTGTTGGTATACTCATAAAATAGTTTAATCGCATCGGAGTCTACAAGATTATGTTTTAATTTAAATGTTGTAACATTTATTTTTAATAAAGTAAAACTGTCCCACATGCCGATTTCTTAAAATGTCAGATAACAAACGGTTGGAACACATAGCATTTAACGGGACAGCGTATCCAAACATATACCAAGGAACGAGACAGCATATGTAAAGGAACGGGACAGCGTATACAAACACATACCATTGCACGGGACAGCGCATCCAAACACATATCAAGGAACGGGACAGTGTATCCAAACAAATACCAAGGAACGGGAAAGGGTATCCAGACACACTGACGAACTTGACAGCTTATACAAACATATACCAAGGAACGGGAAAGCGTATTCAAACATATACGAAGGAACGGGACAGCGTATCCAAACACATATCAAGGATTGGGACAGTGTATCTAAACAATACCAAGGAACGGGAAAGCGTATCCAGACACGCTGAGAAACGGGACAACTTATACAAACATATACCAAGGAACGGGAAAGCGTATCCAAACCTTCAATAGCCGCAGCAATACACGAAACGTCAACGTGCTGATGATAGACAGAATACCGTGAAATGACAGATGTTATTGGTGTTGTTACTAATCTGATTTATAAGATTAATACCACATTAAACTTATATTATCTTCAGGTTTCGGTGATCTGAAAAAAAGGTATGTCAGACAGTACTTTTATCATAGTACTCATATTTACCTGCCATAAATGTAATTTCAATATACATAAAACATCTTTAGTTTGTAAGCTATAGTTGAAAGGGGTTGGCCATATATAATGTTTATAGAACTTGTAGCCAGACCGTTTTGCCTAAAATTGTATTTGATGTTTATGCATAATATAGGTGTTATAATGTAATATGTATTTATATGGCAATAAAATATATCAGACAGTATTTTTTTTATCAAAGTTTTTTTTTATTCAACATCAGTTAATGAAATCTACAAATAAACTAACACGGGCAGATTGAAGTTAGTCAATTATCGTGTTTCGTTTATTTATATTCAACTGAAAACTGGCCCTAACTTTAAATTATTTTTAAAAAAAGAGCACGGTTACTTACACACCGCGGCGTGGTTTAGTGGAAGAGCGTCCGCCTTGCATGCAGAAGGTCGTTGGTTCGATCTCAGACCGGGTCATACCAAAGACATAACAAATCGTACTAGAAGCTTCCTTGCTTTGCGCTCAGCATTTAGAGAAAAGTTCTGCGGCATGGTACCATGTGTCTGCGGCATGATACTCCAATGTGGCAGCTCTTAAAATACTGTCTCAAGTAGATACCAACGCGATATGACTGAACAATTGTTGAAAACGGCGCTTAACACCTCACAACAAAAACTCACATAAATAAAAGAGAACGCGCCCGATCTGTATGTGTTTGATAGTTTGTGGTGCAAAACACGATCATAAAGACGAAAGCAATGTCCTTGAAATAATACAAGACATGTCAGACGCAGAGGAATATAACATTAATATTAACACATACGAAGGCAAGACAGTTTAATGACCTTTAATTCACATAAAGTACAGACAAGCTGAGTTTGTTAAAATACATATTTGCACCAGAAAAAACTGATACATGTCGTAAAACTGTCATATTTAAAAGTTGCTTTACACGTGGACACAACAAATGTGTTTAACACGCCTATAATATCCAAACGATAATTTAAAACATTATTTTGTGCTGCCGTAATTGTAGTCGTGGTTGTTGTTGTTGTTTTTGTTGTTGCTGCTACTTCTGCTGTTTATGTTATTGTTTTTGGCGTGGAAATGGCACTCGCTGAACATTAATCATAATATCTCGAGGAAAGTCATGGCGCTCTTGACACGTGATATTTTGCAAAAAGTCATTGCGCTCTTGACACAAGACATTTTGCGGAAAGTCATCGCGCTCGTGACATTTTGCGGAAAATGACTGTGCTCGTGACACGTGACATTATGCGGGAAGTCAATGAAAAGTGATTGCGCTGGTAAACAAACTATTATTTTGAAAAACAAAGGCGGAATAAATTGTTCCTCCAATAAAGAATTAGTAAGATTAATACGAAGACTTATATAAAACCTTTGAATAACACATTTGTCATTTATCATGCATGACACGACATCATACATTCTAACAATTGTATTTAAAAAAATCTACCTATGTTGCTGTCTCGACACTCCTTAACTATCACCTACAAAGTGAATTCGAACCCGACTTGATCTAAAACAATTACAAAAAAGTTGACCGTTTATTTGCAGATGGATGCTGGTAATAAAAAAGTGTGGTCATGTACCACCAATAAAATTAGATCCTACAATGTGTTAAAAAATAATGAGATATTTCTTTATAAAGAAACACCCACGCGGAAAGCTGGTTTTCTCCCAAGTATGATCCATTTCTTCCGGTACTCCTGTCGTTATAAACTATACCATACCATGGCGTATCTAAAACTGTCATTTGAAATGTGATTAATGACTGAAATAATGATACTTTGAAGCAGAACATGTTAAACAAGACATTAAGTTACTTCCTCAAGTCGTGACATCTGGAGGGGTTGGGGGGCACATAATAATAATAATAATTTTAGTAGTAGTAGTAGTAATAGTAGTAGTAGTAGTAGTAGTAGTAGTAGTAGTAGTAGTAGTAGTAGTAGTAGTAGTAGTAGTAGTAGTAGTAGTAGTAGTAGAAGTAGTAGTAGTAGCAGTAGCAGTAGCAGTAGCAGTAGCAGTAGAAGTAGCAGTAGAAGTAGCAGTAGTAGTAGCATTAGGAGTAGTATTAGTAGTAGTAGTAGTAGTAGTAGTAGTAGTAGTAGTAGTAGTAGTAGTAGTAGTAGTAGTAGTAGTAAAGACTTTTATTAACGAGATAATTCATTTAAATAAATTCAATCTTCCATGAGACTGTTATTGGTGGAGGAAGACCTCAGAATGTATCTGAGCAGAATAATCGTCCTTCCATAAATAACTGGCAATTTTTTGCACATAACGTTTTGGAGCAAACGGGACTCGAACCTACGACCTTACCAATGAGAGGTAAGTGACCTTGAGATAGGGATATTAAGAGCTTAGACCACCCGGTCGCGGAGGACCCCTAGTTTCATATAATGACTTACTGGAACCAAGGATAAATAATGTGATACGACTTTATGCTTGCTTTCCTTCTATACTAATACCTTGTATTTCATTTCGGCAAGACTCGGTGACTGGATATCACGTATCATAAATATGTCTAAAATTACTAAAGGTTAACATTTAATGGCGTATAGTTTATTTTCTAGCATGGCTTTTAAGTTGTTGACTTCAAGCATAACAGTAAAGTATGAAAAACTGATATTTAGTTTATTTTGTAATAATGTATCAATATTATTTTCTTATCCATATTGCAAAATTGCTATCTCATTGTTTGTTTTTTCTTTCGATATAGGATGTAATAAATAATGGTATAAAAAAATTATACTTTTGTCTGTTTTCAATTAGATGGTCTTCAGATGTTTTGATAAACGGTCACATTTCAATGTTTTAAGTGTGTAACCAAAGAAGATAAAGAAGAGACAGAATACATACAGATTTTGATTAACAGCGTTAATCACCGTTACTGGTCGTATAATTAAGAAGTCTCTGCATTAACGTCAATTATCATTTACTTTGTAACATTCCTAACATTTGATAATTTATCTATAAAGATACAATTAACCACAGATGAAAGAATTTTTTACGTAAAAATGTGAATAAATATTTATATGCAAACATGTGATGAGCGCACGAAAATGCGAAATGACGGCAGTAGTTATAAAACAACAGATATGAGACGTATCCAAGAAATGGTAGAGACATCGCCATAAACGTCGTTCAAAACGAGCTATCAAAGTCACACATTTAATAATGGACTTGGGGTCAGGCAACGTCTGGGGTTGCGGTCTTTTTGGCTTAATATAATAAAAAAAAACATTATTAATTTAAGTGATCAGAGAGAGAGAGAGAGAGAGAGAGAGAGAGAGAAGGAGAGAGAGAGAGAGAGAGAGAGAGAGAGAGAGAGAGAGAAAGAGACAGAGAGAGAGAGAGAGAGAGAGAGAGAGAGAGAGAAAAGGACGGACGGACGGACGGACGGACGGAGGGACGGACGGAGGGACGGACGGACGGACGGACGGGCAGGCAGGCAGACAGTCATAAAGTTTCAAGGAAGGTAATAAAATAAAAAAATAAAAAGTTTTAACGCCATACAATGGAAAGTGGCCTACCAATTGCTAAAATGTGTTTTTTTTTTAAAAGTTTAGATATATTACCGAGGTTTTTACGCTAAGACAAACTACCTTGAATACAATGACTGATTCTTAACTATATTAACTTAATTGAATTACTGAAAATATAATGTCTAGATTTGTTATCTTACAATAGTTGACTGTTTGTTTGTGATTATCTTACTAATGTTTATATATTGTGTGTCTATGCCATATTTGTTTAAATATTCTTTGTAAATGGCCATAGGCAATTGTGTATTATCGTTTTGCCAATAAAACTGAAACTGTTAAAAGTGTCTACATCGGCAAATATGTATCACGGAAATTGAAGAGAATGTGCGATTTAGACAAATATGACAACTTTGGGTTATTAAATGTAGATCTACTGTTTTGATAAATTTTCACAAAAATATTAATAATTGAATTGTTTTAAACATGAATGATGAGGCGATATGGGTTTACCAAGATAAATCAGTTCTGCGAGAAGGTAATATTAGTTGCGGTATGAATTATGTGACGCCATTGTAAAACAGTCTCAGTTCAAAAAAATGTTGTAATTATTTTTATATTGGATTTCATCAAGTTAGTGTATTCATTAATTTTTATATAAGCAAACCAAAATTTTTTTGACTCATTATGTAATCATTCAGGGGCGTATCTGAACAGGTTTTAACTGTACGCCAGATATCAGCAGCGATGCTGCAAGTGGGGTTTGGTGTGGAAGGGGGATTTTGTGGTTGTCCGCCAAGAAAAGTTTAGAAATTTTAAGACAAGTGATGTTTTCTCATGTTATCTTTAAAAATAAATAAAACAATTACTGCGTGAGAAACAGGTAATTACCACTGATATATTAGCACGTAACCCTCTCAGCCTTAAGTTTTTATGTATTTGGAATTTCTATGTTTTCACTTTTTGCTGACGAATTGTACGCACTGGCGTACGTGCGTATGCTTCGATACGCGCCTGTCATTCATTGAACACAAAAAATATGCTATATCGACATAAGGATTTTAGTTCAGCTAGTTTAGTTTTGTCTAGGGTATTTCTTCCAGCCTTGCAAAATAATGTGGGAGATTTTGTCCACTCTTGTAAACCCTTCTTAGAAATGTATCCATGTATATAAATAATTCACATATTATTACAACATTGCAATTTGATGAGAAACTATGTACAGTTTTAATCAATAAAAAGTACTTCTTCTTCTATAAAAACAAATATGAAGGTGATTAAGTCGTTATACATCTTTTGCTATGTACACAAACATTGTGTACAAGTACATGTATGTCACGAAAACAGCCTTTGACGTTTGCTTAGTATAACTAGTCACACGTAGTTTATTAACATCCTTTGTTTTTATAACTAGATGTATTTACAGCCAGTTGATTAATATATGTGAACATGTAAGCATTTATAATTAGGTTCGTGAAATGTTAAGTAACACTCATTGAGATCGGTCAAAACATGTTATTGATTTATTTACGACCAACCCTTTAGATTCAATAACAAAACTGACATGAACGTCGTAATATTGTTTGACGCTTATAAATAAAATAACAGTTCTTTATTATTACTTATTACATTAAAATACATAAATAAAAAAATCGGTTCAAAGCCCAAGCATATTTTACAATAAATATGTCATAAAACCCATTTGTCATATTGTTTTATTGTGATGTGGCAATTAATCAATTTACAATTGTCAACTCAAAACAAGCATTTAAAACAATTAATAAAGAAACGCGCACAACGCGACATTTTGTTTGCTGCGAGAAGACAACTTCCCTGTACGGTGTGAGGCAACCACAACATGAATATTCATTCCACCGCATTACCCATTAACGTTCAATGGAGAGGCAACTTTCTGACCCAGAGACTGTTAATTCACACGGCTCTGTCCTCTAGCCAGATTTTAACTAATTACACTTCAGTGTGCAAAAAAATGAGTCAATTAAGGAAATGTCATCGGATAGTTTTAGCTGTGCATGAGGAAAAAAATAAATAAAAAGCTATCGTTGACAAAAACTGCATATTTCGGCACAAACAGTAACTGTTGTTTAGAAAGAATATTACAGAACAGAAAGTGCATTGCCAAACAAAAATACGTCAAAGCACTCTTTTGTTTATGACGAGCAAATGGCATTCATAATTTTCATGTTATTTATCAAGGATTGTTAAGTCATGTTTAAATACATACACAGATATATGTAATTGATATTTTACAAGTATGAGTAGTAAATATTATTAATAAAAATATGCGGTTAGTGCTTGCCTTCCCGTTCGTGGTTTAATTCTTTATTATGATGATTATCATTTTTACTGGTATTCATACATTTCTTTTCCAACTCACCAGGTGTGCCTCGCTATTTACAGAATACAAATAAACGTTTATGCCTGATTATAATACAGGATAGGAAATGAAATGAATCACTCATGGTTAACCGATTTAGATGTAAACATTTCCTCTTTTAAATCACCCGGAAGAAAATACAGATACATTCCTATAGATCCCAACAGTTCAAACAATTATACTGACAACAACAACGACAACGACAACGACTACGACAACGACAACGACAACGACAACGACAACGACAACGACATTGACAACGACAACGACAACGACAACGACAAACGACAACGATGACAAACACGACAACGACAACGACAATAACAATAATAAAGATTTTATTAACGAGTGAACTCATTTGAATAAATTCAGTCTTCTCAACATTTTAACATATACACACAAGAATCAACAAACAAGAGTATGTTTGTGTTTGTCTGTTTATCCATATCGGTGAGAGCTACCCGATTCAATACGTGGCATGCAAACCGGCCCAACAATTCTAGACAATAGTTTTGACCAACTGTTTTGATATGAATTAAGCATTACTTTTTATTCTTTTCAGATTCTTCTTAAGGGAATGTTAATTTTCAAACTGTTTTTGTGGCCAATTATCAAATGTTCTGCCTTTGGGATATATTGTTATTAGTTTTAACTTATTTATTTTACATCGATTGTGAAACAAGTTATTACAACTTAGACAAATCACGCTCGAAGTCTTCCGGGGTAGAACCAGTACTTAGCATATGCGGAAGGATACCACACATGGCGGAGGATCGAACCTATAATTGAACTACAAATTTGGTTCGTAATAGCAAGGATTAATTTTTTAAAGAATTGCCAAAATAACGATGATTCTATCTGGATTAAACTACAGGAACTAGTCGAAATTTGACATGGAATGAAGTATAAGTATATAGTTTATACACAGCCGAAAACTACATGTATATATTAGTTCCCGTACTGTTGTGAGACAACACAGTGTATATGCCGCCTGTCACTGTAGTGTAACAGCGCTAAGTCTAGTTATTTATATATGTCGATTGTGAAACAAGTTAATATAACTTATATAAATCACGTTCGAAGTCTTCCTTGGTAGAACCAGTACTAAGCATATGCGGAAGTCGTATCTTGCTCAAGGACACGACACAAAGCCGCGGGGGAAGATCGAACCCACGAACCTCCCATCCTGGGTCCGATGTTTTACCATGGGATTATTATGGGCTCCATAACAGCGCTTAGAAAGCTGTGTAAAGCAAACGACACCGTGATATGACTGAACATTTTTTGAAAGCGGCACAAAACACCATACAGTACGATACAGTCGAAAAAGTTATATAGTAGTGAAAATGCATACAGTACGATACAGTCGAAAAAGTTATATAGTAGTGAAAATGCAGGCAGCCTGTATCTGCTTTTTCAACGAACTATCAATCATTAAGGGGCAGATATAAATGGCGACACAGAAAAAATCTCGATTAACAGGTTGTTCTCCGTCATGTGACGTGAAGTGTCCATAAATTGTCAGACCTCACTGATTCATAATATAAATGACACTGTACAAACTTACAACATGAAACACGAAATGTCATGAACAATTACGTATGACTAGAATGATAACATCGTCGTTATCCACTATATTTTTTTTATTATATATTTATAATAGCGAAATTAACAGACAGATTTTCGGAAAGATTATTGTTTTTATGCTTACATCATTCATTCATTCATTCATTCATTCATTCATTCATTCATTCATTCATTCACTCACTCACTCACTCACTCACTCACTCACTCACTCACTCACTCACTCACTCACTCACTCACTCACTCACTCACTCACTCACTCACTCACTCACTCACTCACTCACTCACTCACTCACTCACTCACGCACGCACTCACTCACTCACTCACTCACTCACTCACTCACTCACTCACTCACTCACTCACTCACTCACTCACTCACTCACTCATTCATTCATTCATTCATTTATTCATTTATTTATTTAATTATTTATTTAATTATTTATTTATAACTCATCACAATATTATGTACAACAACAGAGAACATTGTACATAAACTTATACATGAAACAACATATGGTACTCTAAAAAGAATTGTAAGAGACAATATACAACTCATAAAATATTACTAATTCATAAAATATTTCTTCCAATCAAATTAATTATTACAATTCATTAACATTAAATTTTAATAAAAGTTGAAACCCCATTGCTAATCTTGACTTCCGTCTATAAGGTACTCAAAACAAAAATAATTAAAATTTGACAAGAAACAGGAAATGTTTTAAAATATCAATAATCACTTCGAATCAGATTTGTAATGAACTGATTAGCAATGAGCTTTCACACTGTAATAAAATATTGACAGTAAGTTTTACAAATAAAGTAATATATAGACATTAAAAAATCCGTTTACATGCTTTCTTGTATGTGCATATGTGCAAGGTATATTGAAAAGTGCCATAATTGTCCTGACGAGAGCTGTCATTCAAACAAATTTGATACTACATCGCCATTTACCTTAGACAAACAAATTATCTCTATGTAAAAACTACATTGTATTTAATTGGATAAACAATACCACGTTTCGTTATTCACCATGGCGTTCGCAACAACTTGTAATTACCAAGTGTCAAAGCACAGTATACATGGAATCATTCGGCATTACTCGGTTATATATGCTTGGTCAGTCTGACATTGTATAAGTAATAAGTCTGTACAGTTATTTAATTACATTATATCTTTATGTCTCTAGTTTACATATTTCGGTTCAGCTCATTTTTAAAATGGTTTAAGGCATTTGAAAAAAAATACACGGCCCTTTGTAAAACAGAGCAATATGAATTATGTATTATATTCATTTTTCTATGAAAATCTAGTTTTAGATAAATGTATCATCATTCAATTTGTAGGATGTCCATTATTACTTTCCCTTGTGTCATACCACATCTAACATTGCTGTTGTTGCCTGTCAGGCAGGCGTACTTACTTTCCCCTGTGTCATACCTCATGTAACATTGCTGTTGTTGCTTGTCAGGCGGGCGTACTTGCGTTCCCTAGTGTCATACCACATGTAACATTGCTGCTGTTGCCTGTCAGGCAGGCGTACATACTTTCCCTTGTGTCATACCTCATGTAGCATTGCTGTTGTTACCTGTCAGGCGGGCGTACTTACTTTCCCTTGTGTCATACCTCATGTAACATTGCTGCTGTTGCCTGTCAGGCAGGCATACATACTTTCCCTTGTGTCATACCTCATATAACATTGCTGTTGTTGCCTGCCAGGCTAGCGTACATACTTTCCATTGTGTCATTCCACATGTAACATTGCTGCTGTTGCCTGTCAGGCGGACGTACTTTCTTTCCCCTTGTGTCATACCTCATGTAGCATTGCTGTTGTTACCTGTCAGGCGGGCGTACACAATTTCCCCTGTGTCATACCACATGTAACATTGCTGCTGTTGCCTGTCAGGCAGGCGTACTTTCTTTCCCCTTGTGTCATACCTCATGTAACATTGCTGTTGTTACCTGTCGACAGGCGGAAGAACTTACTTTCCCCTTTGTCATATTACATGTAACATTGGTGTTGTTGCCTGTCAGGCAGGCGTACATGCGTTCCCTTGTGTAATACCTCATGTAACATTGCTGTTGTTACCTGTCAGGTGGGCATACACAATTTCCCCTGTGTCATACCACATGTAACATTGCTGCTGTTGCCTGTCAGGCAGGCGTACATACTTTCCCTTGTGTCATACCTCATGTAGCATTGCTGTTGTTACCTGTCAGGCGGGCGTACTTACTTTCCCTTGTGTCATACCTCATGTAACATTGCTGCTGTTGCCTGTCAGGCAGGCGTACATACTTTCCCTTGTGTCATACCTCATATAACATTGCTGTTGTTGCCTGCCAGGCTAGCGTACATACTTTCCATTGTGTCATTCCACATGTAACATTGCTGCTGTTGCCTGTCAGGCGGACGTACTTTCTTTCCCCTTGTGTCATACCTCATGTAGCATTGCTGTTGTTACCTGTCAGGCGGGCGTACACAATTTCCCCTGTGTCATACCACATGTAACATTGCTGCTGTTGCCTGTCAGGCAGGCGTACTTTCTTTCCCCTTGTGTCATACCTCATGTAACATTGCTGTTGTTACCTGTCGACAGGCGGAAGAACTTACTTTCCCCTTTGTCATATTACATGTAACATTGGTGTTGTTGCCTGTCAGGCAGGCGTACATGCGTTCCCTTGTGTAATACCTCATGTAACATTGCTGTTGTTACCTGTCAGGCGGGCGTACACAATTTCCCCTGTGTCATACCACATGTAACATTGCTGCTGATGCCTGTCAGGCAGGCGTACTTAATTTCCTCTGTGTCATACCACATGTAACATTGTTGTTGTTGCCTGTCAGGTAGTCGTACTTATTTTCCTCTGTGTCATACCACATGTAACATTGCTGTTGTTGCCTGTCAGGCAGGCGTACTTAATTTCCCCTGTGTCATACCACATGTAACATTGCTGTTGTTGCCTGCCAGGCAGGCGTACTTATTTTCCTTTGTGTCATACCACATGTAACATTGCTGTTGTTGCCTGTCAGACAGGCATACTTATTTTCCTTTGTGTTATACCACATGCAACCGCGCTGTTCGTGGCTATCTGTCAGGCCGGCATACATAGTTTCTATTGAGTTGTGCGTAATGTCGTGTGTCGGACACACGTATATATTTTCGCTTGTATCATACCTCATGTATTAAACACGTAAATTCCTACAGTAGTATCGATATAAAAAAGTGTTGTTATACTCGCATGTAGGGACAGCTGGTTGTTTACTAAACATTTATTGTGCCATATTTTATGGTTGAATAAAATGACATGTTTGCACAACACAATAGTCTGTATCTTTTGATTCCAATTTACAAAACAAACTGTATATTGATGTGGTTGGATAACTAATAGCTACGTTAAGCAAGCACAAAAATTATTATGATACTAGTATGACAAGCGAAAATAAGTTCGTCTGTCGGGCAGACGACATCACAAATCTATATGACTGTTATAACGACTCGCATTAAGAAATCGTTGTCATTATCTATTTAAACATATAATATATATCATATGAACTGACACTTGTTTCCTAAAGCCTTAATAAAACAAAATGCCCACAATAATTCTGCTGTCTAACATTTTCACATTAATGTGTGACGCCATAATATGAGCAGTGACCCATACCAGTGACCTAGGTCATTGATATGAGTAAGCATTTAAGTGCTGTGCATTGTTTAAATCGTGACTCAGTCCAACTATAGTTTACCTATACAGTTTATCCATCTTTCATATGGAGCTCGTGGTCCATTGGTAGAGCGTCTAAGTGCCGTGTATTCGATCCTCCCAAAACGGGGAGTGTAGTGTCCTTGAGCAAGACACTTTTCCTAGCATATGCTTATTACTTGTTATACAAAGGAAGACTTCGGGCGTGATTTGTCTAAGCTGTAAGAAATTGTTTGACAATCGACGTTAAATAAGTTTAAACATCTTACTAAAGGAGAGAGAGAGAGAGAGCGGATTAGTGATCCAGTGGTTAACGCCTAGAACTGCAAACCCAGGGGTCGCAGGTTTGATCCTTCGCTCATCAAACTAAAAAATACTAATCAGCCTTTCGGATGAGACTTTAAAAAAAACGAGGTCCCACGTACGACCAAATATACTTAAATTAAAAGCATTATGAACGTATCAGATTAAGCCCAGTATAAAATGTATGTGAATTTATCAAACTGATTATCAGTAAGTTTAAATAGCTATTTTTATCAAAGTCAATATACGTATGTGTGTGAGTATGCAGAGGTATAGTATTTGCGCATATGTGTGTGCGTATGTGTGCTGGTTTTAAGTATATCGGGTGATATACATGACATGGAACTCTCCCGCCAAATTTTGGAGAAGTATATACAAATATTAACATACATTCCTTAAAAAATACTGTTACTAACTATCTTATACGAGCCTTTACATATTTTTCAATAATGTATGACCTCATGATTTTATGTTTTATGAACTGAGTGAATAAAGGATATCGTTTCGTATCGTATCGTATTGGATCGTATCGTATCGTATCGTATCTTATCGTTTCGTTTCGTTTCGTATCGCATCGCATTGTATCGGTGCTTAAATCCGGACATGTAAAAGAACCTGGAAGGCTACAAAAGGGTTTTCTGTATCTCTACACTATCCTCAAAAAAATTAAAATAACTATTTCTCTTCTGGAGGCATCGCCCATATGGGAAACCGGTGGCGACGATAAATACCATTATCATCATACATAAGGAGACAATCAAACAAAGGATAAATATGTTTGTTGTGGTAAATGGTTAGTTAAAAGATATAAAACCACCCCGACGGAAAAAACAAATAATTTACCGGTTTACGAAGTTAATTAAGTGTAATTGGTAAATTAAAAAAAACATATTTAAGTGTTGTTGAAACGGAAAATCCTTGATTTTAAGTACATGATATTAACATGTTTACGTAAAGCCTGAATAATATTAAAAAAAAACACGCAGGGCAACAAAACAAAAAGAAACAAACAAAACAAGAACATAAAGATAAGAGAAAGCTAAACTATTTATGTTCAATTCTTTTTCTGTCGCCGCAGCAAAATATTTAAATTATGTTTTTAGGTAATAATGATGATTTTTAGTATGTCGTAAATGTAACTTAATTATTTATTCAGGACAAGATTCACGAACCCCAAAAATAGTCCTTTATAATGCAATAATTATTCTTTTATTAAATGTAAATTTTGTTATTCAATTTGACATTATTCGCTGAAAAAGATATCATTCAAGTGTACATAAAAAGTGAAAATATGCAATTTTTCTACATTTTAAGCCCTTTAATTTAAATATATCATGTTTTTTTAACAGCAAAGGTACTCTTGCCACAAGGACATATTTACACATGTTACTTAGAGTGTAGTAGACAATTGTCAGAACAAACATCTGTGTGTTGCAAGAATGCCTTCAAATTATTTAAATGCCAAAAATTGGTCTTGGGAGTTATTCTTTGAATAGAAAATCATAAAATTAAAAGATGAAATATACACATTTTAAAAGAATAATGTATATTTAATACAAATACGCAAAGCTTTGATGATAAATAAGTATTTAATAGAAGTGCATTTTACAGGGTCGATTTTGGGGCTTCGTGAACCTGGTCCTTTTAAGACGAGAAGTTGAAT
Source organism: Panopea generosa (assembly GCA_029582155.1). Taxonomy (NCBI): domain Eukaryota; kingdom Metazoa; phylum Mollusca; class Bivalvia; order Adapedonta; family Hiatellidae; genus Panopea; species Panopea generosa. Next base: position 38,247,039 of record CM055906.1, read on the forward strand.
ACAACTTATATTTTCCGTATGTTAGTGTCCATACTTCCCCCATTTAATTTTGTTGGACCTGAATTTGTTTTTGTTTATTTCAATTAGTCTTTCTATGTGCTTGTTGTTATTTCTGTTGTAAATATGGTAAGTGGTTGAAATACCGGGAATTTTTCTTGTGTATTTATTCTTAAAAATATAACATTTAGCAAGTAAAATTATACAGTTTAATAGTAATTTGATGAGTTATATAAACCGACTAATATAGCTTAAGAAAAGAATGTTAAAAGCATGATTGTTTGCAATAGAAAAATAGAAAGAAAAAAAGCATACTATGCCCAAATAACAGCAAGAGCTAACTTGATACGTGTGTTTATCCAAACCTTAGTGCGAGACAAATATGAAATATCCAAATATCATTAAGAGTCAAATTTAACTTGAGATATCTCAATAACAGTAAGATTCAAACTTTAATATTATATATAAATATATATACAAGATCGATGGCCCTTTATTCAATGGTCCATTACAGCCATGGAGTTTGTCCTTATTAAAGACACTTATGATCCGCGACGCGTCAGGATTGGTTTCACACGGGTCAGTGATATAAAACTGACATACTATTACAAAATAAAGGGGCAATTATTTCTATCTCTCGCAAAGTTTATAGAAAGCGTGGTTGAAACACTGGTTTTTTTTCCACTTTTTTTAATGCATTGATGGATACATGTTATAATTCATTTTATTTTGTTCTTGTTGTTTTGATTGTCTTTATTTTGTCTTCGATGTTAAATAATGCCATGCATTTGCTTTATATTAGTGTCAATAGTTTGCTGATGTTGTAAAACTAACATGTGTTGTACCTGTCTCTTTGATAAATAAATTATATATATTTATACATATATATGTGTGTTTATATTTATATATATATATATATAAGCTGTAAATCGATGTAAAAAGAAATATAAGTTTAAACTTACTTGTGAAAATTTGAATATGGGATAATAGGATAATAACAAGTGATTAGACTTCACTGATTTAGAGGATAAAAAGTCATTTTGTTCTTGGCTCATCTGAACTTTACACACACCACAGTTGTCGTGGGTAATCTGACTTATATAATAACGATTTATGTCAAAACAAAATTTTTATACACCGAAACAAGGAAATCTTGAAACCGTTTTTATGATAATCATATGCACAGTGGGTGTAATCTCTGTCAGGCGTTTCTATATATAACTCTTAAACAACATAAATGTCTAACATTTTACGTTAAAATCTGGTAAATACTCTCAGGATGTCAAAATATCTGAGTGTCATGATGTGCCATTAGTGAACATATTTTGTAAGAAATTGTTTGTTCACAAACTCGTGCGTTTATACCACGATTTTTTAGTATAGAACGTGCATTAGTTAGAACATAAAGACCTGCGACCCACCCCTTCCCCCCTTCCCACCCCAACCACCTCAGTCGGATGCTCTGCTCTAATAACACGTGCTAGACGGTTTAAACATCGGTGGCAAGTTGTTCATCCGAGTCGGCGTGTTTCAGGTCTAAATCGGCACTATATGAGATCCAACCGCCGCGGTCATACAATTTTGTAGCAAATGTAGGATCACTGTTTCATTTCGATCACCGCGGACTTTTAATTTTGTAGCAAATATAGGACCAGTGTTTCAATCCGTATTGATCTTTAATCTGTCATTGACCATCTTCGATTTGAACGTCGCACGTGGTCTTTAATCTGCCGTTGACCATCTGAGTTGCCGTGTTTCGATTTTGTACGTCGTGGTTTATAATTTGTATCATTATGGAGTGCCCTCCAGACTTCCATATGTACTATATTGGGTCCCGTGTTTCAGTCTGGTCGCCACGGTCTTTAATTTGTACCACATGGAGTCCCAGTGTTTTAATAGCCTGGATTTTACATTAAAATTGCAATATCACTGCAACGTGATTAAACTGTGTATATGACGATAAACTTTGTATAAGAAAAAAAATGTTCTGTTCTGTTCTTAAATGTAGTAGCGTTTATTTTAACGTTTAATAGTTTAAATTTTGTATAATCTTCTGTGCATTTTAATTATCTAAATTATATCAAAGGAGGATGCCGGTAGCGGAATGATATGTACATATTCTGCATACACTCCACATACAACAGATATGCTCCAATCAGAGGTCGCGGTCTCGATCCCAGATTCAACTCATTTGCCTTTGAAAAATAAAACTTCGCAAGAAACGGTATCGACAACAGCTCTAAAATTAACTAGCAATCGAGCTAAAATAAATTAGCACAAACGAAATGTGAATTTTGTTATGGGTCGTGAATGAACGCTTAATCCAGCATCTCAACCTTTGAAATACAGTAGAACTTCGATTACTCGACGCGACGGGACTGGACAAAATAGTTCGAAATAAGGTTTGTTCGAGCGAAATAGTGTTCAAACTCATACCATACATGTAGGAATTCGGCTGGGACCAGATAAGTGGTTCGAGCTATATCTGGTGTTCCAGTATTATTAGTTATAAAAACAAGGGCTGCCTGCTCAGAATCATTCAATTTGAAAATAATTTATTTCCACTCAGGAAACATACAGGCATGTATAAAAGGTATTCCATTATTATTCTAGTAGAGAACCGGACCCAAGATCAGAATGCCGTAAGTTCGATCTCCGGCTACGGCCATGTTTTGTGTCCTTGAACAATAACATAGTTCAGGTTTTATACAGGAATACTTAAACGTGGTTAGGTAAAAATGTAATCACGTGTTTCACTACCTATGTAAAACATCTAAAACTATTTAAACAACTGCTGCGTGTAGTGATATAAACTTTTTAAGAAATTTATAAAGATTGAACCCTTTAACCCACGAAGGTGTTTGTAACGTAAGTTGATACATGCGCTAAATCCTGTTTAAATATCTAGACATACTTATTATAATAATTGTAGTAGTAGTAGTAGTAGTAGTAGTAGTAGTAGTAGTAGTAGTAGTAGTAGTAGAAGTAATAGTAGTAGTTTTTAGTTTAGTAATACTATCGTAACATTCGTTATCATCATCATGTGCATAATTCATAAGTTTTGAAAGTCATTGCTGCCGGGTGGTGTATTTTTTTCATGGTGTAACTAGTGTACACCTATGTTTATCTATTGGATTATCTGACTGTACTGAAAACTAAATAAGGTGTACATGTATATGTCACGTATTGGTTCAATGACTAAATAAGATGCCCATACTCGTGAATGTTTTATTTTACGATTCATTTTCTGTTTAATGACATTTTATTTTAATATCACACTACATAATCTCATTATAGTTTGACCACATTTTATATATATTGACAACACCGGTGTTGTTTTGTATATGACATTTTATTTTTTAAATTTAATGTCAACAAAACCCGTTAATTTACTTGTCCGCCCATAATGACACATAAAACACCCTCATTTAGCCACATGTATGAGTGTGTTTTAGATTATCTGAATCGCTCCTATATAAACGTTAGGTAAGCATATACTAAAACAATCGTCAAGCTTCTACGGTAATTAACACATATTTATTAACAAATATTTACTCTATATTGCGTATTCTCGGTTTGAGCGCTGTTTGCCTAGAGGGCGTTTTTAGACTACAGTAAATGACATCTGTCTGTCTAACGTTCGTCATATCCAAGGATCATAATTAAACGTTAGGATCTGTATACGTTCGCCTCAACCAGAAGTGAGTTGGAGACTAGATAAAGAAGACGTCCTAGCTGGAGTCTGTCACGCGTAGTTTATATTTTCGTTAAATACGCATTGAAAATGTCATACTAAAGAGGTTTTTGCGACATTCGATTGATAGGCCTCTTAAGTATTTGATGACAAGCAGCAAAAGAACAAGAAAGTGCGAACTTATCTGGACGTAATAACGATAAAAAGTTGAATAATAGATTCATTTCTTTATATTAAAGGAACGGTGACAGATGACAGAAAAAACTTTGGATGTTAATGATTTAAAATTTGCCTATTAGCACTTTGAATAACAAAACGTATTATGGAATTATTTCGGATATTTGGATATTTGTTATTAGGACTTATATATTTAGATAAATTCGTGTTTGCCTACGACCCGGAAACGTGCATAAAATGTCGTGCATCACACATCTGTAACCCGCCAGAGTGTTTCTGTTGTCGAGATACCATGCCGATGGAGACCCACAACATTCCGCAAATGGTATTCTTCTCGTTTGACGACGCCGTCACACCGCCGGTATCTGCATATTACAAAGAATTGTTTGATTCAAAAAGAAAAAATCCCAACGGTTGTCCAATATCTATGACATTGTTCATTTCGCATAAAAACACCGTGTACAAACTTGTGAGAGAGTTTTACGACAAAGGCATGGAGATTGCATCACACAGTGTTACTCATGGCCACCCTAGTCCAAGGACATTTTTAAGAGAAGCTAAAACACAGAAAGAAAATTTAGCCAAAATGGCTAGAATCCCTGAAAGCAAGATTACAGGCTGGAGAAGTCCATTTCTTGAACCATTGGGAGATATACAACCTGCCGTTCTCAAGGACCTCGGATACGAGTACGATGCAACACTCACAATGTCGAAAATGAACGAGGCTGATAAAGCTGTTACACCGTTTACGCTTGATTTTGGTTGGCCGTACGATTGCAAAATAAAGCCATGTCCTAAAAAGGAACACAAAGGGTTCTGGGAAGTTCCAGTTATTTCAGTGAAAGATTATCTTAAGAGATACGACTGTGTCTATGTCGATGGCTGTAATAATCCACCACCCTCTGAAAGAATGGCTTATAAATTTTTATGGGATAATTTCCAAAACTATTACACTACAAACCGCGCTCCAATGGGAATAAACATGCACGCATCGTGGTTTTATTACCCGGACCGAAAAAGGGCTATGGACAGGTTCATTAAAGATCTAGTTAAACTTAAGGACGTATATATTATTTCAATTCAACAAGTTATTGCATGGCTGAAACAACCAACGCCTTTACATCGTTTAAATGATTTTGCACCATGGCAATGCAATGGTAATGGCAATGCTATCGATAGGAAGCAGAAGCAGATCAAATCAACTTTAGAAAGAAAACGTCAGGAAAGAAGACGTCATCAGAAACGAGTGCAGCAGCAACGCCAAATGCAAATACAACGGGAGAAAATGGAACAGCAAAATCAGAAAGCGCAACAGTCAAAACTCTTTGCACAAAGACGTTTTCTACCTTCAATGTCGCCACAACAACAACGCCAAACAGCGCCCATGCTACCAGCAATTACATGGCCACGGGGTAATATTCCTTCTGCTGCACCAATTATTCCAAGTGTGCCGAAAATATCAATCTGGTGGACTCGTCCAGACAGTATGTCTTCACCCATGCAACAACAAAGGCAAATAGGACATTTACAAATGCAGCAGGAAAAAAAGAAACAAGCTGCACTACAGAAGAAAAAGCTAGAAGAAGAACAACGACTAAACTTGGAAAATCAGCGAAAAGCCGAAGAGCAAGCGAGACTATTGGAGTTGAAACGTCAAGAAGAATTAAAACAAAGACAGCTTGCAGCAGCTAAACAAAAGGAACTGCAACGACTAAGGGATTTGGAACAAAAGCGAATTGAAGAAATGAAACGACAAGAAATTTTAAAACATCAACAAATGGAAAAAATAAAAGAAGCCAAACGACAAAAGGAACTTGAAAAACAAAAACAGATTGAAATGCAGCGAATACGCGAACGTAAACGTAAAGAACTATTAAAGAAACAGGAAAAAGAAAGACAGAGACAAGAATTGTTGAAACAGCAGCAAATTGAACTGAAGCGAAAAGAAGAGCTTGAAAATATAAGACAACAAGAACGTTTGAGAGCAATGGAAGAAATAAGACAAGAAGAAATTAAACAAGATATGATAAAAAATCGTGCATTAGAAAAACAACGGTTAGAAGAAATAAGAATACAAAAACAACAGGCGTTACAAAGGACGAAATTGGAAGAAATTAAACAACAAGAACTATTGAAACAACGAGAGGAGAGGCGTCTTGAAAAGATAAGGCAACAAGAAATCAGAAAAAAACAAAAACTACAAAAAATACGTCGTCAACAAGAAATGATTAAACAACAAGAAACAAATATACAGTATAATCAAAAATATATGCAAACACGTGCAGCCACGCAATTGAATCAGATTCTCCAATTTAATCAAAACGAAAGAATGCGTCAGTTAGAGCTTTTGAGCTTACCTGAGTTGAAAAAGTTACAAAATGAATTGCAGAGACGATTATCTGCACAAGATCACCAAAGTACAACAGAACAAACTTTAAGTAGCGTTCAAAATGCAAGAGATAAATCTGTTTTGAACTCACACCAACTAGACACTTCAAAGACCCAGACTCTCGTCGAACCTGATACAATGCATCTTTCAGAATTTGGTAGCAGTGAACAAATGTTGTTAAATGAATACGCTAGTCCAAATGATATCACAAAGACAAGAATTCGTAGCAAGCAAGCAATTCAAAAAGTTGTCACTGCAATGCCGAAAATAAGAGAATCGCAATCGTACAGACAGACAACAAAAATAATTCGAGAAGCTATCATAGACACATTAGCGACAACACCATACCCACCTAAAACTACTGATTCGGTTCATCTCTTGGCAGTGCCAAACTCAATGGAAATAAAAGCTCAACATCAATCCGATGCTTTAAAGAATTACGAAGCGGCACCTCTACAGAAAATGCCCAATGAAATATTGATAACTGGCGAGCAAAAATTGGTTCAAAAATCTAACGCAAATGCACTTCCTGAAACGGCAGTATCGGCCAAAGGTAAGAAACAACCGATGGAACTTTATAACAAAGATATGCTAAACTCATCCACTGACTCTCATCTATTAATAAATAAAATAAACCCGGCACAGTCAGCTACAGTCCCAAGCACTACAAATAGACAATCAACACGACGCGCTGTAACAAACAGTCAAGAAATTGTAATTCCAATTCCAGTTGCCTCAGAAAAGGAACCATCCAAGGGCCCTTCAGCAGATGCAACTAATGTATCGACACTCTTACAAAGTCGACATTTGGAAAAAACTTTGACCAAGAAACAACAAATCCAAACACGTAGTCCGCATTGGTTAATGAATCTTATAGATTTTGAAACACTGCAAGGTCCATGGCAGACGTCGTCAATTAAATTTCCAACAAAATCAACGCCAACAAAAGCACCCGAAGTTGTGAAAAACCATACCGAGAAATCACAAACAAGTAAAAATCCAGTTTCTTATAGATTTTTTTCTTTAAATGATATCAAATCTACAAAATCGCTTTTTACTAAAGAATCTACACACCCTATTCTGTTTGGACCACAAGAAAAACCAACTATGAACATGCTAAGTCAAGAACCAGAGTATATAAGTTTTAAAAGTTCTCCAGTTCCAGTATCATTCCGTTACCATGGAAACTCTCTAGCCGATGGATTGAAAACTGTTAAAACATCAAATGTAGTTAAAACACATACAACGAACAATATACCTACAACAACGACAATTACATCAACAACTACTAAACAAACAACAACAAAGACAATAACAACAACCGCTTCACCAACGACAACAACCACCTTGTCATCAACTACAACAACTTTGCCGACGACCACTACGAATGCTCCAACGACCCCGACGACATCTACACAAGCGACAACTTCCACGTCTCTGTCGTCAACTAAACCCACTGTCATCCCACGAAAAAATATATATCAAAAGATTATAACACCAAAACGTGCGTTTATGATTCCAAGTATGAGTCATACGGGCGATACACCGCATAGTCCGCTGTATTCTACAAAGGAATTTAGCTCTACAGTTGAACCGTCATACAAATGTAAACAAGGTGAAAACTGTGTGGTACCTAATTGTGTCTGCAAATCAAATACCACACCAAATGGGTTGCCACGTGATAAAATACCTCAGATGGTGTACTTGACCGTAGACGGCAGCCTCAACTTCCACACTTATAAAAAGATAAATAGTCTGTTTACGGGCAAAAGGAATCCGAATGGATGTAAGATTAAGGGCACGATGTTTGTGACCGATTCTGGGAGCAGTTACCGTATTTCTAGTGCGTTGAACTCGGATGGTATCGAAGTTGCTATGATGGGTATGAGTTCGAGAGCCTACTCCAGCTTTAGAAAACTTCAGATTGATGTCCCCAAACAAAGAAACCGAATTGCAAAGTCTTCTGGCATTCTTCTTGGAGAAATAAAGGGGTGGCGAAGTCCAGGATTAAAACCACTCGGTGATGACCAGTTCAATTTACTTTCTAACCATAGTTTATACGATTCTTCGCTTATCATGGACAGAAGTGCGAAGAATCAGAAAAAACCATGGCCGTTTACGATGGATTACGGTTGGGAGGACACATGTGAAATCAACACGTGTCCTTCTGCTTTTCATCCGGGTGTTTGGGAGGTTCCTATAGTTCCGTTTAAAGGATTAAACAATACAGGGAGCTGTGAGTATACGGACGGTTGTGCCAGCCAACCAAGGTCTGAAAAAGAAACCATTGCATATTTAATGGACAATTTTAATGCATATTATAAAACAAATAGGGCACCTTTCGCGATTCGATTGAAACAGGTATGGTTTCATTGGTACTATCGACAAAACCTATCCGGCTTATTGAAATTTCTGGACATAATTTTAAGTTATGGTGATGTTTATGTGACATCAATATCCGACATGCTGGAATGGGTGAAAAAGCCAACCGAAATTAAGGACATTAACCAGTTTGAGCCATGGAAATGTAAGTAAAGGCATTTCAGGCAGAAATGCGTTTATACAATACGGTAGCAGAACATTGTTTTAAAAGTTATCGCTGTGTTTTGCTATTATGGTCACGCAGTACTTTCAAATTAACAATCCTGATGACTGAAATACATGCTGGCTAAAGTTGAAGCCCTTAAGAAAGACTTACATTGGGGTTGTGGTATGTGAACGTGTTTGTTGTTTTAAACAGATGACCGTTTAACAACAGATGCAGCTAACGTGCAGCACGTGCCTCGATAACGTTATTCAAAATGGCGCTGCTGTTAATGATAGTACACCGTCACTGCATGAGACGTTTACGTTGGAGGACGGAACATATGCTAAGGACAGACGAGATAACAGCAATAACAATGATATTAATAAATAAAGTGTTTTGTATAATAATTTATTTATTATAATTAAATGTAATCTTCAGTGATGTCCTCTACACTATAAACAGTTATGTACTTAACTTAAAAAATAGCGTAACAAGGAATTATATATAGCATATAAGGTTGCAAGGTTGATATATATGTTTATCGTAACTACTTCTTAACACGAGCACATTGTAATGACAAGAGCACGTGTATCTACATCACCACAATAAATAACATTGCCGTTAGATCATTGTTTGTTTGTTCCGCTATTTGATACACAGACAAGTTTATTGTATATTGTGGTACTTCGTGGTGTTTTAGCGTTAATGAGCGCGGTTTTAACAGAGTGTAAATACGATATACAGAATTGTGCTTTCTTATTAAGATTTTACTGTTTTACATTAACTCTTTATCAAATCTTTCACCCATGATGTTTTCATTATTGTAAGAAAATGAAGGGGTGGCTTGTTTTGTGTTTGTTTTTTTTTTGTTTTTTTGTTAAAAAAAAAAATATTCGTACGAAGTATCCAAAAAAAAATTATGTCAAAATCTTCGTAAACCAACAATTATTCATTACGATTTTAATATTCATCCAATTAAAGCCTAAGGTGGCTGAAATCATGCAGAAAATGATAAATTTACTGGAAACACAATCATTTTAAACGTCGATCAAAATTTGAACATAGCGGGAAAAATGCCAGATTTACTTACGGCAATTTAAGCGTAAAAGTTGTTTTGTGAAACAAAACCCACGTTGTATCGCTTGTATGTAATATTGCCTAGTTCTTTACGTGCACCTTTAAGAAAGTGTACGGAGAGAGACGTCAAGTCTAAAGACATTTTTATTTCATTAGCTCAGTGTTATGACAGTATAAATGCTGTGCGGAGGATTGTTATGAGTTGACCGGACACTTCGATTGTTTCGTTCCGGTCACGCAAATATGTGTACATTATATTTATATGTATTGGCTTCTGCATACATAATAAGGAATGTGATTTACTGACAAGAATTTCGGACAGTAATTATTGTCACAAAAACAATCAACAGGTATAGTTAAAACAGTGCTCTTATTGTTAAAAATATTTTTCGGCAGTTATTGTTAGACAACATTAGTATTTAATATCAGTATGAGGTACTTATTTAGTTTTTTTTATTAAAAATATGCTTGAAAGACTAACTACGAGTGCGCGGGCGTGTAAACGCGACCAGTTGTAAAGTTGTGCCAAATATAGGCTCATTTTTGCCTAAGATGTTATCAAAACCTACTACGACTCAGCTGGGGTACTGGGTATGAGTATATTATTTAACGTGAAATACAGGTAATATTCGCCATTATCCCACTTTCTCACTTTGTAACATAATTGATTCGACAAACATGTCTGGCAAAAGATAGAACTAAGTGTAAATCTTTTTTTAAATATTTGATATTTATGTAGTTCCGTTGAATATAACAAAAAAAGGTCTCGATATTATTTGTTTTGAATTGTTGTTCAGATTTCGTCTCATAAAAGTTTGCTGTTGAACGAAAACTCGAATTGCATAACCCTAATGTAACAAATCATGTTTTTAAGTACGGAATATGCATACAAGGATATTTAAACATTTTTCACTTTTTTCCGTTGTTGTTTTTGTTTTTTTAGCATAAAAGTCTTAATTAATATTCCTGATGAAGAGTTTAGTAGCATATTGAGATTTACGAAACACAAACCAAATCTTGTAAATGTGATATTTTAAATCAAGTTCCGTGTAAATTTTACATTTAAAATATTTTTACTGGTAAAATTATCAATATTCGCAATTGTGGTTCCATGACTCAGAAAGTGGAACTTATTGTCAGTATTAAAACAGATAATATTTTACAATACAACCGACAAAACAAGAATGGTTATCAAGTATTAAGTATCTGTGCCTTTGATGTGTTCCACTTCTTCATCACAGCACAGTGACTGAAATTTACATTTTGTTTTGGATGCTCTCTTAATCAAGTGTTACGTAATACTTGACGTTTCATAGCAATGCATTAAAATTTCACGTCAATAAAAAAAATATGATTTAATTTGCATGACGGACCACAAATATTTGCTGGGACCGATTATGCATTTCTTTTGAAACCGTTTTGTTTTGTTGTTTTTTTGCATATGAAATAATTTAATGAGTTACAAAATAACAATATGCCATTTAATGATAAACTTACATGTTCATTTAATATTAAAGGAGTCGATTAGTTTCTCGTTTTATTTTGATGATTTATTATTATTATTATTATTATTATTATTATTATTATTATTATTATTTTTTTATAATTATTATTATTATATTTAAAATCTATTAAAATCATCAAAATATTTCCCTTGAACAATGAAACAGAAATCGACGATTACTAAGTTAAAACTTACCAGGAAGGAGTCTGATTATTTTTTGCTGACATCAGGTTTGAAGCCTTATTAACTTATACATATGCTAATCAAATACTTGGGATATTTCTCACCTGACATGAACTAGGTTGAATCCGTCATATAGTGTTTATTTCAGTTCAGCATGAGTCAAAACTAAACATGCGAACGTTATATTAATGACGTTAATTGTTACCTTCGCCGTACTCTTATTATTCATTTTAATGAAATGAAAAAAAATCGTTTAGGACATTTTTTGTTGTAAAAAAACAGAATGATAAAGACATTACCTGTTATATTAACTTTTTTTCTGAGCCTGCTTAGCAGAATGTCACGTTAATAACATTATTGTTACGGCTATATTCGCCGTCAAGTTGTAGAATATTCAGTACAAAAACAAACAAACAAAGCCTACTTCCGCTCATTTCAAGTTGTTTGGGTCCATTAAAGTGACATGCGTTCAGTAATAACGTTTAATTTAAAATCTCTTAATTAAAGGTTAACAAAACAGAGTAACCCATTGAAAAGTGCACTTACAGTTTGTATACAAACCTTTATATTTCTCTTTTTTTCATTTTAACATTATTATATCATTATTCATTGTTTTAATTGTATAAAATACAACATTAAATTTTGATTTCATTTCTATCATTGCTTTCACATTTCCTTTAGATTAAGTATTCATTGTTTTGAGAATTTCAAATGAAGGTTCACTGAATCCTAAATCACCATAGCTTGCTACAACTTGTTGCTTCTCGTACAATGCATATTACGTACGAGACTCCATACAGCATATTATTTTTGCGAAATGAGTTTACTAAGCATGTACTGGTCGCTTTTTTCATCTTAATGCAGTATCCACTTGTTAAAAAGTGCACAGACACAAAAAACTCTAGTTTGTAAAGTTTGAGTATGTATATTTAAGAGTTGTTCCTTTAATGTTGTTATTCTGTTCAGATTATTGTGACGTACATTAAATATATAAAGTTGGTGTTTTTATATTTAGTATTTTTTCAATATCGTTCTCATCCCGGTGAGAACGATCGTGACCTAATGCTATGGAGCGGTGCAAAAAAAATAGGGGAAAAGTGCACGCTTCGGTAACATTTTTGTTCATAACTTTCTTAATATTTCATGTTTTGTGACGTTTCATAGAAAATATAGAAAGTTATGTGCAGAAATGTTACATGAACCAAGCACTTCCTCACCCCTATCCCCCGATTTTTGCACCGCTCGATTGCGAAGAAATCTCAGAACGTATATGAACCGCTCTCGAACCCGTTAGGGTAAAACCCTTACAAAGTGTTGCTTTTTTGAGAGGCACCGGGATCAAACCCGCAACCTATGGGGTGAGCGGCCAACACCCTATCCACTACACTACCCCACGCTTTGAATTGAAATACGTTTGACATTTATTTTGTCACAGACGTCCGAACGTGGGAGAAATAAGACGGCTGTCAATGTGCTCCTTTACAGAACAAACAAGATTAAGGTTCTTCACACGATGGCCATTTTGATTTCAGATTTATGTTATTTTCTGAAATGGTTATAAATATTTTATTTTTCAAAAATACCACTGTGTTCCTCAGACTATTTTCCTTTGCATCATGTTTGAAGTTGAGAAACTGTCGGTATTTTGTAAAGAGATCGTGACTGTTCATGCACACTGTTTGCATTAACGCGCTTTGTAAACGTTGAAACAAGTTTATGCGTGCGCACATCTGTCAAATATAATAATTTATAATAAAGGAACGTATCTAATTACACAATCAATCCACTCGCGACACTCACCAACAGCAATATTTCACTCTAAATTATATATCTAAGTGCCCCTTTGAGTCTCTTACTGATGTTTTGTTGCACCAGGGATGGGTTATTATACCTGATAATAGACTACCTTTTATCATTATACTTTTTATTCTTCATTTTGCTCCACGCCGTATATTGTCGTTTCTTCTACTCACCTATTCAATGGCGTGCACGATCTTATTTTCACTAAGACAAATGCATTAATCATTTCAACGTAAGCCGTCATAGGTAAACCTTTAATGTTAAAACATAAGGCACTTTAAGTACAGTTGCATTTGTTATCCATTAGCATTTAAATTTAGGTAAGACAGCATTATTGTGTTATTTACGTAAAAAATACCAAAGCGACTTTTATTCATTTTCTGCACATCATTTTTTTTGCAATTGTTGCTGGGTTTTTACTATAATTTTTTAAAACTTCTTTTCTCACTTTGTTACATGTGAATGGGATTTTATGCAATTTTTAACCCATTCCATGTTATAAAAATAATGCCATATCCTGTTTTATTGGCGGATGAAGTCCTCAGAATGAATCCGAGTATAATCATCGTGTTTCCGCTAGTAACTGGCAAACTTTCTCACATAAAGTCTTAGACCACTCGGCCAGGAAGGACCCCTCTTTGTTACATAGAAGCCATGAAATATTTTAGACCTGTTTGGTTTATAAAGATACTTCGCTTTTTGAAGTTTGTAAAATATGCTTGCAATATCAGAACAGTAAGCGGAGGCGGTAGTACAGTAAAGAGAGTATTGGTCACTAGAGGCCGCAGTTTCGATCCCAGTTTCGACCCGATCTCTCAAATGGTCCAATACCCGGAAACGAACTCCTGAGTGATTCACATATATGTGTAAGCCCTGGGTGGTCTAAAATGAATGAGTAAATGAAGAACACTCTTTATCGAGCGGTCCCTTTGCATAATGTAGATATACATGTGCATCAGACGATTACGAACATGTTTTAAAAGAAAACGTTGTAAACATATCGATAGGCCTAAGTGTCAAGACACTAGCAGAAAATATAAACATTCTTAATAGGCTTGAAATACAAGTGCTCTGTCTGTCTGTCTGTCTGTCTGTCTGTCTGTCTGTCTGTCTGTCTGTCTGTCTGTCTGTCTGTCTGTCTGTCTGTCTGTCTGTCTGTCTGTCTGTCTGTCTGTCTGTCTGTCTGTCTGTCTGTCTGTCTGTCTGTCTGTCTGTCTGTCTGTCTGTCTGTCTGTCTGTCCATACATTCTATGTAAGAAAGTTTTCCAGTTATCTGTCCTTAAAAGTGGTCTTCCTCAGCCAATGCAACTGGCTGCATACAGTCGTAAATGTGTCGAATACAAGTTGATCCCTTGTTATCTAGTATACGACTGGTACTGATGCACCGTTAAAATATAACGGGACAAAATGACAGCGCCGCTATTTTAACGAAAGATCAATAATATAAAGAGGTGATCCGATCGAATCATATAGTCTGTAGTGCAAAGATAAATACTTAACGGTTCCCCGCTATATTTTAAACTGGCAAATAAAATAATGTCGGTGTAGCACCATAATAACGGTGCACCGGTACAGGTATTTCTGACCCGGTTTGTAAGTACCATGCGTCACTAGTGAGGTCTTGTTTGAGGGCTTGACACGTACCCATTATCTGCCTGACAACAGCAGTATTAAAAGGCAATGAAAACTGTCTTAAGAGAAAGGTCGTCAGTATTTTATCAAATTGTACAAAGGTCGCGATGTTTACGGAAATAAGTAAATCCGTTTATATAAAAGTGTGTTTATTTTCATTCAAAAGTGCGATTGTTTACAGTAAAATTAGTACATGTTATTCCAACTGTCAGTATTTTAAATCAAAACCAATTAAAAAACATTAGAATTCCTAAAACAAAAAATGACAGTATGTTAATTCTAAAATTAATGCGTAGAGTGGATGTATCATGGAGTTCAAACTTTAACATTTCTCTTTATCATTGGTGTATACTGACATAAATTTCATTTTAGGGCGATTGCTTAGAGCTTTTATGAAATTCTCTTGAGTCCGTATCCTGGGTAGAACCCTTACTGGGTGTTGTTGTTTTTTTAAGTTAGAGGCCATCGGATCGAGCACGTGATCGAACCCGGCTGACATTCTTTTTACTGCCCCTACTTGTTGTTTTACCTCTCTTTTTTAAAAAATGGAATACATCTCGTAAATTATTGAAAAACATCGTTTTTGGCAAACGTGCAAGAAATGTTTTAAATTAGTATTTATCGGTATTAATAAAACTATTCAAACAAATACATATATTTCTAAATGTTCAACTGGGGTTTGGGAGCTATCTGACTCTATCTATAGACTAATTATATTACGAAAGGATGACGAAACGCAGGGTGTATTCAGCGCATGCATATTCTAAAACTTTCACTTCCAATATTTTAATAATGTGGATTTTTATTTTTCCATTATATTATAGACATAGACATAGACATAGACATATTTTATTGACTTAAACTTTACAGTTTCTCATCATTATACATACAATTGACAATATTTTTGCACATGACAGATATAAGCATTATAAACATTAAATTTTGCAAAAGTATAAAATGTTCAGTATATAGACGTGTCTGTTAAACAAAATATATTAAGTAACAAAAACATATGATTTACCCATATAATCTTAGTATTTTACCCACCCAATTATGATAAAGTAATTCAGCTTATTTATTTACAACACATACATAACATTTGACATAGTTTTCGTGAGAATGTACTATTAATTCATTAATTTAAAATAAAGTTCGGAAAAGAGCGTCTAATTTTTAAAGCTTCCGATATATATTTGCTAAGTTTAGCAAGTTCAATTTTGTTTGAAGATTGTAACAATGTTACTATAATGTTACTGTTACAATGTTATTAGAAGACGCTTTCGTTTTGTTGTATACATGCATGTACATTGTAACATGCTCATTTTGTTATCCCCCCGCCCCCCCCCCCCCCCCCACACACACCCTCCCACCATATTTCACACACACCCACCCAATATCTTCTGCGCTCCTTTAACCTATATCAACGTATCAACTTTTAAAAAGATTCTTGTAAAATCAATCCAACTTGCACAAGTGACAAAATCGTGACATGGCAGTCTGACGACGTCGGAGTTACCGAGTGATTTAAGACGTCGTCTCAGCATCATTTACCTGCTAAGTTCGTAAGGGTTCGAGTCCCGCTCTCTCCAAAATCTGTATGTGACAAAGTTTGCCAGTTACTTGCGGAAGGACGGTGATGTTACTTAGATTTATTCTGAGGTCTGCCTCTACCAATAAAACTGAAATGTGTTGAAATAATGAATAATGAATAAGGTTTTACGGCGTACCAACACATTATAGGTTATTCGACGTCAACAGGAAGGAAGATTCCATGTTCATTCTACATGTACAAAAAACAACAAATTGACAAACAGATTTTAAAACAAATACACTAACAAATGAATATGCAGAATGAACCTAGAACCTTGATACCTGCAGAACTGCAAATTCTACCATATTACTCAAATTGTCGCTTCTTACGACATGCATGAGCCATAGTGGTCCTATTCTTGCCATCACTCATATGGCTCCCTGAAACCACACCGGGATAAAATGGTGTTAAACTCCATTCAAAAAGCATACACTTTTATTCCAAGATCCCTCTCCATCCGACTGTTTATACAAATGAAGGTTGAAATTATGTTTTTCTTCAATAAACTTTACTCTTGTTTATTAATCCACTCTATATGCACACAAGTGACGTATAACCAAGCATTGCAGTGAAACAAACCTTACTTTAAGACAGCATATACAAGAGTCTGCTGGGCCTAAATTCATCTATAATTTGAGTCTGGCTCAAAATCAAACATTCTTAAGACTTTGTAAACATACATTTATGGGTAAGAATGTTTATGCTGATGAATATAGTAATGTGTTTGTGGATACTACTTTTGACATTTTCAGTCCGAGTCTAAATCTCAGCCTCAAGTTATTGATGCATCCCAGGTGTATTACAGTACCATGTAGACACACGTTTATGATATTCAGGAATAGTGTAAAGTAATCATTCATTACAATTGCAATTGCTATTCGTCCCTTTAATGTTTTTTTTGTTGCCAATGCTTCATTCATGTCGCATCAAGGAAAGATAAAAACGTCATCGGTTGTTAAGTATGTAAAGGTGGAGTTGAACGACATTATTTAATGCTGTTTAATCACTTCATTCAATGACGAGCCGACATATTTACATTTCACTGAAACTATTTTATTACCATGAAACAAAAGCCTTATTATATGATCCAGGTCTAATTTCAAATGATCTTTCTCGGCATGAGCGCGAATAAATCCGTGATTGACAAGGACAATCCATTAACATCTGGATGCGAGGAAAACGACTCATGTCATGTTTTGGTTCTTAATTTATGTCGCATGCTACCATTTTACATATAAACAACTCGGCTCAACAGATACTGACAGCGTCCGATGAAACCACAATGATTTATCACGTGAAAACTTAATCGTGTGTGTTGATGCTTAAATTTTCGGAGAATAAAGGTCCCCTGTACACAAGTGTGACACATCAGCTAAACTTAGATACCGGAAAATCAATACACGACTAACAGTCACGAAATGATCAAAAAGGTTTCTGTCAGGTTTTGAAATTCATGATGGAACTTTCATTTGATTTTTTATAACATCAAATGTTTTTATAATTATGATAAGGATGGAAGTCTTGTGTCAGACTGATTAACAGAGAAACGTTTGTATAGGTGCCTGATACAGTACGTCACTTTCATTACGGATATAAAAGTGAAACATATGCAAATAGACTGAAATACAAACAGACAGACAGACAGGCAGTCATGGGAGTGGGGGATTTTAAAGTCAATTTAAAAAGAAAGGTCAATTTTCATAAAAACTAGTCACAGTACCGATGTTGCGTTCAATTCGCTTAAACGTTTAATTTGTTAACAGAGTAAACACCTCGGAGAGTTGTTTGCTTGCGTTTAACCACATGACTTAATGGTCACCGTTTTCGTTTATAAACAAATAAACATGTTAAGCGGTGCTGAACACAGCCCTGGTTTTCAGAGAAATGTCTGCAAAATACATATATAAATCCGTCAGTCAAAATTCGAAGACATTTGAACTATTCTAAGTGATCTATGTGAACTGACATCCATACTATTTGTGAAGATTGTTTAGATTCAATATAATTATCAAATGAGATTTCTCAAGTAAATCTACTTAAGGCCTTCAGACATAACGATATACTCACATAGCATCTCAAGTAAACGGAACTCAAAAATGTATAAACTTAAACAAACTTTATTTTCATACATGTATATAAGTTGTAACTTGTGCAAACTAGTTGCAATGTAGGAAACAGAGGTCTTCTCAAAAGTCCATATTGTTATCACTTTTACATTTAAAATACACATTTACAATGAGCATTTACGCCCAAATATTCACATAGGATAATAATCAATGGGAAATTAATCAGCGTTATAAAACGTGTACAGTTATGGATGAGGAGAAAGGCGACATTTAGCACGACACTGCGATATATAATGATTAAACAGACTGAATATTTCATTTATAGTCCATCTTATAGTTTTGTATTATAAAATAAACAAGATTCATCATAATTTGATGATAACTTATTTTAACAAGAGTGTATTGATCAGTGCTGGGTTTTTAAGATTTCTATTGAAAACATGCACTGATTTACATCTAATAGTATCGGAGAAGTATTTAGTGATTTTTTTATCCCACGTCCCTAATTAAGACATGGATTTCGACCACAATGAAGATATTTTATCAGCTATAGAGCTAGATGCTTTAGATTTCAATATTGACATGCTCGCAGTCAACAGATGCTATATTAGACATTGAACCAGTGTGTAATAAAGGAACAGTTGACACCATATTAAGCTGACAAAGTTACTTCATCTCGTTTGTTATTAAGCCTATATATCAATACATGCGATGAGATTTTACGAAGACTTGCTTTCTGGAATCTACAAACTATAACAATAGAAACCAAAGTCACTTTAAATATTACTACTAGCATGTACTTTTTACTTGGTATAATATCAAAGTTGGTCAATCTGAAATTGTAGCGTTGCGTAGTGCTATTAGTATTGTAACGATAATTTTATCAACCCTGTTTAATACAGATGGTGTTTTGTCTTCCATCACTTACTGCTCCTCCTTGATATTTACATCTATCACAACATTTTCCTCAACAGTTTCTATGTCAACTATTTCATCACGTGTCATGTCGCTACTAACACTGTCTGTGTTACTTCTTTTCCGTTTACAACCCTTGTTTTTCAGACAAACACTCTGTGTTACAGCGACAGCTTTACTTTTGTCAATAGTGTTTGACATACCGACTGCGTGGGAAACTGAAGTCAGGTCGGCTTCACTGCATTCGTTTTGAATGCCTGTCACATTGGCAATATTTGTTTGAGATAGCTGTCGGGCTGTTTTGAGTCTTTTACAACTTTCAAACAACTCATTTTGTTTAATCTTCAAGGCCATTGCTTTAACACTGTGCTTTGATAGTTTAGCGTTTGATTTTGACTGTGCTATAGCAATCATCGTTTCTTTTGATATTTTACATTTAGCTTGAGTTCTTGCATCAGTTGTGTCATTTTCCGAGTCAAGTATTTGATCAGTAAAGTAGTTATGCATACATTTAGTGAAGAATATAGGCGAGTGACATCTCGGAGACATATTCGGGTCTGTCACAGAACCATACCGTTCATCCGTAAATTCAGTTCCATTCTTTAAACTTTTGTTACCTAAAACCATGTTTATAACCTTTTCAATACAATCGTTTCCGTTGTTATCAGGAATCTTAATCTGGTCTATATGACTGGAATCAAAAAGCTGGCCTACGACAATTCCTACAGAATTAACTGGCAGCGAATCAATATGTTGTGGGTATAAAGCAAGTAATGCTGTGACTTCATTAAGTGGGATTGTTCCAATGTTCAGCAAATCTTGATTTGCATATGTAACGTGATAAAATCCCTGCTTCAAACCCTGGGCGTCTATTTGCTTGATTGTGTTTTTCTCTGTAAAATAAATTGTACAAGGAAAGTCAGAAAACTTATACCATCTGTGGTACTCTACCCGTTTACCAGTGACATTATTTATCTTTGAAATCTGCAAAGTGTATCTGCATTTATCATTGGTTTTAAAGATCTGTACAACAACTGCACATTTCGAAGAGGAGATACGACTTATTTCTTCTTTTCCATTTGAATAAATTGCGTAATTTGATTGTGGGCTGGAATTTGCCATGCAATCTTGAACTGTGTGACTGACCAAACCTTTCGCTATAGCTTGACCTTTCGAATTTGGTGAAGAAATGTCAATACCACTTGCAGTCGGTGAAAATGATATTCTTTTCGTTGATGCAAGTGTCTTCATTGACTTAATTCGTTTTTGTATAGGTATCAGGCCCAACGAATCTACGAGCTGTTCAAACGGATCTTTTGATTTCTTGAGCATTTTTCTAATTTTCTTTTTATAATCCACAACGGTGCCTTTGTGACACTTTTGCTCAATTCTTTGTCTCTTTCTTTTACTTTTACTTTGTACTTTTTTCTTTGGTTTCGGTGCTGGAAGAGTTGTTCGCGCGACAGGATTATTTATATTTAAATCATTGAGTGTCTTTGTATCAGATGATGGTCTGATAACATACATTTTGTCACCAACTTTTACAGAAAATGTTTGAAGGTGATTACCAGTCTGTGTATTTGCAATCTTTACAGGACCTTTATCGCTTCCAGATTTTGCTTTAACTGTATGCACGTCTTTTGAACATACATTCGTGTCATTGTCAGTAGGCCAATTAAAACCAGAAACCACATTTATAGAATTTGCATCGACCGTTTGGCTCCCCATGTCACTGTTTAAGGAGTGCCCCGTTTTCACAAAATTCAGTTGTGGTACACGATGTAGTGTTCCCGTTGCATTTTCTATTCGAGTTGATTGCACCAGTGGTGAAACTGGCACTGTACATTTTGTTCCAACGTTTGTAGCAACTGGAGATACAAAATATAAACTTTTGCTTCCTGAATCTTTTAACGTTTTATTATAACAGTGATCTGGTGTTTTCGAGCCACTTGGTTGCGGGTCTGTGTTTGTGAAATTTATACCATGCCTCGTTGGATTGGACACTGTAATCTTCAAATTTGTATTGAATGGGCCACCATTAAGTGCCCTCCCATAAAGTTGAAGAGGTATGTTTACGATTTTCTTGTCGTTTTCCACTTTGTCGGATCTTTTCAACTTAAGTAGTTCTGCAACTGTCGGTGCCTTACTATAACAAGAAACTGTGTGCTTTTTATCATTGAATGCTCTACTTTTAAAATCACTTGTAAAAACAGATTTGTCTGTGTCTTTACTTTGAGGTGGCATAACCGCTGAAGATGGGACGTTGTTGTCATTACTTTTGTCTTTATAATGTACATCATGTGCGATGGTTGTTCCTGTGCATTCGTTCTGTACCTGAACTTGGTTAACCTTACTAGGTGCTTTTAAAGACGCCAACACATTTGTATTTGATATCAGATATCTGTACACATCTGCAGTTATTGGCTTTGGTAAGGAATTTGAAAATGAGGTAACATTAAATTGATCATTTAATTCTTCAGAGGACTTTACCTTTGCAATCGATGTTTGATTTTCAGTAAAATGTTTGATTGCAGCTGAATCGTTTATACCTGTATTTCTAGACAAATGATTTTCTGTATCGGATTTGACAGTTTGTTTATTGTAGTTAATATCACTTTTACTTTGAATTTGAACTTTCTCCTTTTGCAACTTACTCTTTTTAAGTCCATCATTTATATCTATCTCAGCATTGTTTCTGTTACTCTTCGTTTGGTTCTTCACTACCTGCTTTACCATGCTATTTTCTCCCAAATTTTCAATTCTATTATCATCATATGTATGACTGACTTTACGTTTTGCCATTTCGCTTGTTACAAATGATGGTTTTGTAAGTTTATCATGGTCATCACAAAGTTCGTCATAATTAACTCTTTTCTCTGCTGTGTCCTTTTCTAGTGCCCCATATGAAGTATGTATCTTAATAGTCGTGCCTGGTTCAACACCAATCAATTTTCTCAAGTGAACAATTGGGCTTTTCATATGTTTAACCATATTTAGGGATAAGTTGTTTTTTGTTGGATCTATGGGTAAGTCCTGACTATATATGTTTTTAATATCTTCAGAGAGTATATTAAAATTAGTTTGTTTCTTTTTTGTTGACTTTTGACTACAAGATGATTTGCTATTGCGTCCAATGTTTGTATGGTATCTCCACTTCTCAACTCTCTCACTTGCTAGTTGCTTTAAACAGAAAGGATTGTGTAAAGCAAGTGCATCTTCTTTGATATTCAAATTATTCTCTACGTCATTGTGTGGACTTTTAAGCATTGTCGTATTTTGTAAACACTTCAAATAATGTGTTTTAGCTGATTGACCTATTTTGAATGTTTTATTGGTATGTAGCAACATACCTGTCTTCCGCAAGTAATCACTTTCCTTCTTTGGTAATGGTTTAGAAAGTAGATAATGGTTATCTATTGTTGCCAATTTGTCATTTTTAGCGTTCTCATTATCCGATGTGTCAGATAGTTTTGACGTAACTTCTTCCGGAAAGCTTGTGGAATGAACATCTACTTGGTGCTCCTTTGTATTGACAGTCGACAAGTCACAGGATGAAACATCATTACTTGCAACTTGATTGTTAGCTGAAGTACAGTCGTTATCTTTTTGGCATTGACTATATGTTCTTTTTCTGTCCTTTTTGACTGGGATAGAGTCACAAAGTAACGGATGTGTCAGTTGTCCCGTTGCATGTTTGGTAGTTTTGTTATGTTTTTCAGATAACAGTGTGGATTTAGTATTTTGTTGGCTTGTTATGTTCTCATTGGTGAATGCTGTTTTATCTTTAATACAGTTTTGATGATCGTTGTGTACCTTAGACAATTCAATATTAAATTGTGGCAGGTACTCTTCCGTCGGTTTTCTTTGTTTCATTGTTCTCTGCAATGCATTCAAACATTCATTTGAGGACTTTGATTTTTTGTGAAACGGATTTGTTGTCGCATGAGGAAGAGTGACTGCTGGTTTCTTTTCACGATAGCTCGCACTTGTCTCTGCATTCAACTTACTATCTGTTTTATGCTTATAAACAGTTTTTCTCCTTTTCACTTTCGGAGAAGTCCGTTCACGTATAACCCCTTCACCTGCAGCTACTCTGTTGATTGTATCTGTAAGAGAATCAATCTCCTCATGTGAATCGATTGTGATATTTTCCGTAGTAGCATCTTCATTTAATAATGCAAAGGCAGCTTGCAGTCTCTGGGCCCTGGTTGGAGTATTCGGTGATGTATATCCATATCTCGGATGTTTCCTAGCAGTCGTTACAGGGATGTCGGCAGCGTATTGTTTCTTTTCATTCTGTTGATTTCGAATATCATTTTCTTTGATTCTTCCAGATACTGGGGTGTTTAAAGTCGCAGTGTTGCTATCAGAGCGCACGTTTATATTTTCATGTAGAGTAACGGCAATATGCGATTCAGCTTTATCATTTATTTCTTGTTTCACAGTTGTATAAACACGTTGATCAATCAACTTATTCTCGTTTGGAAAACTCTGTCTAATTGTGCCCTGAGTGTTTGCAGTCGATTTCCTAATGTCTCTGTAATATGCTGGTTTCATAGACAGTTTCTGTTTTTCGCTTTGCGTTACCTGTTTGCTCTGTACATGATTCACATTTGCATTTAAATAAATTCCACTAGTCCCAGCAGAGTCAACTTTTTTAACTTGTATTTTATTTAAAGGCTGCATATTATGTAGGCTGCTAGAGTATGTTTGAGTTGAAGTTGGTTTAATTTGGCCTTGTAAATACTCTGAGATATGGCTCCCATTTTCATTAGAATTAAATATTTGACAAGGAGGGCTTACGTGCTTCGTAAAATTCGGCCGTTGAATGGTATATTCCTCCGTAGACTGTATTATATTCCGTTCAATGTGTTTACGAACTGCAGGTTTTGGTACTATTTCTTTTAGTGTATTGTTACTTTTTACGACTTCATTTGTACTTTTTGCAATTGGTAGAAGGTTAACTAAAGAACGTCCTACAACAGGCCTATGCAATGTGTAACCTTGTTGATGAGCTTCATTTAGAACGATGCTCGAGGCCGGTTGAATCTGATGCGTAGTATCAGCTGACTGGCTTTGCGGTACGATGGAATCATATATTCTACTGGTTGTATCAGGCGGTAGATCAGGTGGCTGCACATTGTTGATATCCGGTAGTGGATTATTAAGACTTATGGTTGGATATGAGCGCACAGAAGCATCCGGTTCGTCTGTTTCCAGAGGTAAAATAACAGGAAGCTCCATGAAGACTGAAAAACAAACATATAAATATTTATACTTTCTTAACTGCACTACCGCCCAGCTAATAGTGTGAGATATTTTACCCAATTACCAACGTACCTGTCATCTATGACACATGTTATATGTGAATTTACTAAAATTAAACAGTACAATAACCAATATCCTTACATCTATTTTTTGGAGGAGGAACTCGTCCACTTTCCTTGCTAAGAAAAAAAGATAACGATTCACAAAAAGTCGACTAGTGATATTGCGTTTTTGACATGAAGTTAGCTGCCCACAGAAAGCCGACTAGCGGTATTGCGTTTTTAACGTGCAATAAGCTGCCCACAGAAAGTCGACTAGCGTTATTGCGTTTTTAACGTGCAATTAGCTACCCACTGAAAGCCGACTAGTGGTATAGCGTTTTTGACGTGCAGTTAGGGGAGGGGAAGAAAAATAATTGATCAGTCAACAGTTTGGAAACATGTTTCATTCACGGTAACTATCGCAATACTTTTGTCCATTTCCGTTGTTTAACTCCCAAACTTTAACTTTTTTATTTCATTATTTCCGTTATAACTTTTGACTATCGTGTCTAACTAAAGGGGTTTGTTCCAAAATAATTTTTATCTCATACGTTTAAAAAAATTATTAACTAGTGTTTTTTTTATCCGGGAGATGTTGCCCCCCCCCCCCCCCCATCCCCAATCCCACACCACCACCAGCAATAATAACTCCACCACCTGGATGATGGTGAAAAGTCGAAACAACGATGGTGAAAAGTCGAAACTAAGATGGTTAAAAATTCAAAGCTACGATGGTGAAAAGTCAAAACAACGATGGTGAAAAGTCGAAACAACGATGGTGAAAATCTCTGCCTGCCTGCCTGCCTGCCTGCCTGTCTGCCTGCCTGTCTGCCCGCCCGTACGTACGTACGTCCGCTCGCCCGCGTCCGCCTGTATGTCAGATCGTGGATAAATGAAGAGTAAAACATGTTGTAGAGTTTTATTATTTACTGACATTTGTATATTAGCATTACAGTGGAACGCTACGGAGAATATGATAGTGATGTGAAATGTAGGCCAAGTGTTGCGAAAAATTTTACGTCGCTAGCTACAAATATTTCTGAATTTGTCTAATATAGTATATCCATCTATTATGAAGGGCGCCAACGCCGAATACATACGGATGCCTGCCTGCCTTTCGAAGTGCCCGCCCGCCCGTCCGTCCGTCCGTCCGCCCGCCCGCCCGCCCGAAAGCCCGCCCGTCCGTCCGCCCGTCCGTCTGTCCGTACGGCTGGAGCAGCAGTTGTGGGTTGCGTTGCCAGTACAGAATGGCATTGTGGGTTTTTTTGGTACTTGTGGGGTGCAATGTTCACCCCACAAGTGCGAAAACCCGTCCAAATTGCATTGTTGGGTTAATTTTATTTTTTTCACATTTTTCTTTTACTTTTTTTTCACCTTTTTTTATTCTTTTTTAGTGTCATTAGGGTTGGATCTCAAGGTTTATGACATTAGGGTTAGAAAGAAAATAGGTTTTGTTTTGTTTTATGTTAAAAAAGAAGTTTTATAACATATAAAAACCACACCCCACAACATCACTTCCACCAGAACGTCCGTCCGTCCGTCCGTCCGCCCGTCCGTCCGTCCGTCAGTCCGTCCGTACGTGTGTAGCAGCACTTGTGGGTTGAGTTGCCAGTACAGAATGGACTTGTGGGTTTTTTTGGTACTTGTGGGGTGAAATCCCACAAGTGCGAATACCCGTGCAAATGGCATTGTGGGGTTAATTTAATTTTCTTCACATTTTTCTTTTACTTTTTTTTCCACCTTTTTTCATTCTTTTTTAATGTCATTAGGGTTGGATCTCAAGGTTTGTGATATTAGGGTTAGAAAGAAAATAGTTTTTGTTTTGTTTTCTGAAAAAAAAGATGTTTTATAACATATCAAAACCTCACCCCACAACTACACTTCCAGCAGAACGTCCGTCCGTCCGTCTGTCTGTCTGTCTGTCAGATCGTGGATAAATGAAGAGTAAAACATGTTGAAGAGTTAATGTATAGATCTTTATATTTGCTGTTTTGATAACACTTAATCAGTATTGATTTTCCACATTTAAAATCATTTTACTGTAATATTTGTTTGGCTTCACAGAGATCTATTTCTAAAACTAAAAAACTAAAACACTTTTAATCATAACCTTCTGAACACGGTGTCCCGTCGGGACTTTTTACTTTTTACCATCGTAATTACGAATTTTTCCATCGTTGTTTACATTTCACCATCGTTGTGTACTTTTCACCATCGTTGTTTCGACTTTTCCTATCGTGGTTGTGACTTTTCACCATCGTTATTTCCATTTACACCATCGTAGTTTCGACTTTTCAATGATAAGTAGATCTTACTGTTATAAAACCATATAGATACCGGGGGTGGATAGGTAGATAATCTAGTCTAATTATATCTAGATCTGGTTGTTTAAAATCGCAATAAAATAATTGCAGTTAGATCTAATGAACAATAAATATACCCAATTGTTCGTTGGATTAACATCAAATTCAGACATATTATATAAGTCTTACGTTAATACCTTCTAATGATTTCTCATCAGCAAACAGATATCCTTCGATTTTTGTAAGCAGCCATTCTTATCATTTTGACGTACCTGACGTCATAAGAAACGTTTGTTTATGACGTGACGTCATAAAAAGTAATGTACGTGAAAATCAATAATTTAGAAATCTATGCTAGCGTCACTCAGTATGCAAATGAAGTGTTCTCGCGGTTTTTGCACGCTACGTCATCTCATAATGTTTTAAATTACATTACCTGAACGGAAGAAAGTTTGAAGACGTCGGACGTTAACAAGATCTAAGTCTATTTCAAGTTTTACCAAAATAGAACTCTGTAGAATCTAATATTGTTAAGCGCCCATGATTTTGTACTTTTATTTATTAAAACATCATTTATTATAATTCTAAATCGACCTAATTCGTAATTGGCCTATCAGTGTTTGGAAGTCTAAATCTTGATCTAGATCTCTAACTCCAAAAATGTGTTAAATTTTACATGGAAACCTTGTATTCTACCTTTTTTAAAAAAAAAATAAACGTTTCAGGTTTTTTTTATATAGCATCTATATAGATCTAGATCTACATTTTACGGATGGCGATGGCGACTTTTCACCATCGTAGTTTCGTTGTTTCGAACAAGGATTTATATAGTTTTTAAAGCACGACGTTTTACTTTTAAATCGATATCCAACTAATTTTTTACAGGTATACATTCAGCAAAGTCAGTAAGTCATTTCGTAGTATCACGGTGACGTAGAATTACGGACTTTTTATAGCACTCAAGTATTGCTAGGAAAAGTAACGTTTATAGCCCGTGATATTTCCAATTATGTTTGCGAGTATTACTATCCGATCTCGGACAAATCCCTCTAAAACTGGCAGGCAGGCAACATTTTGGCAAATTGTAAATATCGCAATATAAGGCTGTGTCCACTCCCATTGTTTAACTCCCAAACTTTATTTCGTTTTCTCCATTTTAACTTTTGACTTATTTTTATTTTTGTATCTTATCCGAAAAACTAAACTACAGTACAAATTATTCAATAAGAAAACCAGCTCGTGCAATCCAAACAGATATATGTCAATTGACATGTTTCCTTTCCACAAATTATTCTCTCACTTGCCAACAAATACGGAAAAGGCCAGCTCTTTTATCATGCATGTGCAAATATCTAAAATATGCACCTTTATACGTTATCTCACTTACTTTTAACTTATTTTTATCTGAAAAAGCTAAATCAACAAAGAATACAAATTATTCAATAAGAAAGACAACTCGTGCAACTCAAACAAATATATATCAATTGGGTTGTCTCCCTTTGACAAATTATTCTCTCACTTGCCAACATATACGGAAAAGGTCAGCTCTTGTATCATGCATGTGTACATATATCTAAAATATGCACCTTTATCCGTTATCTCCCTTACTTTTAAACTTATTCTTATTTCTCTACCTTGTCCCAAAAAGCTAAATCCACCGGATGAAGGTGCATACATGTAATTTAAATACATGTGTATTTAAGATACCGGTATGCACCATTATCCATATACTCACGTCTAATTTTGTATAAATATCAGCAGCAGATTACTTACAACTAACGGAGACATTTTAATGTAAAATTAAAATGACTGCCAGCCAGAAATATTGGACGAGTTGGTTTTCTTTACGTGTGTTTTTGAACGACGTATTTTCAACGATTTCGATAAATATTTTTTTATGAAATAAACATAATGGCTCACAGTGGGTCATCTAGATATGGTGCGTTTTATATATATATATATACAGGTATGTTCATGTCCTGAATACTTAGACAAATGTCGTTTAACTATCAACAAGATAGATGGATACATAATTTATTAACGGAATTACCAGATCTAACACCATGTATGTCATTTAATATGATTATAATATCATAAAAAAATATAAAACCTGTCTTTCATTAATCTTTATTTAACTTTATAAACCATTTACACAATATTTTCCACTGTGTACGAAATGACCAAAAATATGGTTACGAAATGACCAATATTTTAAACCGTTTACGAAATTACCTCAACTTGTTTAGACCAGACCCCAAGTTTTATAATTCTTGAAGGGATTTAGGAGATATAGAAAACACACGAAATCACGGTTTTTAAAGCCCGCTCCCACTGGGGTGAGAAATAAAACTATCTTTAGCACTGACCAGTTTAGTCACATTAGTTGACCTTCACAGAGAACTGTCATACACATAAGAGTTCTAAAGCGACAAAATAAAATTGGTTATTTCTCTAAAATGGCTTGCATTATTTTTATGAAACTGTTTGAACCCCAGGAGCGTGGCCAGGTGAACCCTTCTCACGATTTAAACAAACTGGTAGTCAACCATAGCATACAGGCAAAATATTATATAAATGTAATAGAGTAACCACCTATGGTTATGTAGGAGAATAGTGTTTGATGTCAAATGCGATTCAAACCACGTGTTAGAGACCTATGGGTCTTTGTTAAATATAAAGCATCTAAGCCCTAGTAGAAGATTTAATTTAAAAATGTTAAAGATACCTCACGTTTGTCGCCGATACTTTATAAATCTTAGCAATAAAACTGCACATTTTAATTTTATATCAAACATCATATATTATGAATATTCTGTTCAATAACTAAATACTAAATCGCGGCCCGCGATAAGGTCACTCATTGGCCAGTGTCATGTCATGGTAAAACATTGACGAATAAAATGGAAAATGTTAACCAGTGTTAAAAATTCTCATAGATAAGATAATAGGACCTTCCTCTTTATGATAATATAAACTTTTCATCATTTAGTGAACAAAAAGTTACTGGTGATGCATCTTAACCCTTTACTCCATAGATACACGTTTTCCCGCATCAATCACAGAAGGCATTTGAAAACAGTGTAGGAAGAGTTCAGATTGCTCGTAACGAGCAATCTGAACACTTCCTGCACTGTTTTCCACTCTGTGAGTTAATATAAACATAATTCACCCAATAATTCAAAAGCCTTCTATATATGGTGTCCAAAGGCGTCTATATGAAATAAAGGGTTAATACCACATATACAAGGTGATAAAAAATAATGCACCTTGAGCTAGGCTTAAAAGTGGAGACCAAATATACAGTTAGCATCGTTTGTTTGCAGATCACGTGGCAAGACAAATTAACAGTTTGAATTAAATTTGGCTGGAGTAAAACAAATTTAACACAATTCTGAACATATGATGTTATTGAAGATTTTATTTTAACAAAGAACAGAATTTCATATACTTTAATAACAATGCCTGTATCACACATTTCATATGTTAACGCGTAACTAAGATTTCAATCAAAATATATGAGTATTCAATAAACTTTGACAATATAAATAAATAATTTAATATATAAGAATATGAACAATTTATAACAAGATAAAAGTATTGTATGACAGTACAATGTCTCCTGCCTGTGTGATCCGTCTTAAATAGCTACTTAATGAAAATGTCCATCTGAAAAAGCTAGATAAATATTAGTGGCACTATTTTTTTTTATATATTTCTGTTGCCAAAGCAACCAAAAATATTAGTCTCATCTAAAAAAGAAAACGATTTTCATGATTCCTCATTCTTCCCTGTTACCATGTCTAAATTTATGAGTCTACCGTAAATACTTTGCAAGTTATCACAGGATCCAGATATTGGCACTTACACTTTTAATATACTTATATTTCCATTGCCATAGCAGACAGACATTGGACGGACGGACACACAAATGTACTGACAGATGTCAAAAGTCAATTCTGTTAAAACCAGTAGGAGACTAACACTGAATAAATAGTGCAATTAAACCAATTTCTATTTTCTTTTTATCAAAAAGAAAATCAATTAAATTACACATGTCAAATATAACATTCATACCAATATTAAAGGACGGATTCATAGTAAAATGAAAATTCAAAATAAATTATCATTTTAAAAATCAATTTAAATTCAAAGCTGTTACAAAATGTTTTTATATATATATATATATATATATATATATATATATATATATATTATTATGCAAATTTTTATGCTATTTAAAAACTTAATACAAGTTAACCCACTAATGAAGCAATACAAAATTGTTTTTAATACGAGATGCTTTTCAAATTACAATATATAATAAAGTTAATCAATTAAACAGTTTCTGTTGCCATTTATGCCTTTTTTGTTGGTTTTTAACAAAAACGTCCACATTCTTATATTAGCATAGAGTTCCAGATCAAGTATACTACTGCATGATGTAATATTTACACTTGCAGGAGTAAAGCAACTCCTCCCAAAATCCACTTGCTTGGTTTCTCTTTGGACTTCAGGTTGAATGTCCATACATATGTAGGTCCACGTGTCTTGGTCTTGTATACTGGACATTCATATACGTTTCGCATATCTTGTCTGTCCACAGGAATAGCCTTCAGGAACAGGACTGGCAGGGCTGGTGCCAACTCCTTCAGTCTTGCCTCGTTGATCATACCCGTCTGCATGTCCCAGCGTGCACCTTCCATATAGAGGCCATGTATGTACGCACCTTCTCTTGGTGGACCAGCCATATCTTCTCTAGATTTCTTTGTCACATCACACTGCAAGCACATGCGGTCAAGTGGCCACTCATTCTTTCTGGCCATCTGCTGCATAATGGCTGTCAGGAATGACTGTGGGTTGAAGAATCCAGCTAACCAGACAGCTGCAGGAAGCTGGAAGTCAGATGTCCAGGTCTCAAGCTCCTTAATACGCAGTAGTAGGTCACCGTACCACAAACTGAGTCCAAACAGAGATGGGTAAGCCTTCTTTGACCAGGACCCGGGAACAGCGTCCAAAAACAGAGCATTACCCAATTCTTCCATGTCTGCGGTGATTGTCAGCTCTCCCTGGAAACAATAAATGGTGGAAAATAAATAATGACGTGTATTCAATGTCATAACTTAAAGCAGAAGTAGACCAGAAAATTGCTTTATTGCGGTAAAAAGACAAAAGAATCCATTGCCAAAGATGTTGTTTCAAAACTTTTCTTAATATCATTTAGCAATACTGAAACTTTTAGTATATTTTCAACAGATTGCCAATTTTCTTAAACTGACATCAAACTATCATCCTATCTAAATTTAAAACAAGAGCTATCACTTAAAGTAATACATACACCCCACCCAAAATGTAGCCTTTACAGTTATGTTCCATGCTTTTATCACAACGATCACAAAAACGTAGGATTTACAACCCAAGCAGCATTAAGCTGCATTTTGCATTTCTCTTTAAAATAAAATCAGCCATATTTGCACAAATGAAAACTGTGACATAAAGTTTGCCCAACAAGATTTACAATATGCTAAATATATCTATTTCCCTTAGTGCAAAGGGCAGTAACTCTGTATGGAATCAAGTTTGCGTTACAAAAAGTGTGTCACATCACAAAGTGTGTCACCACTTGATTATTATTGTGTTTCAAGTTAATCGCTTATAACCTGTGGAAGTAGTTTGCTCTGTAAGTTGCTGACAGACCAATGAATCAACAGACTAACTGACAATAGTATAACAAATTCATGTCTGTTAATTCACAACATACCTTCAATCCTAAATTCAATTCCTTCAGGGAGCGTCTTAGTTCTGATGTCAATCCATTCATTCTCTCACACTCCTGGAAAGCCACAACAACGTAGGGGGTCCTCTCTTCTGGTGGCACCTTGTTCATAATTTCCACCATGTTGAACTCTTCTGGTAGCTTCTCCATTATTTCATCCAAAATGGTCTTGATCTGGAAATATGGAATTGTTTTTTTTGTATCAAACTTATTCACTTATCCCATGAACGTTACAGCAAAAGTGTAATGACTACCAACTCAAATATTGTAAGATTGGGTTTTATTAGTACATGTATGATATGTATTCTTGCTTTGTTTCATTGTAAAATTACCTAAGTGACCAGTCCCTGAATGTATTTGCAGCAATGTCACTTCTGGTCATTCCGGAACTTCTGTCACAATTTTGTCTTGCCTTAATTGAGAAAACAAAACTACAAACTATACACATAAATCTAAAGAATTAAAACATTGTCAAAACAATTTCTGTGCTGCTACATAAATTTTCTGATTTCTTATACAGCTCTGCTTTTGCTCAACACATCTTTAAACATAAAAATTAAACAAAGCCATATTTCAGTTAGACTCACCTTTTCTTCTCGACTGGTTCCACCACCAGCTCCAGCCGCAGAGTCTCGTGGTTGCATCTCAAACACAATACGGAACAGGCTGTCAGAA
Source organism: Panopea generosa (assembly GCA_029582155.1). NCBI lineage: Eukaryota > Metazoa > Mollusca > Bivalvia > Adapedonta > Hiatellidae > Panopea > Panopea generosa. The sequence continues at coordinate 38,280,651 of CM055906.1, forward strand.
GTTGTGGTCAAGAACTCAATTTCAGCATTGGGATGAAGACCATACAGGTAAGGTGTCTCAGGGGGAAGGCACTCATCAATATAATTGTGATACCCTTTGTAATCCGTGTTTGGTGGTATAGGGAATCCTGGGGCCAAGTATAGCTCACCATCCATCTGTAGTATAAATATTCAATTATGGAAGAGATACTTGAATTTAAGTTGATATATAACTACAGTATAATTAAAAGTCTTGGACAGTTAATTTATCTATTAAATTACTAATGTCTGAAGCATCAACTTGATGTCTAGAAAAACACGACCATTGCTTTTTAAATTAAAATTAAAAACTAAATTATCCAATTAAAATTCAGCACTCTCTAAATTCCCAGCAGAAAACATTTTTTTTGATTTATAAACTTGAGAAGTAAAACTTTGGCAAAAAATGAATTTCAACAACTCGGTGCAAGAAAATATTTTTTTGTATCAATATAAACAAAGATTTTTACATTTTCCAATTCAAATGTTCATCATACAAAAGAAAGGTGCATTTCTCAATACCGAAGAATACAGTGCTCATACACAATTCGAAAACTCCAATTCTTTGTTCAATTTTTTTTTCCAGCTAAGGGTTGCATATTGCTGTACAAGAGAAATATTTCATTAATAATGTTTTATAAACATACCATATCTGGATGCATGTATACTTCAAGGTATGTTCTGCACAGTTTTCTGTCCCAATCGTCTGTTATGTGTCCACCGTACATAATTTCTCCAAACAGGTACCGCAAATCTTCCCAAGGCACCTATGAGAGGATAACAGATTGTGTAGTTAAAGGTAGTATATCAGGAAAAAAAAACAAAGCTATAAATGTCTTAAAAATACAGTTAATTTTAAAATGGATGCAAACCATCGCATTATCATATAAATGGTTTACTATTACTAAGGTTTAGTATATCAACATCACCCAAATGTTGTTGTTTTTTTTTTATGTGTGTTTTAATATGGTTCAACACCACAACTCATTTCAGGTTATATATGGCAAAGTAAGTTTCATTGGAAAAGGAAGACCCCAGAATGAATTAAAGTAGAACCGCAAGTATCTGGCAAACTTTTACACATACCGGAAAAGATTTTGGAGTGAGCAGGACTCAACCCTATGACCAGGTAAGTGATCTTGAGGAAGGGAGTTTGACCACTCATGGAGGAACCCCACCACACACACACCAAAATTTAAATCAAACATATTTTAATCGAGCTAGTAAACTTGAAATGAAATCCCATTCTAAAAATAGACAGCACTTAAATACTGCTTTATATCGAACTTCACACTGTCATTGGGACAATGAAACAAATTCTAAAATAAGTAAACTAGTATGACAGATATAATCATAATCAAAATGAAATCATCTTTTTAAATATATTATTTGGAACATTTACCAGTAAATAGACATGTTTTAAGCAATTTTTTAAATCTTGATATACTTTCTATAATATATTAAGCAATTCATAAATTTGGTATATCTGATATATAATAAGTCTGTTGGTACATCTCCCTTCAATCTTTTACAATATATATATATATTAAATTATTTGTGAATAACCAAGACATAAATGTACAGAACAGACAAGGGCTAGCGTGCCTAGCTATAATGCAAACCATAGACACAATATCAAGGTCTCTGGCAAACTAACTCTCAATTAATAAAGAAATGGTTTAAAAGAAACTGTTCAAAAGGTTTGTTCATATTAAAGTGATTACTCTCATTCAAACATTCAAAGCATTTTATTTTCACATTAAATTTATATTCTTAAAATCTATGTTTAAATACAGTCAGAAATTGCTACTGAATAATTTGACATATCAGGAATTAAATTTTGCGTATTTTTACTGTTAACTATTAACTATATCATTGAAAGTAAATCATGTGTATGCATGTAATCATTTGTTAAACTCACATTTGTTGTTATGTTAATTTGCATTTATATGCATTGTGTGAAAGTATTCTTGTCTCAATTCTTTCTGGGAATTTTTATCTTTATGTGGTCTTTTAAATTCGACATAAGAAATGTGTGAAGAATCAATGGAAGTTGCATTGATGGGACCCGAGAAATAGTTCAAATTGGTCAATAATTCAAATTGATGAAATTTAATGTACTGGAGTTCTTTTATACAGAAATAGCAGGCAAATTAATCTAGATCGAGAGTTTGTGTGTTCTAGTTGGCTTGGTTCAGTATTATTATAGTTAAGTATTAAGTAAATCTTGAGTAAAATAACATTTTAATACCTTTGGATTGGCTTCTAGATAATTGTATAAGACATTCATGGAGATCGTCAAATCTCCGGTGTTGTATGGGTACACCCTATTCCATCCCTGGGCACCGAACTTACGTCTCTCGCATACCACAGCATGGAAGTAACAGAGTGAGAATAAGATGGCCTTGAACTCCGACTCTCTGGCACACATTTCCATAGTTTCCTAAAGAGAACACAAAATATTGTTGAATGTTGTTTAGTCTTGGTATATTTTGATTGAAAACATTGCAGAAATCGACCGTAATTTAAGGTTAAAATAGTCATTTTTAATTTGAACATACATTCATAGAAAGTTAACCGTCTTCTCTTAGACTAGTGCTTTGATCATCAATGATGGATGTAGGCAACATAATTATAAAATTCATTAATCAAATACTTTTTTTTTATTGAAAGTTATAATTATATGTCACAGTGTAAACATATACTAACTTAAAACTAGTTTGAATATCCTTTGTCGAAATGTTCTTGATGATCAAAGTACAAGTAGATCACTGCATTGAACATTTCTATTTTAATAAATAAATAACAATTCAAAAATTTAACACGACATTTTCCAGTTTCAACTGAAAACTGTTTTATATTTAATTTCAGTTTACCATACCTGAGAGAAATTGTCCAAAGCTTTATGAAGATTAGCCATCATGCCAGATGGAGGCTCATTAGTGATTTTAATGGCTGCCTGCAGAATTCCCTGAGGAATAATATGTGATTCTGGAGTTCCCGAGGGCTCAGCACTAACGTAGAGGCGATAGGATTCATGGCTGCCTTTAGAATATATCTCTACCAACTTCTCAAGTTTAGGCAACCACTTTGCTACCAGATGTACATTCTGTCAAATACAAATTAACATCCAACAGTAATTTTAGCAGTTTCAATAAACAATACTGTTGGAGTATATCCTATGACAAAAACCTGAATGTCATATCACAAAGCCTTTCTGAAAATATATCAATTCTGGCAATCATCTACCTTTTTAAGTCAATTAACTTATATAAAAATATCAACCATACTTATTTTCAGAACAACACCTATAAAAACTTCTTAAAAGCTGAAATGGTTATGGTAAGTTTAAAACTAAGCAATTTAGCCAACTGTTCTCCAAGCAAAAATTAGAAACTTTTATTTGAATTAAATTACCAGTATAACACAAAAAGATTCAGTGATGACCTTCAAATAAAGATTATGGCTCAAACTAAGTTTTTCATTGGCATATCAACCAATCAAACTAAGTTTCCATTGACATGTCAACCAATCATATTAAGTTTGGTGACAAAATAAAATACAAATAACAATGGAATTTGTAAGTGAACAAAATGATATACAGCCATTATTTATAAATTCATGATATTTGCAAGCAATATATGGATTAAGATCTTATCTATTTTGTTTTTAAACTTTCTGAGCTATCAATAATATTGCAAGTATGTGCATTTAATGCTATTTAATAAAGTGTGTAAGTTTGCTCAAACAGTCACATTTTTATTAAGACTTATTGTACCTGAAAATGCCCATATACGTCCAAATGAAAACAGTTAAATCTAGTATTGTTTTTACCTGTAGGACAACCCAATGGCCTTCCTTTGATGCCAATTCCATCTTCTGTTCTGCAACAACTTCCTGACCTTGACCAAGAGATACATTATGGAAATTGCCATTATCCATTGTAAAAGCCATTTTTTTCCCTAGGGCTTCCACATCCTTTAAGGGGTCCACACCAGGGGACAGGATGAAAAATATTGGGGTTCCAATACCAGACTCTTCATAAGACTTTGCAAACTCAGTGGCACGACCTTCAACATATTTTGTGCCCATTTTTTCCTCAATAAATAGTCTGAAATGATATGAAAACATGAAAATAAAAAAAAAAAAAAACATAAATCAATGTAAAATTCATAAAATTTTAAAATGATAAAATGACAGAAAATGGTATACAAATATAATTTACTACCGGGTATGTATGCGGCACATGTCATGAACTATGAAAATTTTTACCTCAGTGCATATGTCATTCTGTCAGGTCTAAGTGCTCGCATCATACAAAGCTTTTGCAGAGAAGACTTATTCTTCCATTCTTGTGGGAACTTTTCCTTTTCTGGACATTCACTCTCAACAAACTTCTTCCATCGCTTAGCCGATCCCTCAATATCACGATCCAAGTTACGGAACTCATCCATGCCAGCCAGGGACTGCACAATATAACATAAATAGTCAAATTCTCTTTATATTTCTAAAAAAAATTATCGAAACTCATGGTTAAAAATCATACAATTGTGTATTAATTTATACTTCTTTGGGTTTACTAAATAATTTAATTAAGATACAATGTTTATGTGACCATAGTTTTTAACAACAACACAACTACATAATGTTTATACAATTTCAAATTTATATATTTGTTCAAGTTACTTTATACTGACTGAACATCTGATAAATCTGTGACCTAATTAATTTATAACATCAGAGTTTCTCACCTTTATACCACCCCAACTCCAGTTACTGAGGAAATCAACAGGGGTAGTCACATTCGGCGTTGCAGGGAAACGTAAAAGAAAATCGAGTTCCACAGGATTTATGTCCTTTGCCATCAACATAATCTGGAAAACAAAACAAATCATAGCACTTTAATTGATTCATCATATTGCAATTAGTCCAGTTTTTGTGCTATAAAGTTCAATATTTTATCATATTACAACAAGTCAATTTTTTCTACTATATAGTGATCTTTGTAAAAACGTAGCCATTTAGCACAGCTGACAAACTACAATGAAAGTTTCATTTACAAGTTAAAAATGTTATGCATATTTTTTTAAAGAATATTTCATTCCAATTATTGACAATTATGAATGTAGTCAAATCATGAATAGGATTAAATGGAAATAACCTTATATTAAGCTAGTATGATAGTGACCATGCAATATTGTGTAAACAAGGTTGCACCGGTATTCTTTATTGGCATAAATTAACACCATTACATATGTTTATACATATGATAACTCAATTATTAATTACAAGATCTATAAAATTAATGAGACTCTTTCAGACTTCTATTATTTTGTAAGCATAATGCAATCAATTCGTTTTGTACCTGGAAACACATCTGCACTGTAAAGATAAGCTTGTCCTTCTCAAAAAGACCACGTGCAGTGTATGTGTAAACAGAATATGAGATACAGTCAATCAGGTTGACCACTCGGGCCTTCACTTCCTCGGCAGGTTCTGCACGGTCAATGGCCTTCTCAAACACAACACTGAAAGCCTGAAAAGAGCATTTAAAATTTTGATTAAAGAATCTCTAGTCATGTAGAGTTACTGTTAGTCTGTATGAAACCAAGAACATTATCATTATGTTTATAAATTTACAAAATTCAAAATAGAAAGTTTGCATGGAATGATTTGTAGCCCAGACATCATCATGGAAATGAATCAACAGTGTTGGTTTCGATGAAAAGTCAATATGCTTCTACCTACTGTAATGTTTGCAAAATGTATAGAGCAGATAAATGCAATATAATAATTTTTTTCAAGAAGATGGTTGCTGTGTGAAGAGTACACTGGTAATATACAAAGTTAGATTAAGATTTATTCAAATTTAAGATTATGTAAATAAAAAAAATTGTAAAAATGTCCTTAAAGACCAAATAATTTTTTGGAACAAATTTATTCTGATGAGCAAAATTATACCATAAATACATTGTAAACCACAAGTTGTATATTTAGCAACGTTGTTATGTATGAGAAATTTAAATATTCTCAAAAAAGTCAGCTTACATAAAATTACATTATATCGTCGTTACAATCTCATACTAGCATATTTTTGGCTTTTTAAGAACCACCATTTTAATGTAACAGTGTCACTGTTCATTTTACTTTCTATATGAACAACCTCTTTTGGCGAATAAAAAGTAAAATTACCAGTATATCATAAACATAATTTTAAATTTAAAAGTTATTTTTGCAAAAAAATTTATTATTTTATTTTGTAAAAAATGTATTTACTTAAAAATATTGAAGAAAGTTCCAAGGATTAAATGTTGGATATTAAAGTAATCTGGTATTTGTAACAAAAACAAATAAATAATCAAATACTAATTTAAATGACATACTTTGAGAGAGAATTGATACATGGGGTTGATCTTGTTCAAGTCATTTAGAATGAAGTACAGAAGAGATGCACGAGCTGCTGCAGGCCTGTAATGTTCACGTGCTGTGTTAATCTCAACTTCTGTTTTCTTGGCTTCCTCCGCCTTAACTTCTATTTCAGCAGCTGTCCTCTTGGTAGTTTCCAAGTTTTCTACTAGGGCGTAGTCCCCGAGGAAATTACCTTCAGCAGCAGACAGACGGGCCAACAAATTGTCCTCAAGTTCCTTCAGTGTGATCTTAAACTGGTTTTGTTGTCTGGTGAGATCTGATTTTAGCTTTTCCAAATCTGGTCTTTCCTTACTGACTACATCGGCCAACAGCTGATCCTCTAGACCATCCCTGGTTACAGTGAAATTAATCAGTGTTGTCTGTGCTTGCATCTCTGGCTTATAGTGAGGATTGGCCAGTTTTGTGTGCAAGATGAGTCTAAAATCAGGATGGTATTCAACCTCCTTGTCACCCATTTTGATAGCACGTCCCTTCTTAATGGTGTTCCTACCAACCAAAGCATCCAGTACAGGGTCAATTGATTCTCCCATGTTTTCAATAAGAACAACATCTCCAGAAGAAACAGCCCTCTCAATAGCATCAAGGTATCCTTTTTGTCCTAGCTGGATAATCTTCAGATCTGCTCCATAGCGAGTTTTTATCCACTTGGCACCTTGAAGTTGGGGATCAATCATAAGTGGCCATCGTTCACAGTTGGTCAAGATGGTGGCATTTTCAGTTGACATCCTATCACTAGGCAACCCTTCGTTGTTCCATGAAGCAATACTGGCATCATCTGTCAACATGCTCAGAGGGTCAAGACTTTCAGATACTGGAATGGGATTCTTCAGGGTTTTTAAGAATGGCAGCCAGCATTTATCCATCAAGTCCAGTCTGTACTGTTTGGTAAAGCAGCCAACATATGAAACAAAGGCAGTGATCATCAACACATCACCTGGGAGAGTTTGCTCTTGAATTCTGTAATTCTTCACTGAATCAGCCCATCTGACATTCTCCGAGGCCAACCCACCAACAAGGCGATTGGCCAATTCAATTGTCTTGGCTGTTGATTCAGCTTCTTGCTGACATCTCAATTTCTCATTTGTAGCCTTCTCAAACTCTGCTGTCAGCGTGGCCAAATCAGACTCCAAGGCTTGGATCTTATTTGTGATGATGCGCAGCTTTTCCTTAGCAGCAGCCAATTCAGAATTGGCCTGGCTTAGAGCGATTCTCTTGGGTTCCACTTCACAGAACACCGTGAAGTAGGTCATGATGTTGATTACCCATGAGCAAAGACCAGCAGCAGCTAGGGACTTTGAACGAATAAAATCAGGATCAAATTCTGGGTCTGCAAGATATGGCTGCACAGCTTTCTGGCAGTTTTCATGAATGTTATCTTTGTCATAGTTGATCAAGTTATCCAGAAATAGATCAATCTGAAATGTAAAATTGACACCATATAAATTTAATTTATAAATGAATCAAACCCATCCATGTACGACTTTTTCCCAGACTTAAATTTGGGACTTAAATTTTCCCATTTGTGGCAGACTATCACTACGTGTCTTTAAACTGTTACATCTTCATCCAACAGTACCCAATGTCATCCAAACTTGGCAAAACTCATGAAAAAGTTCCAATGTTCTCATATGTACAAAGAAATATGACCATTTTAAGTATTTTCAACAAAAATAATGCCCAACTAATTTAAACAGCTTTAATTTCTTGGGCCCAATAATCTTGCTACTGTCACTAAGGGGAGGTAATTGGTAAGTGAGATCTGAACTCCTGCCCGCCCATGCGTCCTGGGTAGAAATAGCATACAACACTTAAACAGACATTAAAAGAATGGTTGTAAAAATACATTGTGAGGTACCCATATTTCTATGTTATTAAAAGATATTTTTCATTTTTGCTTACCTTCGACATAATACTACTCTTGGCTGATTTCCAACTTTTGTCTTTAGGTACTTTGCCGCCGGGAGCCAGCAGGCACATTACAGCAGCTGTGACATTAACTACAGCTCCAGGTGGGGAACCAAATGATTTTAACTCTGTCAGATTGCCCTGAAAGCAGCAAAGGTTTATAAACATGTATACATTATATCATTGGAACAACAGAAATAGCCTTGATAAACGGTTAACCCTTTAAAACATTGTCTTATATTGATCTGATTATTTTTTCAGGAGTTCCCGATGTGAATTGCATGTAGGTTTCATTACATTTTTTTAAACAGAGTAATGGCCCTTATTGGGGCAGAAAACTTGACCTTGAATTTGGAGGAGTTGTATGTGACCATCTTCATATACTAAATTCAATATATCTAAAACCAGACCATCCATTGCAGGATTTGAGCTTTGAATCTCACAGCAACCATAGTGACTTGATATTGTGATCTTGGGAGTAGCTCTTCACATGTTACACATGCTAAAATTTAACCAATCATCACAAACTTACAGCTTAGAAGGAATTTGACCAACATTGAATAAAATTTATTTGATTTAATTTTGATTTTGACCAAAGAAAGCATTATTTTGGGCTAGATATATGTAGACAGACAAGTACGGTAGGGGTTAAAACAATCACTTACAGTGCTAAAACCACAGGTTGCATTTATAAGAAGCAAAAGCACCCAGACTGTGCTAATTAGTCTGTTTCAAAGGCTTCCTTTGTTATCACATATTCTGACTACACTGTATAATTATTTTTCACATGACATATCCTTTTAACGAAATACAGCTTTATATGTTACAAATTAACAAATGAAAAATATGTGTGGTAGGTGTGTAAAAACGTTTCAAATTCAGATACCTTGTTTAGAGTATTCAAAGCCTCCTTGGCAGCCAACAGAGCAGGTTCAGCCTTCGCCAAGTCTGCAGAGCAATCGGCAGCTTTCTTTGATACTTCATCATTAATAATGGTCACTTTCTTCTCTTCGTCATCAGCAATTGCCTTTTCCTTTGACACTTTTTCTGTCTCAGCACCAACAACTTGAATAAGTTTATTGGCATCCTCATTCTTCTGGGCCAGTTCTACTTCTTGTGAGGCCAGTTTAGCTTTCAGATCATCGACCTAGTAAGTCATCAAGATGCAAGTTCAAATGTCATATCATCATCTTAAGTTATAAGCGGCACAGATCATCAATTTAAATTGTAAAATTACGTTGTAAGATGCAGGTAACATTAACTAGTTATCAGATGCACAAATTGTTTGTTCAAGTTGTAAGATGCATTGATAGCTTGTAAGATCATCAACCTAAGTAATAGTTTAGTTTAAACAGATTTTATAACTATATAAACACATATTACATTATATATCATGCATATAAATCAAATACAATTTTGGACAAAAGGGTCTGGCCACAAGTTCTCTCAACATAAGTTACAGCCATTCCTAAGTTATAAAATGCATATTTAGATTTCAGACCATCAACCTAAGTTATAAAATGCATGTTTAGATTTAAGACCATCAACCCAAGTTATAATATGCATGTTAAGATTTCAGACCATTGCCCTAATTTCTAATATGCATGTTTAGATTTCAGATAAACAACCTAAGTTATAATATGCACGTTTAGATTTCAGACCATCAATCTAAGTTTTAATATGCATATTTAGATTTCAGACCATCGACATAAATTATTATGCATGTTTAGATTTCAGATAACCGTCCCAAGTTAAAATATGCATGTTTAGGTTTCAGATTACCGACCCAAGTTATAATATGCATGTTTAGGTTTCAGATCACCGGCCCAAGTTATAATATGCATGTTTAGGGTTCAGTTCACCGACCCAAGTTAAAATATGCATGTTTAGGTTTCAGATTACCGACCCAAGTTATAATATGCATGTTTAGGTTTCAGATCATCGACCAAAGTTATAATATGAATGTTTAGGTTTCAGATCACCGGCCCAAGTTATAATATGCATGTTTAGGTTTCAGATCACCGGCCCAAGTTATAATATGCATGTTTAGGTTTCAGATCATCGACCCAAGTTATAATATACATGATTAGATTTCAGACCATCAACCTAAGTTGTAATATGCATGATTAGATTTCAGATCACTGACCCAAGTTATAATATGCATGTTTAGATTTCAGACCATCAACCTAAGTTATAAAATGCATGACTAGATTTCAGACCATCAATCTTAGTTATAATATGCTTGTTTAGATTTAGAAGTATTGCATTCAGATCATCAGCATCCTAAGTGATCAGATAAAAGTTTAGTTTTCAGATCATCAACCCATCAAATTTTACATACCTGCTGTGCAGTGCTTTTCAATTTTTCAAGACCATTTTCAAGACGTATAATCTTTGCTTGAAGTTCTTGATTTTTCTTTGACAGAAGGTTCTGATAGAGTGCAATCTGCTCCAAGAAACTCTTTGGAGTTGTGTAGTTATAACGCCTTTCATTTGTAAGGTACTGGGTACTCATTTCATTCACAGATTTGTGAACATACGACATAAAAGTAGCAATAGATGAGCGAAGTTCCGACTGAAATAGATCATTTAATGTGGTTTAACTAGTAATTAATAGAATACAGCTAAGATACAACTTGTCCTGATATATATGTTGGTTTTTAAGTATCTCATTTTTATATGCATGTTGCTTATCTAATATTTAATAATATTTCTCAATTATATCTCGACTTCACTTGGGATGCTTTTGTATATATTGAATATCTAAAGATAAATGTAATAAAAACAAAAGGCAAATATTTTGAAGAAATGTCTGCTATAAAATTGGATATTGGTGACACATTAATCTTAGAATGCACTAACAGTGAGGCCAAGTCTTGAAAGTAGAGACTGAAAGAATTTAGTAACACAGGACAATTGTATTAGACACCTAGAAATAAGCAATTTCAGTTAGAATTGATGAACTCAAGATTAATTTAATTTCAGGACAGCTCTTGTTTGCAGTGTGTGAGACAATAAGACTGCATGAAAGTTTATACTTACTGATAAATCGGTTCCTTCTTCCAAAAACTTTCCTGATACAGAAATCAAAGCTTCTTCTGGCCATTCATGGAACCAGTCAATGCTGGTGCAATTCGTCAGAGCTGGAAACTTTCTGCTGCGGACACGCAGTGTGGCACCCACAGGAGAAAAGCAAAGGACAACCTAAAGCAAACAGGCAAAACATTTTTTTAAAAGGTAAATTTCAATGAAACAATTGTTACTGTATTTATTTGGAGAAATTGAAGGTCTTCAAACTTTCTTAATGAACAGATGATTTATGTCAATACATATTAAAATCAAGTGTCAACTTAATACAGTCGATTATAATCCATATTATCCATTATATTCTCTTTAATAAAAGGGAATATATCAGGATTTTTCAAAATTTAAAAATTGGCAAAAACCTATTTTTCCAATATATCATGTCTATTTATTCACCGACCCTTTATTGCAAAAGCATTTCTATTGAAACATGCCAATATAGGTTAAACTAAAATAGAGTTCCCACTTAAAATTGTAGCATACTTTGGGACGTATTAAATGAGTTGTGTGATTAAATTATGACTTCCATATGATCCATTTTTCAGGTTTATACATAGTAAAACTTGTTTCATCTTAGAAAGAGACCGACTGACGATGTGAAGGTATTTTAAGTGCTGTAAATTTTAGAATGGGAATTTCATTTCGAGTTTTGCACTCCAAATTATATATTGATTGTCACGTTTTGGTAGATTTGACATACCAAATTATTTGGATTTTATTTTTTAATAATAATTAGATGCTTTTTATCTATTTTAAAAATAATTTTATTTTTTAAGACATTTAAAGCATTTTTTTCCTAATAAAATCCCTTTAATAAACTTGCCACGATCTCATTACTTAAAGCTTTGGTATAAAATATATTTCTATCATGAACTATATGGTTAACTTTACCTTAAGAGTTCTTCGGACTTTATCAATGAAGAAACTCCAGCAGTTATCTCTGCTATCCTCAATTCCCAGTCCCTTCACTTCATTTCTCACGCCATTAATAATGTTCTCATACTCGTCATCTGCAAACAGATCAGGAATTTCACCTGATGCTAAAAGATCGTTAATCAGCACCAAGAACTTTTCATCTGCAACTTGTGCATCAGTCATCAGGAACACCAAGCCCATACTCTTTAAACCTGCTTTTAAGTACAACGCAGCCAATTCTGCTTTCAAATCTGTGACTGAATAACCTTTCCTCAAGGTAATCTGAAACACGTCTAAACTACTGATGAATGCAGCCAGACGAGATAAACTCTGTTTCCCACTCCCACCAACTCCAATTAGCAATGCATTGCCACGCGGAGATTCTAGGATACGGTTGATTCTGCAAATATGCATCATGGCGTCCTCAAAGAGTACAAGATTCATCGCAGCATTCAGTTCATTGTAGTTGTCTAGAGCTTCAGCAAGAATTTTGTTCAGCTCTGTCCACCCTTCGACAGGCAAGTATTTCGGATCTCCAATACCAGTAGCAAAATGACAAAAGATTAGAGGTTCCTTGTACAATACAGCTTCATCAACATCCTAAAAATAAAATTATGGCAAGCTGGTTATAGACAATAACTGCAAGTTTTTAAGAAGATTTTAAGCTAATGTCTGAGAACATGGCTAGCAGATGAATGAGAACTGGACAATAAGTATGAAGCCTGTATAAAAAATTCAATGCACAGTGCGATTAATTGCTAAGTAAAAATAGTTAAAGGGCCATTCCCCACCAAACATTAATTCAGCAGAATGTGGTGATGATAAGAGACACCAGACTACAAACTTATATTCCTAACAAGTTTGGTCAAAATTGGTTGAGAAGTTGCGGAGAAACAATGTTGACAAGATCCATGGAGAAGAACTTCGTAAGATTTTATCATCTGTCTAATCCATATTTATACTGAAACTGATTTATATGTATGTAAAATTAGAATAAATAAAATATGTTTAAACCAAGATTTAACAAGTTTTGTATCCTGATACACAGGAATATACATATATATATAACTTTAGAACAGTATGTAGATCTTTTACATTATAACGCTACATTCCTTGTAATGTAGATATTTTGAAACATAGAAATCATTTCAGTAAAGTATTATTACGTGCTCAGGTAACGTGTCTCATACAACATTCAGATCTATGCCGTCAGGTCAACACTCAGATAGAATGTCAATAAAACTGACTCCACTAATAAATAACTTGGTAGTATGGAACTTAAAATTAAGTACTAGCTAGGCATGTTAAAGTATGACCAAAACAATAATCTAAGTTTTACTCTTTTATTTTCATGAGTAAAATAACATTGTAGCATTTAATACAATTTCAAAGTAGAAATGATCAATACAGATATATATGGGCTTTAAATTATATTGCTTCCTGTTGTCTCTTACAATAAATCAATAAACTATCAACTTCAACTGAGTCTGAAAATTACTTAAATTGCTGTTACTTAAATAATAAAGTACCAAAATTGTTGCTTAAAATGTGAAATAGATATCTTCACTTTAAAATGGTTACTTAGTTACTTTCTGAATTAAATAAATAAATAATGCGCTCTTTAGTATTTATAAATAAAACAACAAAAAATGGCAATTAGTACCTAAGAAAGTGAAAATCCCCTACTAAAGGTGTACACTCCTTTTATATGCACACCGAAACTATTGGTGCAGTGCACCAATAACTATGTGCATTAGAGAGAACACCAACTATATTGTGCACTTTAACGTTGAAAAGCACACAGTTTGCATTGTGTGCAAACAGCGAATGATCGTAACCAAAGTAACCGCACCAACTTTATTGTGCGCTCAGACCATGCATTACTGATCGATTAAATTTCAAGATTAAAACACTAAATTGAATTAAGTATCATCAAAATTTACTACTAGTCAATAAACAAATAACTGTTCAATATGATTCTTACATTTAAATAACAATCTTCACTGCAATAAACGTTAACTTTCAATAAATATACAAGGATGCTGAAGTTCTAAAGTTTACTAAGCTGGCTAGTCACTATGACAACAATTCCCATCATGCAATACTGTCAACATTCAAAATGCCTGATCAAACAATAAAAGTGAAGTGTTTACGGATAACACATTTATATAGCCATGTAACTAGGTCAACAATGATGCTGTTGAAAGATATAATATGAGGTAAGTGATTACTTGGCATGAAATGTGAAACAAGACAAAACATTTAAAATAGCGTAGGTTAAATCTTTGAATAGATGTCCAATAAATTATAGACTGTCAAAATTCGGGGCATTACAGTATTAAATCATTTGATAAATATTTGATACTCACCTCAAATGTTTTCTTCACAACATCTTTTTTAACTTTATCGTACAATTCCATGTCGGGGATGTCAATCAGTTTGTCCCTATAAACTCTCTCAGCCTCATGCATCCACAGCCGGATAAGATCTACAGGAGTCTTGGCACAATCAGACAGTGAGAATAACACACCCTGCAGGTAAAATTATAGTCTGTATAAAAAATTGCTCCTTTACAAAATGTGATGTCATGAATTTAAAAAAGAGTCTGTATACAATGTTATCATACAAATTATGAACACAACCAGTTTTGAATAGCTTTATGATGAAATTTTCTATGTTTAAATGTATTACTTGCCGAGTCTCAAAATGTTAAAACCCAGCTCTTAGCTTATCTGGCTA
Source organism: Panopea generosa (assembly GCA_029582155.1). Lineage (NCBI taxonomy): Eukaryota > Metazoa > Mollusca > Bivalvia > Adapedonta > Hiatellidae > Panopea > Panopea generosa. The sequence continues at coordinate 38,295,740 of CM055906.1, forward strand.
ACAAACGTGTCTTTATTCAATCCTCATTCACTTGTATGAATAAAACTAACACATTTTATAGTGAAAATAGGTGTATGTATTGTTGCATTATAAATTAAGAGAATCTCCTGACATTAAATTACAGATCAAATAACACTTAAATCAAATGAGAGTGTATGTAACATCCCTAGTGCTGAGTGTGTTCCCATCTTTTCTCTCATGTGGATATTTGTCTTCGTCACTAAAAGCTGCTTCAAATGACATTATATTGAAAGCTACATCAGTTCAGAGCCAATTACTGACACAATGTCTTTACCGATATATGTTTTTTTATTAGGATAATCAATTCGTGAGACACAACTTTTTACACTGTTACTGAGTGGTGCCTTTCGTATTTGATTACCCGTAAATATTCCAATGAATGAATATGGTTTTATGGTGTATCAACACATTATAGGTTATTCGGTGCCAACATCAAGGAAGATTCCAGGTTCACTCTACATGTACAAAAATCAACAAATTAACATACAGATTTAAAAAATACATCAAAAAATGAATATGCAGAATGAACCTAAAACCATGATACCTGCAGAACTGCAGTTTCACCAAATTATATCGTATTATTCAAATTGTCGCTTCCTATGACATGCATGAGCCACAGTGATCATTTTCTTGCCCTCACTCATATGGCTCCCTGAACCACACAGGGGTTGATAATTTAATCACAATAGTGAACATGACAAAAAATGATAAAATGAACATGGCACCTATTCGGAGGATTCCCACCCCTCTGCAGAGATCGGCAGTGATTCTACTCTTATCCAGAACCACGCTGGCTGAACATTCCAAATAAAAGAGTACAACTATCAAAAGAAGCTTCTGTTTTTCTTTGACACCATGAGTATTTGATAATCTAACTTGATAACAATATGTAGTAGAGTTTTTACAATGTAGTAAACTATCAAGGGTAACAGTCAAATGTATAATTTTAATATTTCACACTTCATCTAAGTTTCAAAGCAAAATTGAATATACTAAAAATACTCTTTTTGATTTATTCTTTATATTGGGCTTTAACGCTATTATTTATTAAGATCCTTTTTCGACAGCTCACATATTAAATACTACAAAAGTCTACCTGGAAGATATTTGACAGGTCTCTCAGATTGAAGACATAGTGGAACTTGACTGCTGTGGGTAGAAAACTCGATGTTACTTTGTTGTGTAATGCCAGGGCACCGTTGATGACAGTTGTTGCATATTTCTGAACATTACCAGCAAAGTTGTTCAAGGCAAGATGCTGACTCAAGATGCTGGTGTAGATTGTCTGCAAGGCTTCTTGGTTGGGGAAGTTCACAGAGAAGACACAGAAATGTCTCTGCAATGTAATGTTGAATGTTTATTTTTTATTTTTTATGGTGTTAGCATTTATATACAAATGTAAATTTATGCTTTATGACTCACAATTTATTTTTATGTTTTAAATTATACATGCTATAAATATGTAAATGTGACTGTGTTACAGTTTTGCTCAATCATAAAACAAGAAAATCAAAAACAATTTGCATGCATAAATGTTGATGAAAGGGAAAAAAAAATACAAATATGAATAAGGTTTTACACAACTTTTATACCATATATAATACTTAAAACATATCATGAATAAAATATGCAAGTCATGTAGCTTTTTCCACTTTTTCGGCCATTTTTAGGAGAGTACTTTAATTAACATAAGAATTAAAAAAAAAACTGACCTGAAGTCGAGAATCAATTGTGAAACTACCAGCAGTTGGGTTCATGCAGGCAACATACTGTGTGTTGTGAATCTCTTTCAAGGTAAGCTTAGTACGATCGTACCAATGGCTGTGGTCAATGTGCTGCCTCATCATCGTGTGGGGTTGTACAGTGAAATACTGATCAACCTCTGGCATGTTCATATCATCAACAAAGTAGATGAGCCTACGTGTACCCGGTGGACCAAAGTTACGTCCAGCTTTCTTTTCCAATGGCTTTTCTAGGACTCCCTGCAACATCTGAGATGTTGTGTAGAAGTTGAATGGTACATTTGTTACCATGTAGTCATCTGTAAGACTCTTCAGTTTGTCATTCATCAGGACAGTCTTTCCTGTACCGGCATTTCCAACCAACATAACGGGTCGCTTCTTTTCAATGAGCATGTCGAGGAACCATTTCACACGTGTTGTTTCAGAGGTGTGCACAAGAGCAGCCTGAAATAAACAATATTGTAGAAATAGGAAGACGATTGCAAAAGTTGTAAACTAAATTCATTAAGAGTTTTAATACACTGCTGCTTGAAATAAGAGTTTTAGTTTCAAACACAACATATGACCTTTCATGAATCAGATTTACTGATAAAAATTATAAGGTTTTATTTTACAGTGTTTTGTTCAATATTGGAATAAACTGTACACATACTATTGTGGTGAAAATCATACTGGATGAGACGCCAAGTCCAATAAGATTTTCACCACAATACATATGAATACAATATATCCCTATATTGTTCAAAACACTGTAAAAGGATCTCTTTATTCTTTACCTAATTTGAATGAATTCATCAAAACAGTTAAGAAAAATCAAAGATCCTTTTAAATAACAAAGCTGTGAGGTGAAAGAAGTAGCAGTGACAGTGTCTCTCAATGTCTCAATCGTCATGCAGAACATTCTGTTGGTTGTTTGTTTTTATTGTTGAAATTTCTAAATTCATTTCGTATTATTTTAATCACCATCTTGAATTTTGAATTGTACAATATGATATGAAATATTTTATTGGATTCAATCAACTTCTACATATTGTATGGTCACTTGGTAACATCTGGAGAAGATGATTTGCTCCACACTTACTGGTATAGAAATAAAACATATCATTGTATGTGACTTTTTAATACATGTGTCTTATAAATTATTTCTATTTAAATGAAAGAACTGCTTTTTATTATGCAAAGCAGTGGTGCATTTCTATATTTTAAGTGTTAAAAAAACAACTGTCAAAACAGCTTCGTATCACATTGCATACAGTATAACTTTGTTGGTCCAAACACAGATGGCTGATGCACCATATTTCAATGTATATACATGAACATGTATGGTATGAATGTTGAACAATATTTGGTTTAAACAACCCTAAACTCAAATAATTTGTCCAGTCACAATGAGTTTGAGCCATCAAAGTTCTACTGTACTTATTTCAAAACATGTTTCTAGACGTTTCGTTGAAGTTGCATAAATTAGATTTAAATGTTTTATGCCAAATATTAATAAATCTTACAACAATTTTTATAATTCCTATGCCCACAAGTGTCATTCTATGAGTAGTGCTCTTTATTCAGCTGCAAATATATTATACCTGTAGAGGCATATCTGGATCCAATTCAAATTTCGGCACCATTTTGTTCCAAACTTCAAACTTTTTGGTGTCACTATCAATGTAATAATCAAACAGTGTGCCCTGGGCTGGGAACTTGATTGTCTTGAATTCTGTTATCCACCATTTTGTGAATTCTACACGATAATCCACAAGCTGAAGTAGAAAATTATTTATACAAGCAGGTCACCAATAAGGCATGTTCATTCTGGTCTTATGGACCTGTTAACATAACAGTTTAAGATCTAAAATCATTAATAACTGCAACAAATCTTGTAAGGTCTGAATAAAAACTGGACCTTGAATTGATTTACCTATAACCTCAATAAAAATTTCTTTAAGAATAATGAATGGGGTTTAATGCCATTTTCAACACATTTCAGCTTATATATGGCATCTCCAGTTTTACTGGTGGAGGAAGACCTCAGACTGAATCAGACGGAGTAGAACCACTGTCCTTCTGCAAGTAACTGGAAACTTTCTCACATAAAGTTTTTTGGAGCAAGCAGGACTGGAACCTACAACCTTAGAGGTGAGAAGTAAGTGATCTTGAGACAGCGTCTTAAACCACTTGGCCACAGAGGACCCTAAGAATAATGAAACAAATTAAAACTCTTTCAGATAGTATTCTGAGTTATATGTTTTCCTTCTATACTATCAGATCAAAAAAACACAAATCATACCCCTGTCAACAGAACCAAGTTAAGTTTATAAGGATAATTAAATCTACTGTTAATCTATTATTCAATACAAAAAATCTAGAAAAAATATCTTGCAATGAAAATTAAAATAAGAGGAAGGAATGAATGTCACCCACCTGATCTTGGAAAGTACATCCTCCAAAGGCCCAAACAGTAGCAAACACAAAGTACAGTTCATACAGCTCCTTTGGACAATCTGGTGGAGTGTTCTCGGGCACTAGTAGACACTCGAGCAGGTGACACAACATCTGCACGTGGCTGATCTCCACAATTGGCGTTATCTTCTTAAAGCGATGTTTCATTGTTTCAAGACAGATTGGCACATATTTATCAAACAAAATGAGCAAGTTGGCCCTTTCAGACTGTACCTCGCGAGTGTCAATCCAACTCTGTACATACCTGTTAACAAAAACATTTACAGCTGTAATTATGTGTATATAAAAAAAGAGTTCTGATAGATAGTTTTTATTTCTCTTCAGGTGTTTGTGCACTTTTTAAATTGCTCTTCTGAAAAGTTCTCTTACTCGGAAGATATATACAATAAGTTTCCATTTAAATGCTATGAACATGCAGTTCCAAACGGTACACTGTATATACTGTGTTTATTTTATTTTGAACAATTTGTTTATTTAGAACTTACAGATGAGAAAATGAGAATTAAATGTTCACCCATAGCATTCTTGTGTAACAATCAACGTCTTCTTACTAGGCCCCAATAGACCCTAGCCCCTTTATTTGAACCAGCTTTAAACCACTACCCATATGGATCATTTGGATCATTTAAACCAAATTTGACTCATCAAATCTTGAAAAGATTTTAATTTATATCGTTTCGGATCTCTGATGGTCCTTTATGGATATTAATTGTCCTTAAATGGACCCAGCCTCAACTGTTATGACTAACCACTCAAAAATGAATGTGATACTGATGAATGATTTTTTTAGATAAGTCGTTAAGACCAATACTTACGGGTTCCAGCCAAGATCTGTAGAGTTGATGAACAGGATACCAGCTCTAGACACTGTGGCTGGTGTGGCTGTCTTCAAGTGGCTGATCTCAAATAGAAGTCTCATTGATGGCGTCAGTGGAATTCTTTCATTACTAGCAAGTGTGAGTACTTTGTTGTCATCCATGACAGTGTTCAAAGACTCAATCCACATAGGATCAATGTCACCATCCAACACAATCCATTTTGGCCCATCCCCACCAATGTTGGCCAAGTCTCTCATGATTACAGAAAACAAACCTATAATACAATGTACTGGTGTGAATATTATTTCAGAGCAGTTATTACAGAGTCAATTGAAAAATTATGATTGGGCATTGGCACAAGGTAGGTCAATGAGTTAGCAAAATAATCTACATATCTGGAATTAGTCTCCACCTCCAAGTTATTGGACAATTAAAAAATTCTGAGCAACTTTTGATATAGGCAAACTGAATTGATTTATACGCAAGGTCATTTTGGTCCTGAAGATTTGTATTTGTTTCTGATTATAGGTCAAACAACTTCATATAACAAATAAAACTTCAAATAATAAATCTATTTACATATCAAGCAAGTGTACATTTGGAGTTGATTATTTCTGCCAGTTAAATTCTCCATCACTTTTTCAAAGTAGCAATAATGCATGTTTCTTGTTAATATACATAAATCTTCATCGCGTAAATTTGGATATTAAATTTGTCAATTTATAAATTAAACTTATTCCAAAGTTGAAGCAATCCCAAATCTGTCGATACCATAATAATATTTTCAAACATACAAGTTCAAACTTTACAACCAGTATTTATTTATGGCAATACTTCAAACTAGCAGCTAAACAACCTGATGCGGGCTGTCGATACAATAAGCCGATAACCCAGTCAGCGATCGACATTGGTTGCTATGCCATTATTGTCCTTACACAAACAAACAATGTCTAAGCAAACCAGTTGGCAGAGTGAAAGTTGTTCATGTGTCAGGTCAATTGTTTAAGTTATTAAACTAGAAAGTGAGCCTATAACTGAACAATCTGTTTAAACAAATTCCGTTAATGTATGTCTCCTGCTTTGTTTTTCAAAAAATTTGATACAGGCATTCTTAAGTTATTGCACAGAAACCAAAAAAAAGAAGATATTTCACAAACAAAATGGGCATAACTGTAGAAAGACAAATGCCACAACCACTAAAATCAAACTGAGATTGTGTTTTATCACTATAAACATTGTATTGAAATTTAAAAAGATCTGATTAAGGCATTCTTAAATTACTGCATGGAATCAAAGTGTGACGACTTTTCAAAAATTAAAGGGGCACAACCCAAATTAGTCTCCTGCTTTTCACAAAGCAGTGAACAAAAAATAATTCATTCCCTGCAATCACCAGCTGAGAGCAGTCTATATTACCAGGTACATACCATCTTTCCATTCACGAGTAGCTGGATTGATTATTCCAAACAACTCGTCATTGGTAACAGCCTTAGGGTCAAGGTCAATGGCTTGAGGTTTACGTCCCTGGTTTTTGTATGTTCGAATGAGGGTATTCCATACTTTACTTTTGCCTGCACCAGCTCCACCAAGCAGGAAGACAGAGTGACGTACATCAAACAGCTCTTGCAATTGTACAACCTGTGAAAAATTGTTATCAGTATTAATTTATTGTGTTTTGTAAATCATTGTTTTTCCTATTTTAAACTGTTAGGGGAAAAAACACTGACAAAAAGTTAAATTACTGCCCAAATATATTTTGAACTGAATTTTTTTCATGATCTCAAACTAGTATCATTGTCTGATTGAGATTTTATCCATAAAGAACTAATTCATTGATTATCCCAAATATTCAAGTAATGGTATCATAAATTGTTAGCTCTGAGATCAAAATTCAAAAGCCTAAAATTAATAGAAACCAGAAACTATTTATAGGACTTTGCATAAGCCATCAATACAACACTCTTCCAAATTTGACCAATGCCTTTTGAAGACCAACCAATGCCACTTCTTCTTGCCATGATGAGGAAAGCAAGTAAATATAAGAAATAATCTTAATATTTATTTTACTTCAAGCATTCGGAAAAAATAATTGAGAAGAAAAGGATGAGTAGTTTTGATAACAAAGTGCAAGCCCTGCACTATATCAGACGCATCTACTTATACAATTTTTAAATCACCTTCTTTGGGCAGTTATATCTTTAAATGGAAAAATCTTACAAACTTCTGTAAATACCAGTACACACTGAAAATTACATAAATTATATCATCAAAACCATTGAGAGTAGGCCATACAAGCTAATACATATTGACATCAACAAATGTCTGTACAATTTAACAAGTACCTTCAAAATGAAGTTGTCCTCTGGTTGCAGTTTTTGATCCATTGTGGCCTGTTTGATCTGTTTCTCAAACTCTAAATCACGTTTCCTGGGTACATCCAGGGCTGGGAATAAGTCTCCAATCAGACCCATGATGATAGGCACATCGTCTGTCACAATCTTTGGCAGATTGAAATCTCTCAAAGCTCTCATCAACACCTAAAGAAAAAAAATTAATGTCTTCAAGCTGAACAAATACATTATACATGCCAAAGGCATAACAATAAACAAGAAAAAGAACACACTAGTATGCACTTATATTGTACATATTATAACATTTGACTTCAATGAATTCATTTTTTTGATAAAATTCTTCTATTTTTGCCATCCAATCATAGAATCTTTAGACAGTGTGTTGACAGGACACATGCATGCATTAAGTTATGAAACTTTCAAGTATATTTTGTAATGCAACATCCTTTTGAAAAAATACAGAGTTGGAAAATTTCACTCATCCACTCACCATGAAGAGTAAGCATTTCTCCAGGAAAATTTAAGAAACTAAACCATAATATTTATTTGATTTTAAACATTCGAAAAAAAATATTTGCATAGGGCGGACAGGTGGCTTTAATAATAAACTGAAATCCCTGCAATTACAACACATTCACTAACATCCTCCAATCAATTGAACATTTCATGTTAATATATTCTTATACATTAAATACTGTGTTATAAAGGCAGTTAAACTGTATATCAGACAGTTTACGCAATATTTAAAAGCTGAACAAACCCCTGACACATTTTTTATATTAACCAATATCACTTCCTATTCATCTCAGCTGTTTTCCATATAACTCGGCCCTCATGCGTAAAATGCCGAACTATGTACGACTTTCCAAAACATACAAATGACGTTGATTTGTCATGGTAAAATGACGTTATTTTGTAATGTTGCTTTATACAACAAATAACAGAAACAAATAATCCGGATTTTTCCTCGTTCCTTAAAGAGATAATATGTTAAATAACTAATAAATGTACTATTTTTCTGAGTTATGTGATAAAAAGAATCTTCCATTAGTGCTCATTAAAATTTTATTATTTCATTTAATAAACTCGAAAAATATGATATAACACTCGACAAAGCCTCGCTAATATATTTTTGCCAACTCATTTAATAAATCAATAATAAATGAGCACTCATGTAAGATCCTCTATATAATAAATGGATCACTATTGACATCTTGATAAAAGTAACTGGTTCACTCTAAAAATTGGTCTGCATTGTTTACATTGGTATTATATTTTGCAGGTTTTCCTATAAAGTATTAATTAAGTTTATAAAGTGACATGTAATTCAGGAGTTCATTAAGAGCTGGGAGCCAGGGAATTCCCCTGGCAATAAAGGCCAGCCATATTAATATTCTTAAAGAAGACCGTATAAAACGGTATTAAAATATAGCAGGCGGTCCTAATATGAATCGCACCAGTATTGATTTTTTTTCCAGGCAAGATTTTGGAACGCTTGTTTTAGCGCGTAAATTTACAAAGTCATGCGTCACGTCTATTTGATCCTCAAATTTTATTTCCAGTTGGGGCGTCGGTGAAGCGTTTGGATTTGTGTGCATTTTATGAAATCAATCTGCCGTATGATAGGAAAGAAGATTGGACAATTTCTGGCAAAAATGAAAACACGTTAACAGCCTGTTCCTGCTTAATTACTTAGGCCAAAGTTAAAAAATTGTTTGTTTCCCCTTGCGCAACTGACCCACAAGAAAAGGAACCAGCTGAAAAAATTTCATTGGGAAATATTTACGAGTTTTTATTTGTAATTTTTTGACCGTTTCGGGCTTGTCTTAAAAATCAGACAAGCAAGTTTTCACAATACACAGGTCTGCAAATATCTCTATTCTATACGACACATGTCAAACTGTTGCTTATAGACCGTAACTTGTCAGTAGTAACAGTTGACCCCAGCGGTGTTTACCGCATGCCCAATATTGCAACTTCAGAAAACCTCTCATGCATATTCAATTAACTATTTTTATTCCTCTAATGTGATCGGTTGGTAGCTTTGAATATAAATTAATTTATTTTTAATAACCATTATGATTGGGCAGATATTTACGACCAAGGTACACACACATTACCGCGCACCTGAGAAAGGAATTAAAAAGAGATGATGACATAGTTCGCGGATGTCCCTCAAATCCTTCAATATGAAGAGCATAGAAATATTATCTTCCTTTGCCAAAATGGTTTTGCAATTTCTAAAATCTGATTATGTTTTTGCAGATATTTCGCGATTGATCACATAATGTATAATGCCAGCGTTAAGTTTTGGGTTTTTTTATAAATATTTCGTAGATTTATAATAATTGGAACTGTATGTATGTTAATTTTCCTCTGTAAAAACATGAACGTTGATATTTAAATCGAGTATACAGTAAATAAAATTGTGGGTGGGGTATTATAGTAATAAACTTTTTGCTTTTTGGTTGTGTAGTTTCAGCAGATAATTTTCTTTGGCAGTTTAAATATAATATTGAAAAAAAAAACAATTAAGATAAATTGTTTTTTTAATATTTGAAATAAAGTTGATTAGTTGCTTTTTTCTAGATATTTGAAGGCTATCATAGACTGCTTTTATTTATCATATTGCCATGTTCTCTTGGATGAACTGAATAGCTTTGTAGACTTGACATTGCCATTGCTGTATGTTAAGACATTTAGCAATCATTAGAAAAGTAGAGAAAGATATAATTTCTTGCTCCCACACTGCCACAGAGTGGACATAACAGAAATGATAGTCAATAAAGAACAGACTAAATAAAACATAATAAGTCAGTCATACTTATAGAGACATAGTCCAAGAATTTTACATATAGTTAAAACAGTAAACATGGTAGTAGACTATTGAATAAACAACTTGGAAAAATGCTTCTACTAGTATTTTTGCACAAATATTACTGTAAAATGCTGTGAAAGAAAAGGAATTTTGCTCTCAGGAGACCTTGATTTCACTGATTTCAAAATGCTGAAAATCAATTCCCCCCTGGACACCTTGACATGGGGCATTGCCCCCTTGACCCCTGATGGGGGGGGGGGGGGGGGGGGGGGGGACCCAGACCCCCCTTCTTTCTTTCATCACCCTTCTATTCTAAAAGATAATAAAACCCCTTTTAATTATATATAATGATCATTATGATAAACAAACACAAAGGAGGTTAGAAATTGCTTGTTATAAACAGATAACTATGAAATATACAGTTTGAGACTTGATAACATATAACATCAATTTTTATATAGAATAAAGAAGGGTCAGAAATGGAGATTTGGACGTTGAAATAACTGAAAACTTTGTATAAATTAGTTTTATAATATTGCATGCGATTCATTTGAAAACAAATCAACCGCAGCTGTGGTCCAGATGGGGAAAAGCATCCACCTTGCATGCGGAAGATTTGAAAAATGGTACTAGAAGCTTCCTCGCTTGGCACTCAGCATTTAGAGGATAATTCTAGGTCTGGTCGGCCCAGTGTCAGTATAATGTGACTTGATAGGTTAAAATACTATGTCTGTGCCATGATACTCAAGTATGGTTGCGCTCAGAATACTGCCTTAAGTAGGCACCGTCGTAACATAGCTGAAAAATTGTTAAAAGCGATGCTTAACACCATACAACAACAAAACAAATAACATACCTGATCTTCTGGTCTGTCTGGGTCCCCTCTCTTTAGAGCACCAGCGACTACAAGCACAGATTTGATGGCTCTCAGACCCCAATCATAATGGTCCTGTTTTGAGAGTAATTCCTTACAAAGACTGTACAAGGTCAAGAACTTTCTAGCCAGTAATCTAGCATCAAGGAAACCTTCAGCCACCAACATGATTTCAGCAATGAGCTCAAAGTCTGGTACCACCATAGCACATGGTCTGGAATAAATTAGAAAATGTCCTCTTTATTGTTATACAGTCAAACTTGTGTAAGTAGTCACCTCTATTACACAGTCACTGGTCTTAAGCAGCCACATTTGCTATTTCCCATTTCATCGCTTAAAGAGCAAATTAACCTGTATTAACCCTTTACTTCATATAGACGCCTTTGGACACCTCTAATATAGACACCTTTGGACACCTCTAATATAGACACCTTTGGACATGTAATATAGAAGGCTTTTGAATTATTTGACGAATTATGTTTATATAAGCTGACATAGTGGAAAACAGTGCAGGAATTGTTCAGATTGCTCATCATGAGCAATCTGAACTCTTCCTACACTGTTTTCAAAGGCCTTCTGTGATTGGTGCGGGAAAATGTGTATCTATGAAGTAAAGGGTTAAGCAACAACCTATCTTAAAAGGCCACTTTCACTTATTTCCTTGATTGGCTGCTTAAGGTTGGTTTCACTGTATTAAAACTATTTCAAATTATGTATTTTAAATACAGTGAAACTCTACTTTGATGACATTTGAAAATAATAACATTCTCTATATAACAACATCCTCTGTCAGGCCCCGGCACTTTTATTATATAACCTTTATATACAAGACCTATGTATAGCAGAACCTGTCTTACATGTATAATGACACCCTTTCTGTCCCTTAATTGGTCATCATTGTGTAATGTGTAATTCACAATGAGCAACCTAATCATAACGACACCACAAGAAGCACAGTTGTAACATTATGGCTGTCTGTCTGCTGACTCGCTGGTTGATAATTAGGGTAATTATCAGTCTTTACACAGACAGTTACAGTTTTAACTACATAAAGGTCAAAGTATGTTGTCATTAATTTAATCAAACAGATTGCTTTAAGGTGACTGCATTAAATTCTGTCAGTTCAACAATCATGATGACTAGAAAAAGGCATCTTTCAACTGATGTACGTTGTATGCCATGTACAAATGCTAGAAAGACTTCCACCTTCAGGGGATACCCATCACCAAAGACATCTGTCATCAGGGGATACACTGTCACCAAAGACATCTGTCATCAGGGGATACAATGTCACCCAAGACATCTGTCATCAGGGGATACACTGTCACCAAATACATCTGTCATCAGGGGATACCCCATCACCAAAGAGGTGTATCATATTATCATTACAGAAAAGATGGATTTGATTAACCCCGGTGAAAGTTTAATTGGAACTACTGAGCGGTATTTGATTAAAGAGAATACAACATTAAAGCAGAAAACCAATCAAGCATCACTTTTTAATTGAATGTGAACATATTACATGCTTATTGAAATAGATTGAAATAGTTCATGACAATTCTCATTGTACATCAGTATATCTGACAAATGTGTTACTTTCTGATGCAAATAAATTGAACACATACTGGATTATTGATGTTTTACCCTCAAACAACAAGATAATGACAACTTGTTTATATCAACACAAACACTTGGTCCCAAAGGATGTCGTTAAAGACAAGTTTCACTGCATCATAAACAGTATAATATATATGCATATATTTAAATCACATAAAATCTGAAAAAAAGTAAATACCTGAACAAAGCTTTAAGATTTTCTGGCAACTCTGTACGGCCGGCATAACCTGGGTTCATGGTAATGAAAATACCAACAGTTGTTTTGAGTGCAATATTTTCACCCAAGAAGTCAAATCTGGCTTTTTTGTATTTTATAGCATCCTGGATACATTTGACCTGCACGGCAACCACAGACAACACTTCCACAGCAATACGATTGAACTCATCAAAACATCCCCATGCACCAGATTGAGCCAACCCCTTGTAGATGTTTCCAATAGACTGTAACAAAAGAATGACCTTTTGTATCAAAGTGTTATTTAAGACAGTTTCTCAGTTCAGATATTGAACTAAAAGTAAGCGAAATATGTAGATATCAACTCAAATATTTTTTTATATTGAAACAACCATGTACTTGAAAAAGAACTATTATTTACATAAAAAAACAGACCAAAAGAAACCCCCTGCAGGTTTGTAGTTGCAGTTATAACTTCACAAATTTTTTCCCCCGACTGAAACAATAACTAAGTGATAAACATGATGTATTTATTGCTCTCTATCCATTTGCAAAGTTTCACAAATGTAGGTAAGATAATTTTATACAGGATTACAGGATCCAGGTTGTATCTGTAATTTTACCAATTCTGTTGCCATACCAACCACAATTTTTGTCCATTGAAAACATAATTAAAGAATCTACATGATGTTCTTATTTCTCTCTATTGACACACAAAGTTTCACACATGTAACCTGAATACTTTCTAAATTATCACAGGATCCAGGTTGTATCTGTTATTTTACTTATTTTGTTCAATTGAAAACATAAAACGACCTTATTATCTCTGTATTGCCCTCTATCCACATGCAAAGTTTCACAAACCTAGCTTAGATATTTTTTGAGATCTCTTTCCGGATGAATGCCAGACAAAGGGTAAACCTAATAGTCCCAACTTCTACCCCCAACCACTGGTGAAACTGGTAGGGGACTAAAAATATTTACTTTTCTATTACAACCATCATCAACTTCTACATATTTACTGGTATTTTATTGAAATTTACACAAGACTGGTGCTATTAACACAAAATATCAGCTCAGTATGGTATTCTCATTTTATTTGTGTGTTTTATGATTACTGCAACACCATTTACAAGTAAATTTTGTGATTAAGTCATATACTAAAACTTGTTTTCGCTACATTTTGAAGTAAGCTCATGTGAAGCCCTAGAAACCATTTATTGGGTAGAATCAATAGTTTAAGTGTTGTTTTTTAAAGAACACTGGGTCAAGACTCAGGGATGAAACCGCAACCTCTGACACGAGTGGCCAACACTTTTTCTACTGCACTAGCGCCCTGCTTGTGTTGACTTGAAAGACTGACTTCTACCATTTAATCATGAATTGTTATTAATTGATATACATTCAACTCAACATATTGATTCAAACTTGGTCACCAATTACACCACCACTACAAAGAGGTACCAACCTTGTAGTCCATCTGTTCAGAGCAGTTGAACACATACACCATGATACCAAGAGCACGTCCCAGATCCTTGGTGGTCTCTGTCTTGCCAGTACCAGCAGGTCCAGCTGGAGCACCACTCATGACCAAGTGAAGGGACTGAGTCAAAGTAATGTAACATCTGTAACAAACATATATTATAGATAAAATATCATAACATACTTTACCAATTATTTGATAGCATATTTTTATATATATATACACATGTCTCACTACAAACAGGACATGTCCTTGTGTAGAGTTTTTATAGATCATTATTAGTATTTTTTGTATTTTCTTTTTTTTTCTCAAAAAATACAGAACACTCTTATACTATTTATAACTTAAAATAAACATACACAAACCTTCCTTGAATTAAACTTAATTAAGCAAAGAACTATTGAAAAAGATATTTAAAAGTGTGACTGACCTGTCAGTCAAAGGTGTGATGACGAGACGGGCAGTGTTACCCAAATACTCATGGGAATATCTGAACTGGGCATCACAAATATTGGCGAAGCAGTCTTGTTCATTGTCGTCCCACCTGTGACGCAGCTGAGACAACCATGCAAACGCTTGAGAGCTGTCAACCTTGGTGGCAATCATCTTTGTGATGACATCACGGGCATGTACATCAATTGTACAGATGGTCATGATTTTTTGACGATCGCCTGGTGAGAGCTTACCAATCAACATAGTAATCAAGGCATTCAGTTGGGCAATCTGTTGATAAAAAAAATACATTTAAAACAAGAGGGTCAAACTGGCCCTCAATAACTCACTTCTGGCAGAGACAATATAGAGGAGGGATGTTTAAATTTCAAGAATTTTTTTTTTTTTTGATTTATAACAAATGCTTTACATTAACAACTTCAACAAACAACATTTTCAAGATGTCATTCATGAACCAAAAAACATTCTGGCTGTTTTTTTTACGGAAATGCTCTGATACAGGTGATTTTACAGGATTAATTATTTTCATACTTCCTTATTTTGCCTTAATGTAAATTTTATTTTCCTCTGAGCTTGAATATTTGAAAAGACAGCAAGAAATATATTTGAAAGAACACACATACTACTATATAACTAAATTAGTACTTTCATATATAACAATGAGAAGAATATGCATCCTTTTAATTAATACTTCCATATACCATGAATATTATTTCTGCTTTTAGAGATGAATATATCCCTGTACGAAATGCATGCTTCATTTGACATTTCAGTACCTGTTTCTTGCTATAGTCCTTCAATCCATTTTCATAACCTTCTTCCAATCGCCCAAAGGCAATGTTGACCTCAGTCGTCCACCAAATTTGTGTTCCACACAATGCCACCTGGGCTGGGAAGTCAAAGAGCCATTGGTCACGTGGTTTCTCCTCATAAGATGAAACTGCTTCCGTCATCTCATAGCGCACAGTTGCACAGTGACGCTCCAGCAGTCTCATAAGCCACACCTCCACCTGTTAAATGATAAAATTAATCATGCTGAGCATTGAGGTAAATGTGCCTATATGAAGTTCATCAAGTGGTTTAAACACAGATATTGGATTACATTTTATACTTTGTGACATATTTTGTGCACAAATAAGAACTCACTGTAATGTGTTTCATTCTGTTGGTTTATTTGTTAGACTCATTCGTTGACTTCAAAGAAAAAAAAATTGTTTTACATGTTTATTAAAAAATTAAATATCTCCCTCATCTTGCCAATATTGTAAGTACACTGAAACAAAATATTTAATCAAGAAACCGAAAAACTAACAGCATTGTAATGGAAAGACTAAGGTACTTTTCTCACCTGACCACCAAGATCACATGGTTTGTCCAGGTCGACATATTCACCATCCTTGCTCGTCATACCTAGGGCCTCCTTTGTTGGGTTGCCCTGGTCATCTTCTTTAAACTTCAACATAGCCATACTGTCAAACAGCTTGGTCAAGTGCTTAGCCACCTATGTATAGAAAATAAAGTGTTATGAAAATTAGTGAAAATTTAACTGCAAAGAATAAACATGTGTATACATCAACTCTATGAAATGGTAGAGAGCAATTTTTTCTACAGTACTTGTACTTCTAATTAGTGGTCAGGATGAAGAACATGTACAGAGATATTCTGATATATATAAAAACTATAACATTGAAATAGGTTATTAAATAGCATTTACTCATTTAAACATTACAACAATATATTACCATCTCATTATTAATACATCATATTAACATCTGACATTTTTTTTTAACAGATGACCATAGTTATTGTAACTTTTAAGTTACGAACTGTGGAATCAACATGAACCAGTAATATCACTAATGCCCATCTCAATGAAAACTTCTTGTTACTTACGTACACCCAGTAAGGCTTAACGCCTATTTCAACAAATTTCAGGTTATATATGACATATGCAGTTTAAATGGTGGAGGCAGACCTCAGAATGAATCCCAATAAAAACACCTTCGTTCTGCAAATTTTCTTGAAAAAAAGTTTTATGCAGAGTGGGGTTCAAGACCTCAAACCCATACAGTCTCAGTGATGAGTAGTAAGCAATGACAGTACCTTAGACCACTCGGTCATCGAGGACCCATTAAACTTAAATCAAAGCAAAATTTTAGTTTGTTAGTTTAACTGACCTTGAAGGTAAATTTGTAATTTGTACTCAATGATACTAATATATAAGTAAGCTTATGATGGTCAAATAAAACATATACTTTTACTTACGACAACTGGGTTATTGCCATTAGACAAGATGTCCAGCAAATCTGCAGATGAGACAAAGTAGAACCGAGGGAATGCCAATCTCTTGGTCTCCAGATATTCTGCTAGAGCCTTCTCACAGAGTGTTAAATGTACTTGCAAGGTGTCCAGTCTCTCATACAAATTTGGAATGTTGGTGGCTTCTACACAGTTCTTTGTTTTTTCAACTTCTTTCACAAGTTCCTGTTTAATAAAAAAAATCAATGCATTGTTTGGTAGCAAAGTGTATGGACTACATTTTTATTAAGCCACAAGCTGGTACAGGTACCAAATCACTCAAACAAAATATTCTAATCTATTACCAATGTAAATCATCTTTGTAATTAATACATAGTATTATAAACAGCAGATTTTAAGAAAATGAAGTTAACTATTTTTTAATTAGACTTTTTTATATAATAACTGATTGATTGGTTGATTCTTTTATTCCTCTATAAATGTCTACAGGAGAAAAACAAGTGTACGTTTCAATACTGCTTTAAATGCTGTAATGTCAATTATATGGGACTATTATCAAACTAAAAACATGACAAAGCAGGAATCTTAGATTAACCATTAATCAAGCAGAATTACATATCATATATATGCATTCACTTTTAATATTTACGCTTTCTATTTCACAGGAATAGTCCAATACAACAGTTATTCTTTCCAATGGTGGTTGAATGACTTTGTATTTTACATCTAAACTGAAGGAATTGACTCATGTGTCTTTTTATCATAATAAATACCAGGCATTAGACAATGACTGATCATACTTCTTATTTTTAAGATAAACAGAATGTGCAAGACATGAGATACCTTAAAATCTGTGTCAATGCCATCAAATCTCTTGGAGTCCTCGGGTAGTTGGTTTCTGATATCCTCTGACCCAATGAAAATACTCTCCAAGTGAGACCATGTCCTCTGTACCTCCATCCAGATTCCAATCACCTGATCAGCGGTGGACAGCTTCTTCTGCCACGTGGAAACTTCTTGCAGGAAGTGAGCAATGTATTTAGATGTAAGCATGTTTTGTAGTTGAACCTGTAGAACACCATGTCAATATCAGTTTTCTCAAAAGCACAAAACAAAATACTTAACAAACTATTTTAAACCTGTAACTTCATAGCCTGGCTAATCATAACATGTTTACTCGTTCCAACCACAAACGTTTTGACATCTCATTTTCAACATTT
This sequence comes from Panopea generosa, assembly GCA_029582155.1. Lineage (NCBI taxonomy): Eukaryota > Metazoa > Mollusca > Bivalvia > Adapedonta > Hiatellidae > Panopea > Panopea generosa. The sequence continues at coordinate 38,314,028 of CM055906.1, forward strand.
TTATGGATTTCATTGTGTAAAACTGAAAAATGTTCCTCTTGAAATTCTGATGAATGAAATTTTAAAACAAATATTTTCAATAAATAACAATATTAACAAAGTATGAACAATCTGGAATGTCTTTCTTCAATGTTTAGGGCAAGATGTAGGAGGATTTTCTGTGTTTAACATAACTTAAATTTTAAAAAAAACATTTTACGTTCTGTTGATAAATAGACCATATTAAATCATAAAACAAACAAAAAATTATAGTGTAATGGTTAGAGTTCATGCCAGAGGTTGCAGGTTCAATCCCCACCGACCCGTTGCTTCTCATAAAACAACTCTCAGTACCGGTTCTTCCAAGGAAGTAGACCCGAGAAAGTTCATATAAGCTCTGAGCTTTTATCACAATCAAAATAAAATAAATTAGTATAAACTAAAAATTAATCAGAAATATAATGTTTAAATTAGAACATACCTGGTTGTCTTCAAGAGTTTCAATCAGCTCCTCGCTTGTCTTCAACATCGTAATCTTGGTACGTGGATGAGGCTCGTGTTCAAACTCCATCTGTGACCATGTGACATCGAGTTCCTTTAGAACCTTCTCCATGCTCATTTCTTTCACAGCCTTGTCCACAATTCCTCTTACTTCATCTTCAAAATTGTGCAGGTTAAGAGACAAAAGGTCAGCCAATGTTGTGCTGTCATCCATGACAAAGCGCACCTAAGATGGAGAGAATTATTTGTTTATTTATATGTTTAACTACATTTATATGCCATTGAGGACTAACAGACAATAAGTTAACCTAAGCACTCTTCCTTGGATCCTGGAAGGTGAATTGATGCCCAAGCGCACCCATCTCTGCAAGTAACTGACAACTTGAATCAGCAGTGAGTGATAAATAACGAGACACAATGTCATATATTACTATTAAATCAAACTATAGCAGGGCTTGGATTCAAACTTAAAACCCTTAGAATGACAGTCAGATGTGCTAACCAGGCCAAATTTTATATATATTTATATAATATATAGTCATATACAACAGACAGAATTTATATATATTGCATATATGTATTTTAATCACATCACTATATTTTTGCTGTTTTCGTTTTGAAAGATTAGATTCATCAGTAACATTCTGTACTTTAACTTCATCAGCAATGATGCTATTGGAATCGCTACAACGGCAATAGTTCTAGTGAAATCAAACAGAACAAATTGACAAATAAATAAGAGTATGTATCTTACCTCCATATTCATTTCTATTAGCTCTGACTAGAAGTATGCATATCATGTGATTCAGAAAACCTTCTTACCTTTGTGGCTGCCATAAGTTGCTGCCAATGTCTTTCTCTAATGGCTGGGTTTTGGAGCTCACCCACAGCTCTCAGTGATGTCAACATGTTCTTCACACTGTTCTCAACCCCAGTGTATGTATCCCAGGCCCTCATCTCTTTGTCCAAGCTCCTGATGTCTTTTGAGAACTTCTTACAATCCATGTCCATCTGCTCAACATTGATATCTTTCCAGGAAGTAGTTTTCCAGTCATCAATACTGCTTCGAACCTTATATATCAAATAGCATAATCAGACTGTACTCAATTACAAGCATGCTTTTAATTTTACTGTTAGTAAATAACACGTTGGATAAAGACACTATATACATGTGGAGCTTAGCGTTTTACTGACTAACTTTTCTCATTTAAACTTTCAAAGTGAGTGAGTCATTGTTTTATATGTAGATATATCACAAAGTATTTTCATAGTTTCTTGGAATGATATGTTTCTTCTAGGTGGAACATTTATTACTTTATATTTGTGTTCAGACAAAAAATAATAATATCTAGTATGTATTCGGTCAATGTAAATAAAGTAGAACTTCTACCCAGCCAAATTCCTATATCTATGTTTATACATGTACATGTATGGTATGATGTTGAACAATATTCGGCTAGAATATCCCTTAACTGAAACTATTTTGTCCAGTTCTGTCGGGTTCGAGCAATTGAACTGCCATTGTATTTCTTTAAATACAATCATTTTATTGTAGATTCTTCTATTAAATTCTGAAGTATCAAATTATGAACCAAATGATGAGCCACTGGTAAAATACTATAATTATACGTACAATGATCACATAGTCCCAGAGTGTCTTGAGCATTTTGATTTCTTTGCGACATTGCTTCAGCTGTTTGAAGTCTGGCACATTCACCTCAAACAGACTGGCAGATTCCAGCAGCAATGACATCTCCTTTTCCATATTGGCAATTTCTTCATGGAACTGTGTGGCAAGATAATATCAGATTCAATGTTTTAAACGTGACATATAGTAATATAGTTGGGATTTTCTCCTAAATTTATTGTAGAATTTTGATTTCTATTTGGTTGAAAATAATTTCAGATCTCAGAGTAAGATACAGTCATGAAATTAAATAAATGAAAAAAATAGCTTTAATTAAATAATCATTAATAATTTGCTCAATTTGTTCAAGATATTTACAAACATCTGATGAGAGAGGAAGTTTCATAGCGTATAATGTTTTTAATACCCGATTAATATATTTTCAGCATGCCATAAAAATGGGACCTTAAATAAATAAGGCTGTTTTATTGTATTGACATAGGTCTCTTTAAGAAAAGGTCATACTTACAGTAGTCTTTCTATAAAACAAACAAACAGTTAACAGTGAAGCTCATAATGACAAATCGCATCGTTTACCAGTCTCTGCTCAGAGTTTTTGCTTAAAATTTGCTTATTTTCATTTTGAACAACGTTTAATGTGTTGCATTGTTTACATTTTAAAATAGTAACCTTTCAAAATAAGCATGGTGCACATTGAAACAACCAATACAAAGTATAACAATTTATTTGACTTACCTTGTCAAGGTGGTCATAGGGCTGGTCACAGTTATACTTGAAGGGAGGTATTTGCCTAAACCTTTCCCTGAACTTGTGCTGATTGACATCGAATGAAGCACTCTTACGTCGGATGTTGGCCACCTCGTTGGCCTGAAGTGGTGCCACCTGCTGTTTGATCTGAATCGCAATCTTCTTTGTGTTGTTCCATTGTTCTGGCAACTCCTTTAACAAGAAAATTAATACATTGTGAGATGAAAACTCAGAATTAGTTCAATTTATCAACTTAGAGGGTAAACGAAAGTATTTTATTTTTCCAGTTTACTTTTTATAAAACATTTACTATAAAGAGTTATAACAATAGAAAATTATAACATGAGCAACTTGCCTGTAACTGCATGTGAATCTCCTCAGGCATTTCTTGTTCATATGTCTTCAGCAACTCTATGGTCTGTTTGAGTGGGTCAAACATCTCATCTGTAACTGTTTGGCGGTCCTTCACAGCAAACAAGTTACCCATACAGTCCACTAGACCATTATAGTCTCCCTCTTCCACATGCTTGGTTAAGCCTCCATCTGTTTTCCTGATGAACTCAGCAAGGTCCTTCAAGCTGGAAAGAGTAAAAAAATATGAATTTTAAACGTTCTACTATAAATCTAGACTAAAAAGTATTTACCTATTTTTCAACAACAACAACAGTCATGAAATTACAATTTGATATCCAGAAATACATTATGAACACAACTTATCAATGAACATTATTAATTTCCCCTGCGTAAATTAAATCAGCGTCATAAATTGAAAATGTACGCAAAGTATCAAGTCAATTATCTGAGAACTGTGTGGAAGATGTTCGTTCCACAAGAACTGCAGTTTGGCAAATACTTAAATGTTACCGAGTGCAAGGGCAACAACTCTGCATGGAATTAAATCAGTGTCACAAAATTTGAGTCAAGCAGTGCATCTGCACTTGTTGGTGATCATTTGTGCAAAGTTTTAAGTTAATCACCTGAAAACTCTAGAAATGGTTCACTCCACGAGAACTGCAAAATGGTAAATTCAATTTAAACTCAGCCTGAAATTAAGTCAAGAGTCACAAAATATGCATCACACATATCTGCACTTTTTGAAGATGACCATATATGTAAGTGTACATCGCTTTGCACACAGTTCCTTTCTGTTATTTTATCAAACATTTAAGATTTTGTCTGTTAGCCCTAAATGGCATAAAAACGATGATGAATATTCAAACAAATGAAACATTTTGTAAATTGAGCACATGGAATAGTTAATAATTCCAACCTGTTTGTCACGTGATCAATGAGATGCTGCTTAAACATGAAGCTCCATCTCTTGATGATGTTGAGGAGAGCCTGCTTGAAGGGTTTGGCGTCAATCCTGAACCAGTTATCAAACACCTTCACTGGGTTGATTCCCTCACACTCCTCGTATATCTTCTCATACGTGTCAATCTAGCACAATCAAATAGTTCATAGTTAAAACAGTTTCTCACAGTTGTCACATGATCTTATTCATCAAAAACCTATAAATGTTTTGCATTTTATACAAAGTAATTGTTGGTTTTTTTCAATGTCATGCATATGATGCAATTCGTCTATTACATTTTGAAGCCAATTGGATAATCTATCCACATATATATATTGTACATTTGTTTTACTCAATTATATCATCAAAAGACACCAGCACAATTACTGATGGTGCTAAGTACCTGTATCATGTTTTTAGACTAAGAATACCTTTTGTAAAATCTGCAGACAATAATGATGTGAACTAATAATTATTGCATTCTGCTCAAATGATGCCAAAATTAACAAATTGTGAATTTCACTCACTTCAATTATATTTTATATATTTGCCGTGTATCTGAATTAGGAGTCAGTGGCCTACATTTATGAAATAATGTTTATCTTTGTATCTTTGTATATAAAATTAAAAGTGTTATTCCATTGCAAATATTATCACAATAATGAACAAGCTGCTGTTACAGAATTTTTACCGTAACATTTTAAGGAATACGTTACCTGTTCCTTAAACTGCTTGAGGGTTGGGGGAGATTCTGGGACTCCATTCTCTGCATGGGCTTCAATCTCCTCTGAGGTCAGTACATGATTGTAAAGCAGGAACTGACGCATGAACTCACTCCTGATTGGTGAAAAAATGTACATGTATATTCTTAATGAGTTATACTTACACATGATTTTATTTAAGCAAAATTGTGTAGTAAGCTTAGAACCTATTTGAATAGCACTAGTTTGCTTTCTGAGTAGAACCAGTGTTATTTTTAGAGGTCACTGGGTTGAGCTGAGGATCACACCCACAACCTCTAGCATAAATGGCTAACACTATATCCACTGCACTTCCACCCCCTCTTCTTAATTGATTGAATAACATATATAATATCATATTAAATATTTTCATTGATTTAACTGTTGCATCCAAATCTGTACCGTTAACAAAAGCTACAAAATGTATTAAAAAAGTTCTTACTATTCTTATATTCCTTGTACCAACAAAAGTTTAAACAAATTAGTTTTTAAACTGTTTTATCATTGAATACAGATAATGCCCTTTACATATTAAATCCACACAAGCATCCACTGACCTGTCATCTACCCACAAGTATGAGTAGTTGTCGTACGAGTTTCTGTACTCAGTACTCTTGTTCATGATGTTCTGAACACGGTCCATCAGCTCCTGTCGCATGTCAGACAAGTCCTCCATGTCCTCCAGATCAGGCTGGTAATGCTCCTAGATAACACAGACACAGCAATAACAAAAAAGCAGCTACATTCTATATTATTACTATTACATATACAGTTGAAACCCGTTATCTCAATATCGCTTAAGTCAATATAATCCGGTATTGTCAATATAGTTTTTGCCATCCCCAACTTTTCCCCTTCTTTGTGTATATCAATATATTCCTTTTTACTCAATATTGTCTGTGTTGATATTTCAGATATCTCGATCCCAGTAATTTTTTTAAAATAAGTGCGATTCTTAGGGTAGTAAAAAACCTGGACCGATTTGCATTTTGGAATTTTAGAAAGCCTGCTTGCTACATAACATTAATTCCAAATGTCAAAAGGGACAGTGCTTTGTTCTACTAACACTCATATGAGAATCACGCTGCAAAGCGCACTTTACTTTTAACGTGTCTGCATCCCAATAAACAACACCTATCAGCTAGTTATAGCTGTAATTATTAACAGCCACATATGATTGACCTTAGTAAAGTAGTTGTTAGAAAACGACTTAATGAGTAGTGACAAATTACATAAATACCACAATCAATGGAATGTATCCTGAAAAAATCAACACTGGCGGAAGGCATTAAAATCTGCATATAAGTTATAGACATAATTATGTTCACCTGTCCACTGTGAGCTGCGAGTCTGCTGATGAGAGATGCCTGTTTGTAGATGTCACCAACAAGTCCATCCACAAGGTCATAGAAGCCATCTGCCACGCCGAAGTCCAGGGATGGGATAAAGACCATTTCTGGGGCTTGAAGTTCCAGCATTGCCTTTAAAAGATTTAATTTAAAAAAATAATCATTACAAATGAGGAAATGAAATATAAGATGCAAAGACATTCTTGACATGTAAACTTTATCAGCTCAAACACTTTTTTTAAAAAAACATTTTTTTTAAAATGTTGTTAATATGTATAGACATTATTTTAAAGGTTTATATAGCATATTTGTTTAAGGCTGACCTTGAACAGATCATCTGGATTGCTCTTGGGGTCTGTGTTGTCAAGCAGAAACTTCAAGCTGCAGTGGATCGTATTGAAGAACCCATCTACAACCATCTCATCAACATAGTCAACATATGCCTTCCAGATGTCTGCAGTACTGTCACCTTTGTAGAGTTCCAAGTTGGCCTGAAATTTTGAAGACATATAAATATTAAGTGATAGATATTTTGTATTATACATTTTTATTTTAACACACTTCTTCTGATTATATTAAAAATAAGTGTACTGTGAAATCATTAATATTTGTGGGGCATTAATTTTGTTGATTTCATGGGGAGCCTTTAAAACAATATCAATTCCCCAAAAATTGATTGTAGTCTTAATTTTGATATATCCATTCATTTTAGATTAACCTGTACCCAGAGAAAAGACTACCATTGTCCAAGCTATATGTTATTAATATTTTCTACCTTAAATGTGAACATTTTGTAATTGTTTATAGATAAATGTTGAATTTTGTGCAGTCTGATAAGAAAGCATTTTTTTTTTAATCAGTATTATAGGTTACTGTATATATTCTTCTATCCATTTTATTACATGATGTACGCATAATAACCTATTCACAAATTTCAACTGTACAGTAGGCTTTCAACTTCTGACATTTCTACTCTTATGTTGTTTGTATAGCATTTTAATTAAAACTCACACCATAAATGCGCCGACTAATTGACATCCCCCATGTTGCTATATGCATTGACTGTTGTATGTGCAGGTAGCAGTCTATAATTAATTTATTTGAAATATTCAGCTTTCAATTAGCCTGATGTTTGAAATATGGCTGACTTTATTTTCTTCATATTTCTAATATCAGTTTTCTACAATATCAAATCCTGTCAAATATATCCTTGAACAAAAGACAGTAAAAACTAATTCCAATAAAAACTAATGACTTTACAGTTAATTTACATAATGAAACTGAAATTATTGTACTTTGTTGTGCAATACAATCACTTTTCTGAATATGTTTACAAATGAAATTATAATACATTACAATTATACAAAATCTCAACATATCTTTTCATTATCATATCCAATTATGAAGGGAAAATTAATATAGTGACCTTGATCAGTCCATGGATCTGTTCACCAATGTTCTTGATCTCTGTGAACCTTTTGTTAAGACGGTCGTCACGATCCCCGAGGTTCAACAGTACATCATTCTTTTCCTCTTTCCTGGTAAACAGTGGTGCCTTACTCCAGGTTGACATCAGTTTCTGGATCTCTTCAACATTGCTCTTCGCCTTCTGGACACGAGATTCAAGGTCTATCACCTCATCACGGGTGCCTTGGATGTATTCCCAAATACCTGTTAAAATCAGACAGATATAATATAATAAGTTCATAATAATACTAGGAACAATACAAGACAGCTTCTAAGTTTCGGTCCTTGTCTATATTACACCATTCCAAACTATGATATAAACAGTTTGATCACACTAACAACACTATTTGAATCTTTCCAGTGACACTTTTTAAGTACTATCCACATTCTAGCAGTAAATATCAGAATAGATGATATATATATATATCTGTCACTCTCTCTAGGATACCACTTTTTAACTACTATCTTTATTCTAGCAGACATAAAAGCCAAGCCCCATGTGCTACATTCTTTTGATATATATGTATATTTATATCAATATTATACCTTTATCAAAGTTTTACATCAACAAACGAAGTAAGCCTCTTAATAAAACAGGGTTTTTTTTACGAAAACTAGCACAATAAATTTTTAATTTTTTTACAAACAGTGGCCAGTCTTACATTTTAGATGGGGCAAAAAACTCATATATTAATAAATCTCACACACATGAGAAACATCCATCTGAAGTTGAAAATAACTGACCAAGTGGTTTCAGAGAAAGTAGTGCTAATGAAAAACTGAAACAATGTTCTATTGCATTTAAATCACTTCTGACCTTTAGCCAGTAAAGGTTAAAGCTGATAAGCGCATAGGGGTCAAAATAGACTCAAGGGTTATATTTTGAACAAAATTTAGTGTCAAGCTCACAGTTTTAGTAACCTCATTTGAAGCAAAAAATAATGGTGAACACATAATGGGTTATCACAAAGTGAGCCTAGATTGGCCCAGGTGAGCTAAAAATAAAACATCAAATACCATCGCTGTTCCAGTTGAGTGATGTCTCTGCTTGCTGAAGTTTCTGATCAATCTCTGCAACTTGTCCCTCAATCAGTGGGAATTCGACCTCAAGTACTGTAGTTCTGACCTTGTTGTACAGGTGCACTGTAAGGTCAAGGTTGGTGACATACTTCCACAGTGTGTCATAGCGTGTGTAGATTGCTGAAGCACTCTCAGGAATCTGTTCCTCAGCACGGACTTCTAGATATTTGACCTCACGTAGTACTGCCACAAGCTGGGGGTCAAAGTTGACAGTGATCAGCTTGGTCTCCTCATTGCGATTGATGAGGGGCTGGTTGAGGTTGAAGGAGCATGCCTCATCCACACCTGCAATCCATTCCTTGAAGATTTCTTGATCCCAGCTACAAAAATTACAGGTAAATACATTTACATTTGTAGTTTCATTTTCATCTGTATTTTGTGATAAAAATTATCTCCATTGTATATGTTAGCAACACCACAATGATATGCACAATGAATAAAAGTACACTGTCTTCTTGACATTCAGATTTAACCAAACAGTATCACTTATATATATCCAGTTATTTGTTTGTTTGAATATTGAGCATCATTTTATGCTACCATAAACTAACAGATGATCAGTTAACCTAACCGCTGTTTCGCAGGAGAAATTGCAAATTTAATATGAGGAAGGAATCTTGTTTCTCCATATTTACTTCTGTGTTTTAACAACTTACCACTGCAAAATACATGGTGATAACCTGATGTAGACAATTTTGGCAAGAAGTGTATCCCTGATGTTCTATTTTTATACTTAATAAAGTGAGAGAGATATGAAAAATGAAAAAAATGAAATATGAAAAAAAATGAAATAATAAAGCTACATACCTGCTGAGTAGCTGCAGCATCTCTTCATACTTGGTGAACACAAGCTTTGCCTTCTCTCCTTCCATCACCCTGAGGTAAATTAACATATTGGTTTGAAATTGTTTTGGCAGTTTATATAATATTTCATAGTTTGTAAACAGTAACTATTATCACAAAGCTCAAGCTGCAAGAATGTAATAAACCTTACATATATCTATTATAATTTTACTACCGATGCATCACTTGATGTTGTCATCATGAGTTTTTGTGAAAAACAATAGAAAATATAGTATCTTTGAAAACTGGTTTGTTTTTTCTGTCCCTTCCAGAAATGTAATGAAAATTAATAGTAAATGTACACTTTGAGTGTTGTATGATAAAAATAATTATCTCACATTCGCAATAATTTATATTTAAATTTATTAAACTACTTTGCAAGAATAACAATATAAATGCTCAGCAAAGCTTCACACAATATATATTTTGCAAACTATAATTTAAACAAATTCATTAGTACACAAGCACTCATGCAAGATCTTGGATTAATTGCAACATTGCAGGGATATTGTCATTATATCATTCAAACTTTATATTTAATATACATTTCTATGTACATGTATTATACAGTGCTCATACGTAAAGCCTTCTCCGCCACAGCCATGTTAGATATAGAGGCAAGATGCCAAATACAAATATAGACAGAAAACTTCAATTTGTCATATTTCCCTTTGTTACTGTCAACAAAAATATAAAACCCTAAATTTTTAAAATTTCAAATATTATGATGCGATTATTTATTTCAAGTCAATGATTTTCAACACAATAATATGAAACAAATGAATTAAGTATGACCCTATTATACAAAGTCCCCTACCAGTTGATTACGGTTATTGAGGTAAGTTCCAACTTTTACTGCCAATATTTTGAAATTTCTTTACATACAGACAAACTGTTTCTAATGAACTATGGGAAATGTGGACAGGTAACTTCCTATTTGTGTAAGCCCCATACATCCTATGTTAAAACCTTCCACAAAGTAATTTGAAAATTGGTTGGTACATTTGGAATTTACAGACACAACCAACAATGCAGTACATGGAAATACACAGCGTCACTACGCCCAAGTCCTAAAAGCAACATATCTCCATGAAATATTGAACACTTCTGTATGGTAAGTTATTTGACAATTGGTCCATAAGTTTGGAAGTAACAGGCAGGACACGACTATCAATGCAGCAATATATGGAAATACACAGCCTTCATATGACTTTACTTTTCAAGTAGCTATCCAATTGTTGTGTGCGAAAAGCCATCATGTTATTTGAAAATTTGTCCCTGCATTTGAAAGTTATAGATTGGACAGGATAGTGCGACTGACAGACTGACGGAATCAAGCAAACCCCGATTTTCAACCAATAGGGGACTAATAACATATTGTATCATGGTACTGATATACGTACGGATGTTCTAGTTGCTTGAAGTTTGACATGGGTATACTGATCCTCTCTCGCAGCTCCTGAGCCCATTTCAGTCCTCCTGTTACCATAGGCATGTTCTTGTGAATGGGGATCTTTTTCTTATCCTGTTTCACTTGCATCTGCAGATCGTAGATCTCTTTGGCTATGTCTAACTCGTCATTCATCATTTGTACAAATATCGGATATTTCTCTTCAAAGTCCTTCTTGATTAGTGGCCTTTCTAGCAAAATACCCATGATGTCCAGGAGCTAAAGCAGAACACAATTTATGAAAATTCTACAGATGTTTGATTAAAAAGTCTATTTACTTGTACAAGTGGTAGAATTAATATTAAAGTAAAGTTTTCGAAGTTCAGGACAACCCAGAGTTATGCCCTTGTGCAATTAACTACACACGCCTCATTGTACTTTACAAGTGCACAGTTTTAATGAACTATCTTCTGTACTTTTCAAGTCATTCTCCATACAAGATAGCTGACTGAACAAAAAAATTACAAAATTCCAAAATAGGGAAGTAATTATTCTCTGTCCAAAACAACCCAGAGTTATGCCCTTGTGCACTTCCCAATGCCTAATTGTACTTTACAGGTTTTGCATGTTACAAGAAATGTCACTGGTAAGTGTCGCAAGCCCCAACAAATGGTCATTGAAAAATAACAATATAAATATGTTATAATAGGCCGATGAATATCCATGAATATAAAGAGTAATGGATTGATGTTTCAGACTAGACATGCAATTTCATGTTTTTTTTAATATTAAAGCATGACCTTGACCTTTGTGTAACCTTGACCTTGACATCTGATGTAATGGTTGGGTATTTCAAAGGTTAAATGCTGCTGAAACATCATCATGACATGCTGATCACTTGTGTCAAGCTATTTTAAAATTCCTAAATGTAAGACAAAGTTACAGATCAATTGTTAATTGTTTTAGAAATCCATCCATGTATGATAAGGTTAAAGAACGGACTTGAAATCTCAAACAGATTCAAAGTGTTGTCATACATACTAAAAATGTGACCTTGACCTTTGAGGTATGTGTCTAGGTCTTACTTATGACACGTTGTCATGTCATCTTGATAAATTGAGCCAAGTTAAAGGCAAAGACGCAGACCAGACACACAATATCAAACAAATTGAAAGTGTGACCTTGATTTTTGAGGAAAGGTTCTGGGTCTTACATGTGACACTTAATTTTGTCATGTTGATCAACTGAGCCAAGTGTTTTTAAAATTTATCCAAAGATGACAGACCAGACAAGAAATGTCAAAATGACTAAAAGTGCTGTCAAACAAAGTTAAATTGTGACCTTGACCTTTGAAGTGGGAGTTTGGGTTTTAAGTGCAACACATTGTCATGTTATGTTGATCATTTATAACAAATTTTTATAAAAATCCATCTATGCATGACAAAGTTGCAGGCCGGACACGAAATCTCACACACACTCAAAGTGTTGCCAAACTCAGATTGTGACCTTGATCTTTGAGGTATGGGTGTGGGTCTTACTCGCGACATGTCATCATGTTATGTTGATCATTTGTACCAAGTATCAACAAAATCTGTCTATGCATGACAACGATACAGGCCAGAAACGAAATACCGGAATAAAAAGATAGAAGAGTTGTTTTTTTTGAAAAAAGGGAAGTAATTTTGTAAAAAAAACAACAAAAAAAAAACATTCCAAGAGTTTTTTACCTTTGTGCACTGTACACTGCTATGCACAGTTTCCATACACTTTTTAAGATAATAATTCATATAAGGCCATACTTTAAAATATATTTCTTCCCATTATTCTACCTGCCCACTCAAATTGCAGCTACCCAAACATTTTGATTGACTATGGACATAGTTTTCAATCTGTCAAAATAACAATAAAAAAATAATAATCAGGCAAAAAAATAAAAAATAAAGGTTTCCAGTAGTCAGCCTACCAACATAAAACATTCTTGATAGGAGCACGGCAAACAGACAATTTTTTAAGGATGGCCTAAATGTAAAATGAATAGCCAGTAACACTAATATTGAAAATACTATACCAAGGTACAGCATATACCGTTTGAATCCCCCCCACCCGGATCTAACTTCAGTTTTCCAATATGAAAATGAAACTACAGACTATCGATTAGATAAACACATGGTGTATTGAACAAAATGAAATTATGACTCTATTTAAATGCAAGACAAACATTATTTGGCTTTATTTATTCAACCCTGTGTGTCAATCAATGTATCCGGTATGTTACTGCTATACAACAATGTAACCAGGAAAAACTATACAAATGTAATATAAAATAAACATGAAAAGGATCATAATACATGTTTATACCACATGTAGCTTGATATATCTGATATGGTCAACAGCCAAGACAAGCTCAATTATTTAATACTATACCTAAACTCCTATCAAAAGTATAAATTATAATGCTTCTTTTGTTAGGGATCTTCAATAGATATGAAAGTTTATTTGTTCAATAAATGTTCGCAAAATTCAATAGATTTTTTTATACACTGTAATATGTGAGAATGTAAGTCTCCAGGACAATAACCAACCCAAACAAAACTTTTTATTGATTACATAAATATTTTTAGAGATTTAGTGTTTAAGATAACTTAAGACTTTACTAGCTTAGTAATGTTAAGTGTTTTTGATGGGTTTAGCAGTTTATACAATCAATGGTATAATAGAAAGACAACCATCATGTATCTGTGTAAGGTCAGACAAAAAAATATTGACCAAGCCGAAATCGAGTCCATAATGTTTTGTTTTTTTATATCTTGATTGATTGCTTGATTGAATATTTAGCGTCATTTTTATGCCATAAGGGCTAACAGACGATCAGTTAACCTAACCACTGTTTCCTGGAATTAACCAGTACTCGAGCACACCCCATCTCCACAAGTAACTGATAACTTTCCCACTTGAATCAGTGGTGAGAGACGAATCATAATGAGACACAATGTCGTATATCAATCATCACGGAGACTGTTGCCGGGCGGGGGATTCGAACTCACGACCCCTGGATTGATAGTCAGACGTTTTATCTTGAAAAATAAATAAATAAATAAACAAGAGGCCCATAGGTCTTACAGGTTGCTTGATCATCCTTGATGACATAAAGCTATGTGAATCTATTTAACTTTTGTCAATTAAACATAAGCATTAACAAATCATACCAAAAACCATTTAGGTAAGTCTATTCAGTCATCAGTAATGATGTTTTTTGTCATTTTCTCTTTTATAGATTTATTAAAGTAGGCACCATACCCAGGCCAAACTCTGAGAACCCCAGGGGCATGCAATTCAGGATTTTGATAAAGGACCCATATACATCCATAATCATGCTAACCATTTGTTTCTTAGTGCTTCTTATAGTACTATCATGATTAAGCTTACTGTTTTTGAGAAGACAACTGAAAAAAAGCGATCGCAAAAGGTCCCTTGAGACAAAGTCTCAGGTGACCTAATAAAAAAATGTAAATGTTACAGTACGATAAACTGCGGATTCTGAATATGTGGGGAAGTAGTCATGAATCCCACACCTATGAATATGTAAGGAAGTAGACATGAATCTCCAAACTCTGAATATGTGGGGAAGTAGTCATGCATCTCCCATCTCTGAATAAGTGAGGAAGTAGTCATGAATCTTCCACCTCTGAATATGTGGGGAAGTAGACATGAATCTTCCACCTCTGAATATTTGGGGAAGTAGTCATGAATCTCCTACCTCTGAATATATGGGGAAGTAGTCATGGATCTCCAACCTCTTAATATGTGGGGAAGTAGTCATAAATCCCCTTCCTTTAAATATTTTGAGAAGTAGTAATGAATCTCCCACATCTGAATATGTGGGGAAGTAGTCATCAATCTACCACCACTGAATAGATGGGGAAGAAGTCATGACTTTTCCATCTCTTAATATGTGGGGAAGAAGTCATGAATCTCCCACCTCTGAATATGTGAGGAAAAGTCATGAATGTTCCACCTCTGAATATGTGGGGAAGAAGTCATGAATCTCCCACCCTGAATATGTGGGGAAGTAGTCATGAATGTTCCACCTCCGAATATGTTGGGAAGTAGTCATGAATCTCCCACCTCTGAATATGCGGGTAAAAGGTCATGACTTTTCCACCTCTGAATATGTAGGGAAGTAGTCATGAATCTCCCAACTCTGAATAAGTGGGGAAGTAGTCATGAATGTTCCACCTCCGAATATGTTGAGAAGTAGTCATGAATCTCCCACCTCTGAATTAGTGGGAAAGAAGTCATGACTTTTCCACTTCTGAATATGTGGGGAAGTAGTCATGAATCTCACACCTATGAATATGTGAGGAAATAAACATGAATCTCCCACTTCTGAATATGTGGGGAAGTAGGGAAGTAGTCATGAATCTCCCATCTCTGAATATGTTGAGAAGTAGTCATGAATCTCCCACCTCTGAATTAGTGGGAAAGAAGTCATGACTTTTCCACTTCTGAATATGTGGGGAAGTAGTCATGAATCTCACACCTATGAATATGTGAGGAAGTAGTCATGCATCTCCCATCTCTGAATAAGTGAGGAAGTAGTCATGAATCTCCCAACTCTGAATAAGTGGGGAAGTAGTCATGAATCTCCCTACTCTGAATATGTTGAGAAGTAGTCATGAATCTCCCACCTCTGAATTAGTGGGAAAGAAGTCATGACTTTTCCACTTCTGAATATGTGGGGAAGTAGTCATGAATCTCACACCTATGAATATGTGAGGAAATAAACATGAATCTCCCACCTATGTGGGTAAGTACCCGGTAGTCATCAATCTCCCACCTCTGAATATGTTGAGAAGTAGTCATGATAGTCATGCGAATCTGCTTAATGTGTCAAGAAAATTATAATTGTATTGTTCTTTATTGATTAACTATCATAAATATATTTTTATAAAACAGAAAAACAAGTTCAAATCAATTTGTTTATAGTAGATCATTATTATGACATTTTCTTCATGAAATAAAAATTTCTGGTCAAGTAACCCTAAACACAAATATTATTTTTTCTGGCCTTAGTCTTATTCATGGAATTTAATGTACCACCTTACCTTGAAGGCACTTTCAATACCAGAGCAATCATCAAATCCTTGACAAATGATAGTTGCTAATCTCCTGTCAAAGTCTTCCACTGACTCCTCAAATGTCTTGTACTGATTGATGAAGCTCTGAAATTATTGATCAGTTTATCAACACACTTAATGTTAATATTCCTACGTAAAATGAACTTTCATGTAAGAGAAACCACATTGGGTTTCATATGGCATTTGGGGAATTATTTCTTTACACAGGAATTGGTTTTAAATATATAGGTATATAAAGATATGTCATATGATTCGCATGCCAGTGAACACATACATGTTTGTATTATTGTCATTATGTTATCTGTTTGCTCATGGTCATTTGTGACTTATACATAAACTTTTATGAAACTTTGTACAGTTAATTGGGGATGGCCTCGACTCCAATTGACCTATGACAAGGAAATAAAATCTACTTCTTCCTCTTCTATCAACTTAATTGTGTACAAAAATTAATAAAATAAAAGCATTAAGTTTTCCTAGTTTTAGTAAAATTGGCAGTCTTACTGGACTAACATTGGATACAGAAACCACTACCATACCTATGTAACCATAAAAGAGAACCATCTTAATGTCATTTTTTTACATGGTGTTCCAAATTTTTTGTTAAATATTCATTTATGTGTTTAATGGTGGAAAAAGTATAAAAGATAAATTACAAGAGAAACTTCTATATAAAACCGTTATAGAACAGTGATTTACTGTGAAAAACAACAATGAAACCTAGGCTTGGGCACAAAACTTAGATTGGCACCACTATATTCATTTCAGTTTTTCACTACTGGGTTACTCAGATAGACAACATGGTCTGTCTATATAGTACTTTATCCATATAGAACTATACTTTCCTAGAGTAAACTTACCATGTCCTTAGGATCAAGACAGTCAAATGTGGCATCAGTGAAGACCTTGTAGTGGACTTGGAACTCCTCAAAGATGTTCACAACTTGCTGGCTGAGTACCTTACCCTTGATGCCCCCTAACTCAA
This sequence comes from Panopea generosa, assembly GCA_029582155.1. Taxonomy (NCBI): domain Eukaryota; kingdom Metazoa; phylum Mollusca; class Bivalvia; order Adapedonta; family Hiatellidae; genus Panopea; species Panopea generosa. The sequence goes on from CM055906.1 coordinate 38,331,189, forward strand.
TCTTCTCCAACTTCATGAACACCTGCGCCGTTTCCATAAGTGCCTGTGTTTAAAGGACAAGTAAATGGAATCAGGAATTCCAAACAAGATATCAAAAAGAAAAGAATAAACTGGTTTAGAAGGAAAACAAACAATTTCAGTGCAAGTTGCACATTTTGTAAATCATTCATAATATTGTAAAAATAAAATATGGGTGTAACTAAAAAAAAATTCATTTAACTAAATAAATGATTTAAAAATTATTTCTAAAAAAATTATGTTGATAATTCAAATTGTGAGCTGTGCATATATTTTTTTAAGCATTCAAGACTAGAACTTTCCCCAAACCCATGATTAAACAGCACTAATTTCTTTTTTAAAGTTCATGATTTCAACACACCTTAACTGTGTCCACTCGTTCACAGAACTTGTCATAGCGGGCAAATACAAGCTTTGGTGCAAATTCCCACTCCTTAGACTCATTGCCCTCTTTAAAGTAGGTTTTCAGCTTGAGTCTGTGATCTTCATAAGCCTCTTTGAAAGCCTTCAATACTGTGCTTGCTTTCCTTACTTTCTCTATTGTTTCTTCTATCTCACCTTTGAACAACTCTCCCGGCTCCAAGAAGTTTATAGCCTGGAATATATTTTTGTGATTACATAATTTTACTGTCTGAAATATATATCTGTAAGTACCTTGAAATGAAAAAACTTGAGTCAACTAAACTAGGTCCAACAGAAATGCTTGAGTTTCACAATGTCTCAAATTTAGCTATTTTCAAAACTATTGCACAGAAAAAGATCAGGTAAATTACCTTTCTTATAGTATTGTAGGATTAATAATAAAACACTGCTTCTATTGTTCTTGAAAGATTATTTAACTAAAGTATTAAATTAAGTTCTGTATTTTGTACTTTTCATACGAAATATTGCGTTGTTTTCACTTGTTCTGTGGCATTTTTTAATTGCCTAATAACACTGTAAAATAAACACTTCTTAAGTCAGTCTCTTTGGTCATTAAATACAATTGAAACAATTTGATCATTTACAATAACAAATGATATCTATATAAATAAGTATTTAATTAAAAGTTATTATGATAATAAACAAGAAATGTAAATGGTATGTGTTACATGCTCTCCCTCTCACCCCAACCCCCACCCCACTCCCTCCCTGACTTTTGTGTGACCTTAACATTGACATCTGATGTACAGGTCTCAGTATTGCACTTAACACATCAGCATGACACTCATTTTAAAATCCCGCGATGAAAGACACGATATCTTAGACTTAAACTGACCTTGACCTTTGAGGTATGGTTCTGTGTCTAACAAGCGACACATCAAATGTTGTCATGTTGATAAAACTTACAGACAGGACACAAAATATCAGATTCAAAGTATTGCCAAACAAATTCAAAGTGTGATATTAACCTTTGAGGTACGTGTCTGAATCTAACACCAATAACATCATCATTTCATATTGATCATATGCGCAAAGCTTTTAAAAATCCATCCAAGTATGATAAAGTTACAGACTGGAAACGAAATTGGTGGTAGGTGGGTGGACTGATGAACAAAAAAATGGACAGACATTGTGATTTCTATATGCCTCCCCAAAGGGGCAAAAAAAAGATGCAATCAAAATAAATATTGTTTAATTTATGGAATTTAAAGTTCAATAGTATCCCTACAAAAATAATGTATATCAAATTTGTATAAAAAGTTAATACTATAAATAAACTTTTACTAAAAAATATTTTTTGTATATATAATAGATTAAAAATGTCACATTTATATTTTAATATTAGTCTTCCAATAATCCGACAACAGGCCTCTTGGAATTATGTAGTTGAGACTTCTTAATATCTCAAATCCTACTTTAAGAAAAAATTAAATACGACTAGGAAAAAACTATTTGAATAAAACATGCCTGTCAATTATTTTTTTTTTATAATAACATAATATCATGTACCTCTCACCTGCCATTGACAATATAAAATTATTACAATCACACTGACTGCCTTATAATAATATAGATATATAATTATATACATCATTTACATATCATTATCTGCTGACGGCCCATCACCACACAGAGTGACCATAAAGCCCTGTCTTATGAAGGGCATTTAATGATATAAAAGACCTGGTTAATGTTAAGGGCATTGTACCCGTAATTAAATTGTCATTAACTAGAACACTCCGACCTAAACTCTGGTTCAACTTCTATAACACTTAGATATCATCAAAAAAAAAAAATGCTTAACAATCAAATGTTTTATTTTAGGGACAATTTTAATAATTGCAAACCTTCAACAAGATCAACATAATCAGCTAATTATTTGTGATCATCTCACCATACAATGTGATGTCACAAGTGGATTACTAGGTCATTGTGTTAAGCAATAATAAGACCCCAATAGAGTTATAATCCAATATCAAAATTCAATACAGATTTCGCCAGAGATACAAGCTTACCTTTTCAGACTATTCATTTTATTACAACATTACGATTGTGTAGTTGGACGGCAATTATAACCTCTAAACATTTCATAATACTGTAAACTTTTCAACATGGATTACAAACAGTACTGGTAGCTAATATACAATTCAAAAGCATGATTTCATAATGTCCAATATTAAGTACATGTATCAGTACACATGTACCGACTTTAGTACAAAATTTGGAGGTTATGATTTATATACATGATTAACCAAGTACTATAAAATCAGACATTAAATCATATTAAACTTTTGTACAGCCTGTTAATCTCGTCTGTCACAAGTACAGATTAAAATTTTATAAAGATCAAGTTGAGGTAAATTTAAACATAAACCCTATCAACGAAAATAAATTAACATAAATACTAATGCATGAACATAACTAAAATGCAAAGTACTTCAAGGGTCTATTTTTTTTTCATTAACCAAACTCCGTATTCTGTTTGATATTAAACACACATTTATTTTTTTTAGCAGAGATGTGCCTCATAAAATCTTATAAAAGAAATTATATTTTGTCTTTTTGTAGTTTTTCCAAACTTTAAATCATGTATAACAGCATTTCTAGCAAATTTCACAGTGAATGTAGTTAAATATGCGTGGCAAGTTTTAAATATACCTTATATACTCTAAATTTTATAACTATTCAGGCTTCAAAATCAGCCTTCATGTTATACCAGGATACAAACTTTTTTCTATCAGTTTTGCTTTAAAAATCAGTCTTCATGTTATACCAGGACACAAGATTTTTTCTATCAGTTTTGACTTCAAAATTAGCCTTTATGTTATACCAGGACACAAGATTTTTTCTATCAGTTTTGATTTCAAAATCAGCCTTCATGTTATACCAGGACACAAGATTTTTTTTATCAGTTTTGACTTCAAAATCAGCCTTCATGTTATACCAGGACACAAGATTTTTTTCTATCAGTTTTGATTTCAAAATCAGCCTTCATGTTATACCAGGACACAAGATTTTTTTCTATCAGTTCTGACTTCAAAATTAGCCTTCATGTTATACCAGGCACAAGATTTTTTTCTATCAGTTTTGATTTCAAAATCAGCCTTCATGTTATACCAGTACACAAGATTTTTTCTATCAGTTTTGACTTCAAAATTAGCCTTCATGTTATACCAGGACACAAGATTTTTTCTATCAGTTTTTACTTCAAAATTAGCCTTCATGTTATACCAGGACACAAGATTCTTTCTATCAGTTTTGATTTCAAAATCAGCCTTCATGTTATACCAGGACACAAGATTTTTTCTATCAGTTTTGACTTCAAAATCAGCTTTCATGTTATACCTGGACACAAGATTTTTTCTATCAGTTTTGACTTCAAAATCAGCCTTCATGTTATACCAGGACACAAGATTTTTTCTATCAGTTTTGACTTCAAAATTAGCCTTCATGTTATATAAGGACACAAGATTTTTTCTATCAGTTTTGACTTCAAAATCAGCTTTCATGTTATACCTGGACACAAGATTTTTTCTATCAGTTTTGAATTCAAAATCAGCCTTCATGTTATACCAGGACACAAGATTTTTTCTATCAGTTTTGACTTCAAAATCAGCTTTCATGTTATACCTGGACACAAGATTTTTTCTATCAATTTTGACTTCAAAATCAGCCTTCATGTTATACCACTCACTCAGGACACAAGATTTTTTCTATCAGTTTTGACTTCAAAATCAGACTGCACATTGGGTGTAATATTTAAAAGAATACAGTAGATAACAACATAAACAACTGTAACACCCTAATAACAGTAAAAATTAAGAAAACCTTGGTTCTAATTACACATGGTACAATGACATTAAGTACACTAATTTGTATTAATTGGGGTCTAATTAAGTGAAAAAAATTTGATAAATATCATCTACATACCGTAGCCATGATCATGTTACAAATTTCCTGTAGAAGTACGATGACACGTGCAGGTGTGTTGTAGTATTCAGAGTTGGACCATACCAGGCACAGGCAGTTCATCATTGGAGCAAAGTTTTTAGCACTCTCATCAAACTCTGCTTGTTCATAGTCTTCAAAATGGTGTCGGAGAGGCTTCAAGTACATATTGATGTCCTGGGACTCAGTTAATGCTGACAAGAAAGATAATCACATTAAAATCGCATTTTCATTAATTTTCCAGTCAAAAAATTTTCTATTACGAATTCTGAATAGTATTATACCACTAGGTTATTATTATTAATAGATTTCTTTTCTGGGTAGTCTGCTTTTAACAGAATTAATGTGTCACTTACAAAAGTCTTCAGGTTTCGCATTAATCAACATTTATTGAGAATATTCTTAGTCTTTCAATGTCTTAAAAATCCAAATTTCAACCTTAGATATCAAGTTTACCAGGACAGATAGAATAAGTGTGAGTTTATTTGACTATACATAAAATCTGATGTCCTTACATGCTTGCAAATTTTGGTCTAACTTAATGATCTCTAAGTGTGTTATTCAAAATTCATCCTTGAGTTCAAGTCTAAGAATATTCTTAAGAATTGTTGGTGAATACCACCCCTGATGACACAGAACACTGAGAGGATATCAGTTCTTACAATGTAACGACAACCATATCGAATTACAGATCACAAGCCTAAAACACACAAATTGTAACCAAGTTATGTTCAAATAGAAATTGTTTGACGAACTGCTGTAAATTTGACAATGTGAATACTGTTTCTATTGGAATTGCATAGATGACTCATCTATGCCATTCCCAAAGAAACAGTATTCTAAGTATAGGTCGTGCTCATATCTCAGTATCTACTAGCCATAAATCAATAGAACTTCACATGTTTATTCATTAACATTAGAATATAAACAAGTAAACATAAAATTACCTGCAACCACATCTCTAAATATCTCCTTGAAAGAGATAAAGTAACTACTCCCAGTCTTTTCCAAAAGTTCCGCCATCTTACGTACTTTTGGATTGCGCAACTGAAAAAGACATAAGAATTCAATTGAATTCCCTGCTCATATTCAATGTTTCTGTAATGCATGAATAAAATTTGCAAACATTTTATGTAATTTTCATAAAACAAGAGCCGCTTACCTGATTTCACTTGTCCCTTCTTTTCAAATCTTGAATGGACCAAGCATTTGAAGAAAGTGAGAAAATTATTTTAAAAAATTCACAATTTTATCCATTTTGGGGAGAGGGATTGCTGGCTCTTTGTGGATATTTGATTCCCTCTAGAGGACCAAGTCTCAACTGTTAAATGCATGAACAATACAACAGATCTCAAGATGACTAAAATAATTTCTAAAATAGATGAGAACATTTACTATTTTACCATAGATAGTATAATTTCTATGTAATATTGATATTTCCTTGCTGTGTTCCAGTTGATTTAGCCCTTTTATTTAAACAAACAAACCCCTACTCATAAGGATCATTTATACAAAAAAAAAACACACATTTAGAAAGTTGGATTCTTAAGCAAATTTGTTTTCAATTTCACAATTGTATCCCTATTTGGGGCTCTGCTGGCCCCATGAGTTATGGATATTAGATTCCCTTTAGAGGACCCAATCTCAACTTTTATCACTAAACAGGTCTTAGAATAATTTAAATAATTCCTAAAATAGATGAAAAACAGAGAATTTCCTGTTTTCCCATAGCATTTCTAAGTAAAATTTAAAGTCCCCTTACTGGTCCTCAGTGGACCCTTTAAGCCCCTTCATTTGGACAAACTTGAAACCCCGACTCATAGGGGTAGCTTATACCAAATATGAATAAATTTGCCCAGTTGGTTCTTGAGCAGAAGATTTTTAAATTAAACTCTCCCAATGTTAGAGTGTAGTTTCTGAGAATTTTTAAATCTTTTAAAAACAAGAAATGTCACTGTTAAGTGTCACATGCCCCCCAAAACTCTGTGAAAAATAACAATACATGATATAATAGGTAGAGATGTATCCATGAATATAAAGAGTAATGGACTGATGTTTCAGACTAGACATGCAATTTCGTGGGTTTTATTTACATTAAAGCATGACCTTGACCTTAGTGTAACCTTGACTTTGACATCTGATGTAATGGTCTGGGTATTGAATCAACAGTTAAATGCAGGTGAAACATTATCATAACATGCTGATCACATGTGTCAAGCTATTTTAAAATCCCTTAATGTAAGTTACAGATCAATTGTTGATCAATTGATAAATTAAGCCAAGTGTTTTTGAAATCCATCCATGTATGATAAAGTTAAAGGACAGACTTGAAATCTAAAACAAATTCAAAGTGTTGTCATACATACTCAAAGTGTGACCTTGACCTTTGAGGTACGACTCTAGGTCTTACTTATGACTAGTCGTCATGTCATCTTGATAAATTGAGCCAAGTTAAAGACAAAGTCAAAGACCAGACACACAATACCAAAAAACTTGAAAGTGTGACCTTGACCTTTGAGGAAAGGTTCTTGGTCTTACATGTGACACTTAATTATGTTATGTTGATAAAATGACCCAAGTGTTTTTAAAATTTATCCATAGATGACAAAGTTACAGACAGGACAAGAAATCTCACAGACTGAAAGTGTTGTCAAACACACTCAAAGTGTGACCTTGACCTTTGAGGTATGCATGTGGGTCCTACAAGTGACACATTGTAATGTCATGCTGATAAAATGAAGTGTTTTTGAAATTTATCCTTAGGTGACAAAGTTTCAGACCAGACACGGAATCTCAATCAGACTGAAAGTGTAATCAAACATTGTTAAATTGTGACCTTGACCTTTGAAGTGGGATTCTGGGTGTAACGCCCACACATTGTCATGTTATGTTGATCATTTGTAGCTAGTATTAACAAAATCCATCTATGCATGACAAAGTAACAGACCGACACAAAATCTCAAACAGACTGAAAGTGTTGTCTAACAAACTCAAAGAGTGACTTTGGCCTTTGAGGTATGGGTATGGGTCTTATTAGCGACACGTTGTCATGTTATGTTGATCATTTGTAGCAAGTTTTTATAAAATCCATCTTTTCATGACAAAGTTACAGGCCGGACACGAAATCTCACACAAACTCAAAGTGTTGTCAAACAAACTCAAATTGTGACCTTGACCTTTGAGGTTCAGGAGTGGGTCTTACTCCCAACACGTCGTCATGTTATGTTGATCATTAGTAGCAAGTATCAACAAAAGCCACCTATGCATGACAAAGTAATAGACCGGAAACGAAATACTGGACCGAAGTACGCTGCGTTTACTATATGCCACCCAAAAAATATTTTTGGCAGGGAAAAAATGATAGACCTCTGGGACGGGTTCATATCTGACCCCCAGGTAATGACCTAATCAATTTTGATAACAGCTTCTTATATGAATTCTTCACACCAAATTTGGTGAAATCTGTCCGGTGGTTTCAGAGAGGAAGTTATTTAAAGCAAAATCTAATTGACAGACAATAGACAACAATTAGAGGTTGATAACAAAAAAAGATCATTCTGACCATGCCCCAATGTACGTCATACTGTAGGACCATATCATTTTACACAGAAAGTCTCCATAACTGGATCTTCAACACTGACAATCTAGCCAATTACCAAGTAACGAAAAAAAATCCACAAAAAAATTCAAATGTTGTTTTTTTTTATTTGAATTGGGGAAAAGATAATATTTGGCATTTGGAATGTGGCCAAAAGAGAAAACTTGACTTATATGAGCAACCCTCCTGTGCCATTTTATAACCTTAAACACTTATTTAACTAATCCAAATTATCCAAAAACGAAAAATCGAGTGACCTTACGATTTAAAAAGTAATCTGACTGTTTTTTCTATTCAAAGGATTTACTTTTTTGTGACGTTCCATGAATGCAAGTGCAAAAGTTCATACATTTAATACCAAATGGTAACAGTCTACCTAGCAATGGTTGTATAAATTTTGTGAACAATGTTTCAGTCCATCAGACAAATGCTGAATTTCATTTAAAAAATTGAGAACATACGATATCAAGTTAAAATCTAAACACTTTGGCCCACATTATCAGATAAAATATCACATGTATTAAGTAAATCTAAGTTTAAGGAAAAAGTTAAGTGTCACATCTTAACCAAATATTAGGAGATATCAAATTTATCAAGACATGGTTAATTTTTTGTACTGTAATAAATTCAAACAAAAATTTTTGATTTAATATCTTTCTTTGTGAATAATCTACATTATATATTTAACAGAAACAATCATTAAAAAATCTATTTGATAAACCTGTTTAAAAATCATTTATACAGCGTCAAACAGTAACTTTATCAATCACATTTCTATTTATTCACCTCAGTTAGAATAACCAATTCGGCCTGTCTTACTATCAGCCATCTATCAGACTTACAGATTATCCCCTATCTAACAGACTTACTGGTTATCAGACATCTATCAAACTTACTGATTATCAGCAATCTACCAAACTTACTGATTATCAGCCATCTATCTAACTTACTGATTATCATCAATCTATCAGACTAACTGATTATCAGACATACATCAGACTTGCTGATTATCAGACATACATCAGATTTACTGATTATCAGCCATCTATCAGACTTACTGGTTATCAGACATCTATCAGACTTACTGGTTATCAGCCATCTATCAGAATTACTTATTATCAGCCATCTATCAAACTTTCTGATTATCAGCCATTTATCAGACTTGCTAATTATCAGCTGTCTATCAGATTTACTGGTTATCAGCCATCTATCATTCTTACTGATTATCAGCCGTCTATAACACTTACTGATTATCCGCCATCTATCAGAAATACTTATTATCAGCCATCTATCGAACTTACTTATTATCATCAATCTATCAGACTTGCTGATTATCAGCCGTCTATCAGACTTGCTGATTATCAGCCATTTATCAGACTTGCTAATTATCAGCCGTCTATCAGACTTACTGGTTATCAGTCATCTATCAGACTTACTGATTATCAGCCACCTATCACACTTACTGATTAACATCCACCTATCAGTCTTACTAACTATCAGACATACATCAGACTTACTGTTTATCAGACATAAATTAGATTTACTGATTATAAGCCATCTATCAGACTTACTGGTTATCAGACATCTATCAGAATTACTTATTATCAGCCATCTATCGAACTTACTGATTATCATCAATCTATCAGACTTACTGATTATCAGACATAAATCAGACTTGCTGATTACCAGACATACATCAAATTTACTGATTATCAGCAATCTATCAGACTAACTGGTTACCAGACAACTATCAGACTTATTGATTATCAGCCACCTGTTAGACTTACTGAATATCAGCAATATGTCAGATTAATTGGTAATCAGCCACCTATCAAACTTACTGATTATCAGCAATCTACCAAACTTACTGATTATCAGCCATCTATCTAACTTACTGATTATCATCAATATATCAGACTAACTGATTATCAGACATACATCAGACTTGCTGATTATCAGACATTCATCAGATTTACTGATTATCAGCCATCTATCAGACTTACTGGTTATCAGACATCTATTAAACTTACTGGTTATCAGCCATCTATCACAATTACTGATTATCAGCCGTCTATCACACTTACTGATTATCATCAATCTATCAGACTTACTGGTTATCAGCCATCTATCAGACTTACTGATTATCATCAATCTATCACACTTACTGATTATCAGCCGTCTATCACACTTACTGATTATCAGCCATCTATCAGACTTACTGATTATCAGCCGTCTATCAGACTTACTGGTTATCAGCCATCTATCACACTTACTGATTATCAGCCGTCTATCAGACTTACTGATTATCAGCCTGCTATCAGACTTACTGATTATCTGCCATCTATCAGAAATATTTATTATAAGCCATCTATCTAACTTACTTACTATCAGCCATCTATCAGACTTGCTGATTATCAGCCATTTATCAGACTTACTGGTTATCAGCTGTCTATCAGACTTACTCAAGTTACTGGTTATCAGCCAGCTATCACACTTACATGCCACCTATCACACTTACTGATTATCATCAATATATCAGACTAACTGATTATCAGCCATGTTACAGACTTACATCAGCCTCATATTTTATTTATGACATCTCTATTTATTTACATGTATATGTATTGATTGCTATGTAAAGGTTAAAATGTGTGCATTTTAGGCAAGACCATTTCTTTAAAAACAAAAGACATTCTAATATTTTGAAAATAAAGAAAAAGATCCAAAGATTACCAAAAAAAATATGATTGTATTAACAGCAAACATTTCACAAAATGAAAGATAAAAAAACACTTTTTTACCAGACGCAGTTTAATTAAAATTGTGGTTGGCCTTAACTACAATGTTTGTAACATTAATATGTATACACTTTCTATAAAATAAAACTTATCAAAAGAAAATGCGTGTATGCAAGTTCCACCATGGCTGACAGTTCTATTCACTTTTATGCAAATACTGTTTCATTGTATTTTTTGAAAAGAATTCTAAAATTACAATTTATATCCACTGGCATTAATAAATAATAAATTACGTTAGTGTGAATAAAATACACCAATATCAGAAGAAAAATTTACAAAGGTAAAATATCAGCCAATTCATTTCACACTTATTGTATAGGAGTTTCCAATCAGTTTGCCAATAAGTAGACATTAGACTGAACGTTATGACAGCTTAAACTAAGTACACTAAATGACCTTTACAAATTAAAGCTACTTCTAGTATTGATCAGGCAAAACTGTCCTTTCTTTAATATTCTTTGCTGGGTGAAATAAAAAAATGTATCTTGTCAGTCGAACCTTGTTTGTTTAGTGATATAATCAATTTTTTTGTAGCGTGAACGCAAATTTCTGTGAATTAACGGATCTTAAACCTGTCAATGTCTATTTAGATACTGATCATGATTAAATCACATAAGGAAATTTATTTAAAAATATCTTTTAGCATGTTCTATTCATTTGGCTAAAAAATATTAAAATTGCCTTAGATATTAACAGAATTACATACAGTACACATTAATATTCAATGAAAAAAAATGTAATCTTATATAATTGGCTATATATAGCACTAGCAGATTTTTGTATGTAATTCTAAAATGGTCAAACTGCTCAACAATCATGGTGAAAAATACAAAATGAAAATTTGATAATCACCTGATCATAGATGCACTCCAAATTCAATGCCTTGTTTCTCCAGAACTCAATCTCTACAAAAGGGGTAGGATTTAAGCCTTCTAAAAGGGGCTGAGCCGAGTCACTCTTCAACACATCTTGTATTTGGTGGGTCCACTCAATCACCATGGATTCAATATGATGAACTAAATTTCGATCAAACTTGTCACTACTGAAAAAAAAAAAAATACACATACAAAATAGGGTTAATTTTCATGTGATTTATTTTACATAAAAGTAATGTCTTTTTTTTGATAATATCTCATGTTTTTCTCATTTGTATCCCATACCAGTTTGACAAAAAATAAAAACACAAAAAAAACACACAAATTTGATGCATCAAAATTATTTCAATGAACTTTTGAAAGCATAGATAATTTCTTGAATGTTTATTAACACTCAAGGTAAACTGTATACCAGCATCAAGTTTGAGAGTCATTTTATGTACACAATATAATGAAAACATTATTCTCACTGTTTACAAACAATTAATATCATTACCCTTCCATATTTTCCAGTTCAATGATTTTGTCTGTTCCAACTGGCAGAGGCAACAGTGTTTTTCCTTTGGCCTGTCCAGACACAACAAACACATTACTCTTGAGATTATGGACATGCCGTGTAACATCCTTTGATACCACATTGGGCCAATGATCATGGTTCCTTTCATTTGATAATAATGGCACCAAAACCTGTAAATTTGAAAAATTCAATGTACTGTCTAGTGATACTTTATTACCTGAATTAAACACAATATAAAGTTACTAATTTTCTCTTTTTTTTAAAAATGTTTTTTAATTAAAATAAAGTTACACAATTGGACATACATCATGGTGTGAAAGTAACCTGCAAGGGGAGAAATATGTATGAGCAGACCGGCCAGCTCAGTAAACAGAACATGGCCTTATCAGTGAAAGGTTTCTGGTTCAATATCAATACTGTCACTAGATGCATATTTTCCTTGTTCTGTTACACTGGTGCCTGAGAGGTGCAGTGAATTATATAATTATATTCCGGGAAAAAATCACATGGTTCTCTGGTTTCTATGGAAATTGGAGGATGAATTAAAAATGTGTGGGGTCACAGTGTGAAAGTAACCTGTACAAAAAATATGTACAAGAAGTCCAGCAAGTCCTCGGTAAAGCATTTGCCTTGTGAGCTAAATAAGATCCAGGTTTGAGATTTATTTCATACTATTAGACATATTTAGGTAAATATTGATGGAGATATGTGTAAAATGACTATCAATTTTTTTAATTTCCACTGATAAAGGGTGAATAGAAAGAAAACACATTTAATCTTGCATGGTCGTTATCGATACAAACATATAAAGACAGCATCATAACTTGATACAGTAAATCATTTCAATAACTAGTATTTAGTTTGAAGTAATTTTAAGAGAAAAAATCAAAATTTTACCTCATCCACAAAAGCCGACAATTGATCAAGAGGAGAATACGAAAGATCACCGTACAAAATTGCCTGTCTGAAAGGAACATCTTTGTTGATAGGATCTTTCGACTTCTTCACGAAATAGCAAGCCTTTGCTTTTGGGTTGGTCGGCCACTCATACTGTGCCGTGAGGGACCCGCCTGGATTGCTAACAATAACAAGAGCCGGAAGGTCCGATTTATCAAACCATTCCATTATCATTAGTTTCGTTTCATCCACATTGTACATTTTCATAAATTTGTCCGGCTTGCATTTTGTTGTTTTGATAACATAATCAGCCATAAATTCCACCCGGGCATCGCCGATACCCAACTCAGCCGCGGCAGACATACTTAGTTCTTTTATTTCACTCTCAGACTATTAAAAAGTTAATACATCGCGAATAATCAAAACCGCCCGCACTCCTCTCCGCCAACGTTGTGTCGTCTGCTAAATTTTCTCGAGACTGGTTCGCGGTAGACAACGGCTAACATTTAACTGCCGGTTGGTTACCAAATACGGCGGCGCGTTGCTTCGTAAACAATTTAGTTTTCACGTCCTTTCAATCCCATGTGTATTATACAATATTAAAAAGGATTATTGAGCTTGTAATTCACGATAGACATGTTGTTACATGATTTCCATTGCATAGCATTTCAAAATTATATAATAAATTAGTAAAACACATTTTAAGTAGATTCTACACTGCATGCCAGCTCAGCGTTGACATTCAGGTTCTCTTTCACGTTTTTATTGAATGTGCAAGGCACTTGATGCCAGGAATTATTTAAACTGTTGTAGATTTAAGCTTATCTCAGAGTGATTAATATGTTCTCAGTATATGTATGCTTTGAAAGCCTATGCACCCAGTAAACTTCCGTTGCCAGATTTGTCATATCAATATGTTTATTTAAGGTTATTTTTTTCGAAAAAGGGGAACTCAACTGGAAAATGTTTATATTTAAAAAAACAAATATTGCATTTTAATAAGTTGTACATAGAGAAAATATGGTTTTATTAACTCCAATGTTCTGTGACTTTTAAACGTTTTTATCATGAAAGTTTAGCATTGTTCAACTTTGAACAATAGTTTCACATTGTACAACTTTGGATAACACAATTCAATTCAATTCTATTCTATTCTATCCTATCCTATCCTATCCTATCCTATCCTATCCTATCCTATCCTATCCTATCCTCTCCTCTCCTCTCCTCTCCTCTCCTCCCCTCCTATTCTACATATAGTACGAATGGAAATAAGTATCATCATTCATTGGAACACGTACTTTCATTCATTTGTATTTGTGGTATCAGTCATTCGAATGGATAAATTAGTTATATCAAAGAAGATGAAAGCTGTAATATCACGTATTCGAATAAGCCATATTCACTTTTTGGAACGAGGAAATATTGGTTGTTACGCTAATCCTTTTACTCCATAGAAGCACATTTTCCCGCACCAATCACAGAAGGCCTTTGAAAACAGTGCAGGAAGAGTTCAGATTGCTCGTAACGAGCAATCTGAACACTTCCTGCACTGTTTTCCACTCTGGCAGTTAATATAAACATAATTCACCCATTGCTGATATGTGGTGAATTAATACTTTCAATATTAGAGGTGTCCAAAGGCGTCTATATGAAGTAAAGGGTTATATTGCAAAAATGGTTACATACTATTACCAATCAGAACAAATGAGTTATATCATTTATTCCGATAGGTGATAACAACAATGGGAATAGACGATATCGCTTATTCATTGTGAAGAGGTGAAGTCACTTTCTCAAACAAGTGAGATAATAATAATAATAATGATAATAACATGTAGTAGTAGTAGTAGTAGTAGTTGTAGTAGTAGTAGTAATAGTAGTAGTAGTAGTAGTAGTAGTAGTGGTAGGTAGGTAGTAGGTGGAAGTAGTAGTAGTAGTAGTAGTAGTAGTAGTAGTAGTAGTAGTAGTGGTAGGTAGGTAGGTAGTAGGTGGAAGTAGTAGAAGTAGTAGTAGTAGTAGTAGTAGTAGTACCAGTAACAACAGCAGTAGTAGTAGTAGTAGTAGTAGTAGTAGTAGTAGTAGTAGTAATAGTAGTAGTAGTAGTACTAGTAGTAGTAGTAGTAGTAATAGTAGTAGTGGTAGTAGTAGTAGTGGTAGTAGTAGTAGTAGTAGTAGTAGTAGTAGTAGTAGAACGGTAGTATTAATAGTAGTAGGTAGGTAGGTAGGTAATAATAGTAAAAGTAGTAGTAGTAGTAAATGCAGCAGCAGCAGTAGTAATACTACTACTACTAATAATAACAACAGTCATAATAATAGTTAGTCATAATAATAATAATAAAAATATACATGTTGTAAAATAAATCCAACAGTTTGACAGATGTTGATATATGTGTATTTATTTGACGGTATAAAGCTTAGGTGAATTGATATATTATCAATAAACATATCCTGTAATAGAAGCAGATATACGTATATATCTGTGCCGGTATTTAGTTTAGGTGAAATATCATTTATAGGTTACAAAGAAACTATAACGCGAACACGGATTTTCTTGTCTGACTCCTGCAAAAGGATTTGACATTGCCGATGTATGCGGAAGGCGTTGACTTCATGATACACTTAACGAACTGAATAGGTTTTGTAGGTGGCACGTATTTGGTTCATGATCCGACGTATGCATACACCGTGTTGTTTTTTGCACAGATAAGGAGTACTCTTTTTTTTGTCTCATGATTATCAATGTAGTTGTAATGAAATACATAAGCGGGTCCAAGTCAGGTGGGCGCTCAACCAGATACAGGTAGTGTGCAAGAAAGTAAATAAGGGGTATTCTGAAAAAAAAACACTGCCATTTAGCAATACTTTGGGAATCCTAGAAAATGTACGAACCCTCCTAGCCCCTCTCTCTAGATTCGCGAGGGAAAAACTTATATATCTTTTATATAGATCTGTATGATGTGATAAATCGTTGTTCAGTACGTGTTGGGGGGTATCTAATGCCCATGCGCATATAATTAAGCGTTAATCGATTTACATTAGTAAAAATGTCGTTCTTATTGAAATGGTTAGTCTAAACAGGGTAGCATTGTGTCTCGTTAAATACTCTCTAATCATTTTATCAGGATATCTTGATTTTATCCTACCCGGGAGTTATGTATGCTGTCCCTAAACCGTTCACCTTTGTCAAAGCAGACAATGCGAAAGATGAACATTTTCTTTTCTTTAAGCAGAGACTTCCGTGTGCAAGAGTGCTTACAACATAAAAAAAACTCGTAATACATTTTCGATGATCCAGAGGACATAATCCCGACATTTATTATCCGATTAAGCCAGTTCAAAAACTTGTCCGAAATATTATGTTTCTTTATAAAGTGATGCCACTTGAATCATTAAAATGTGTTCAAGGGCCATAACTCTCATATTTATTACTATATTTGGCCGAACGCACACTGTCAAATAGTGTTTTTCTTATATATTCATAAGGCCATAATTCTGACATAAAACACCCGATCTAGCCAGCTGGAAACCTGTCCGAGGTTATATAAGTAGTATGTAGGTTTGGTGAGAATCGAATGAAAACTGCGAGTACTAAAGTGCAAACAACGTCAAATAACATACTTTTGACGATTCACTGGCCATAATCCTGCCAACAATTATTCAAGAACTTGTTATGCTTATATAACTACTTAGTAAGTTTAGTGAAGATCCAATTACAACTCTGTGTATTCGAGTGCACACATAGTCAAATAACGCATTTTGGACAATTCATGAGATATAACTCCAATATTAATTACTAATTTGGCCAATTAAAAAACGTGTCCTAATGCATTGTGGTTTTATAAATTCTGTGTAAGTTTGGCAAGGATCTAATGAAGACTACAGGTGTTAGGAAGCTCACAATATTAAATAACTATTTAATTAGCAGCAAAGGGCTGTAACTCCGACATTAGTTATTTGATGTGGCCAGTTAAAATATTGTTCAAGATATTTTGTTAATATAATTTCTGTGTAAGTTTAATGAGGATCGAATAAATCTGCGGATAGTAGAGTGAACACAACATCGAATAACGTAAGTTATGGCGATTGAAGGGCAATAACTATGTTATTAATTACCTGATTTGGCCAATTCACGAAGTTGCGCAAGATCGTTTGGTTGTATGCCAAAATAACACTTTTTTTTTGGCTGAATTAATCTAACACTATTTATTAAACTTAGCAAATTGAAGATCTGAGTTTACAGTTATATATATTCTGTGTAAGTTTGTTGAAGATCAATGTGTAAGCCAGTTATTGAGGGTTTTTTTTTTTATTTTGAAGTGAATTAAAAAAGTTTACATGGTTGTCATACATAAAGAGACCCAAATGAACGAAGTGAAACTTACATTATATTGTTT
This sequence comes from Panopea generosa, assembly GCA_029582155.1. Lineage (NCBI taxonomy): Eukaryota > Metazoa > Mollusca > Bivalvia > Adapedonta > Hiatellidae > Panopea > Panopea generosa. The sequence goes on from CM055906.1 coordinate 38,348,657, forward strand.
GTCAACCTCTGCACTACCTAAATATGATGAGAAAAGTAGGGGTCATGTGTCATCCAAGAGATTTCTTTTTCTGTTCAGTGTATACATTGCTGACAGAGTGAAAGTAGACTTCCAAAATCACGTATTCATACCCCATTTTCCAACCATCCATGTTTTTTCTTCTTAATTCACAATTTAAACATGACAATGCTTTTAAAATGAAATGCATCAAAATTGCCGTTCAAAAAATAAGTATTTAAATAAGGATTTAGTATTTTAAAGACGAAGAGGCAATACAAGGATATTTATTACCGCCAATATGCGACTGCCAGGAAACATTTCCTGTTTTCAATGAGGGTTCCATGTCTAAATGAAAACCCTGCCTGAAACAGTACACACAAATGCATGATGCATTTTTTTACGGTTGACGGACCAGAATTCCAACATTAGTTATCTGATTTGGCCAGTTGAAGAACGTTAATATAAATTATATTATAACAATAAAACTACATGTACTGTGTCTGTTTGGCGAGGATGAAAACTGTGGATTCTTGAGATATCATAATATAAAATATCTCATACTTTTGATGGTTCAAGTGTCCGACATTAATTATCTGATTTGGCAAGTTTAAAAACCTGTCTGAGATATAATGGTTATACAGTGTATTACTACAGAGTACGTTTAATTAGAATCAATTAAAAGCTACGGGAGCTATCTAGAGTGCTCACAGCCACGCATAACACAGTTTTGACGATTCAATGGTCATAATTCTGATATTAACAACCCAATTTGGCATATTATTTTGGTTATAGAACAACTGTGTTAAGGTCACAACTCTGGCAATATTTATCCGACTGGTCCCGTTCAGAAATTTGTCCGAGATATAATGGTTATAGAAATCATGTGTAAGTTTTGTAAGAATTAAAACAGCGTGTGCTAGTAGCCTATATACAGAGAGCACACACTGTCAAATAGCGCAAATTAGGATTTCATGGCCCTAATTTTGACAGTATGTATCCGATTTGGCCAGTTCGAAATTTGTCCGAGATATCATGGTTATATGACCACTATGTAAAACAGGTAAAGATGAAATGGAAGCTGGGAGATCCAGAGTCCACAACAATTAACGCATTTTTTCTGACGAGTCAATGCCCATAACTCCGACATTTGCTACCCGATTCGACCAGTTCATGATCTTGTTCGATATATTTTAAGGTTGAATAACTACTTTGTAGGTTCGGCGGTGATCAAATGAATAATACAGGTAACACACAAGGTCAAATAGTACATTTTATTAGTACAAAGGCCTTATCTCCGGCATTAATTGTTAGATGTGGCCAGTTCAAGAACGTGTCCGAGTTAGTATGGTTATATAGCTACAGTGTATGTTTGGTAGAGACCAAATGGAAACTTCAACTAGGGAGTAAGCACTCTTAAATAATGCAATGTTTGATGATTCAAGGCCCATAACTCCGACATTAAAAACTTGTATGAGATACAATGGTTATGTAACCATTGTGTAAGTCTGATGGGGATCAAATGAAAAGTGCACGTGCACAAAATGCAAAGGTTCAAATAGTGTAGATATCTTCGAATCGATAGCTAAAACTATGATTATACATGTATGTTAATTGTGCAAATTTGATGAGGATTAAATGACAAAATGGAGGTTTTATTCTTTATCTAAGTCGCATCATGGTTAATACACAGTATATACATTATATAAAACAATCATTACATCTAACAAATAACCATGCCATTCTCTCTATTAAGAATTATAAGAGACTATTTTAAAAAACATGTCAACACATGTTTGTAACATTTTATCACATGTCCGTTTATATATCTGCATGTTTATTGACAAGCATGCATAATATTAAACATAAACTATTTATCAATACAATCGTTCGACTATATACACAGTAAAAAATGAGAGGCCGATGTCAATCTTGACATATAGTCTAAAACGTTATTAAAAGTATTATGTGGTTACACTGTAAGGAGAAAAAGAGTTGCTAACGCAACCGCTATTCAAAGCTTAAAAATGATTTAAAACATCGAATATCACTCTACAGTGATTAGCACCAACGTCTCATCATAGTATTAAAACGATTTATACATCTAAATGAATTATTACATTATTTATATTAAATTAAATGCAAGTGCTAGCGTGCAAACAAATCCTGATAATGCAACTTTTGATGTTTCAACGGCCATAACTCTGACATTAGATTTGGCCGGTTCAATGACCTTTTCGATAAATTATGGTTATATAGCTACTATGTAAATTTGGTGAATATACAACGAAACATTCGAGTGTCAGAGTGCACCCAACAAAACGTTTACAGACGGACGACCGCCACGGGGCGATCAGAATAATTATTAGGTAATGGTATCCAATGGATCTTGGTTACTATATCGATTACATGGTGATTTCGCTAAAATTTGTCAGAAATTTGTCCAAACATAAGCGCAATATATACTTATTATACAAAGTACACTTGGTCCATGTCTTTGACCTTTTGTACCATTGTGGCAGCCTTTCAGTGTTAGAATTAACAAAAGAAATAATTCCAACTCAGCTAGTTCGTTCTTGGTCATGGGAAACTTATAGTTTTTCGATGATTCAAGTGTCCACGAGTGTAAATGTAACACAGGAAGGCATCTGGTTTTATAAATTCTCGTGCAATACAGTATTTATTATCCCAGTTAGTTCGATATCGGCACACCATTACATGTCACTAGATCTGCCATTAGGCGAAAATATATACGTTTATTCAAGTCATCATATAGGTCATTGGCCCGCAATACAACAACATCATTACATACATGATATAAATGAGTGAAAAACCTGGTTATTGGCATACGTTTTATATCAAACAGTAGCAAAACAGACAAGAGTAATTTTCAGTTTTATATTTTGCTGAAAACAGCACTTTTGGACACATGCACAGCGGGCATAACGAACCCCGATCACTTGCATCCGGGTCTAGTATGTCTATTCAAACAGATGACAGAACGAAAGGTATTTTTAGTCTGTAGAACGGACCTAGCTCTCCCGATTAAGTCCGTTAAATAGCAATGTTGAGAATGCCACATTTAAGCACGTTGATTGGTCAGTTGCTTCAACTGAAAGTTTAAATGACGTCACAGTATAGCAATTGTTCATTTGGTATGAATTGTGGGACAGGCATAGAATTCCCTGCTTTTTCATTTATGGTTAAAATACCCGATATTCGGGAGACATCAGGTTCTGGGATATGATCTCCATTTCTGCAACGACGCTGCCCATATTTTAAATCCTGATTTCCAAGTTTCTCCAGCACTACCCTCTACAGAGTTTACATTCATCTCTGCAGCAATCGCAGTAGTTAAATTAGTCCCGTTACCATGTTGGGAAAAGCATTGGTACCAATCAAATATATAGTGTTTATACACAGTATATGATGATATTATTATTCGTGGTAGAATACTAGAATCTTGTTCAAAGTTAGCACGATCGGTAAGTTGTAAAGCCAAACCAATTATATTGGTTTTATATTTGCTATCTAATATACTATCACGTATAGCCTCTTGGACAAGACGATGTATTGATATTTTGTAAACTGTTTTACAGGCCTTATTTGATTTATGTCCGTTTAAACAATGAGTTTTAAATAATGAAAATCTAGACAATATTTCTAAAGTTTGTTTGACTCTCAAACGATCTTTCATTGCCGTTCTCAGTTCTTCGTCATCAACTGTATGTATATAGCTGAAAAGTTCAATAGGAATATCATCAGGATATAAAAAACACGCCATGTGCATGACTTTAGTTACTGCTAGTCCAAGGCCTTCTTCTTCGGCGTGTTTTGCTATATAATCCATGTTTAACTGCCACGTCGTTGTAACTGAGAGGCGACTTTCACTTGTTTCAGTCGGAGACCTTGCTTTCTTAAGAAGCCTTTGTCGTTCAATTTTGTACAATTTAAGATATTCTTCAAATGTACATTCCAAAACCTTGATGTGAGCAGCAGCTTGCTCAAGTGCGAGAGGTAGGCGACCCAATTCGAGAATTAAAGCAGACACATGTTCATAATCGGTCAACTCAATATCAACCCCAGTGCGTTTAATCATGAAATCAATGCATTCATTCATTGATAGCAGTTCCAGAGGTACACATTGATGTAGTTGAATATGAAACGCTTCCGCTGCCTCGGTGGGCCTTCTTCTCGTGGTTATAAGGATGTTACCGATTGATGTTTGCTTCCATTTACCAACTATTACTTCTTTTATTGATCCTACTATATGATCTGTATCGACATTGTCCACTATAAGTAGCCATCTCTGCTTAATGTTTGAAAGCATCTTCAGCGTAGAATGTAGTGTTTCTTCTTCAGTTTTACCAGTAGTATTCATGGATATGGCCAATTGCGCCAACGATCTGTTTAAATATATATCGGATTCTCCAGAAACCCATAATACTCCACCAGGATAGCGTGAACGGTAACGCAATGCAAACTCGATCGCAACTGTACTTTTTCCTATACCCCCTAAACCACATAAAACCTGCACAAAATGAGTGCCGCTGTTCGAATCAAACGCATCTGCGAGCTGTTGTAGTTGAGTATCGTGACCTACAAAAGCATCCGCTTGATTAGGTATGTAGAGAAATGGTGGAACAAAATACTGTGTTTGACTATCGTTCGGGAGGAAAAACGTACCCATTGCTACCACAGCGACAGCTATCGCTATTCCGCACCACAACGCTCCCAAAACCTTTTTTTTCTGTTGCACTAGTTCTTTTTCCATACACTTTATTTTTTCAAAAACTTTTGAAATATTCATTTCTACTTCTTTTGATATATGTATGCCGTATTCTGCCAACATCGACGTTTCTTTACTTATTTCTTGCAACGCTGTTAATCCAATCGTAGTCCCTTTCAAAAACTGGACACCTGAAGTAAAAATGTTATGGACAACTTTACATAATACCCTTATTCAGTTCAATTTGAAGTAACTGTAATATTAAGCTTTAACTGAGTGGACTCAGACGACATTCCGAACTTAATTTTAAAATAATATATAAGCAGTTATCCTTAAAAATGTCATCAACATATTTTAATGAAAACTGAAATTTTCATAGTTGAATATATTTTAGAGAAAATTACAAATCATTTTGGATTATTTAAGAGAATAAGAGTTATCTCTCTTTCATTAAGTCATAATCGTTAATGTAAACTTTTTATGGAAATAAAACGAGTATTTTTTTGTTCATAGGTCGCATGTTCATTCAGTGCTGCCTGAGAACGGATTACTGCTTTTAGGAGCCAGCTCCAGGGCCTAAATTCATCAACAAATTGAGTCTGAGAATTGGGTTCAGACTCAAATCTTACATTTTTGTACGCTGTCAACATACAAGTATAGGTAAGAAATGCGGTTAATAATCATTAAAACAGCTTGGTTTTGCAAATAAATATAGCAAATTGTTTTCTATATAGATGTTATTTGGATGTGAAATTTTTGACAATTTGAGTCCGAGTCTGAATATCAGACTCAAAATATTGGTGAATTTAGGTCCAGGGGACGTAAGGGATGTTGAGTGTTTCGTTATCCTCATGAACAGAATCATTAAAACCGAGGCGGTCATTTCCTTCTTTTGATAGCATTGAGGGATTTATAAGCGAGGCATAATCCGATAGTATTAGGTGCCTACCCTAAATATGTACTTAATCCAAATTTGGCAAATCCTGATAAATTTAATTTGTCATGAGAAAATGACGGAGAACCAAAATGTTTACGACACTGTTCACCCTTTCGATTGTCTCCCACTAAACTAATATAAAAAAGCACAATGGTATGCATATACAGTTTATACCATTTGTTTGCCATTTCGCCAGTTGTCCAAGAATGTGTGTTTCATCAGTTGGTTGTAAACAGAGGCTTGTTACGAGCTTCTCCATCAGATTGAATGACTTCTCATATTTATCAACGCCCCACTCATTAAAGTCGCAATGTCCCCAGGCGTTGCGTACTTTCTTACGTACCTAAAGAAAATAGATGTACCACAACTAGATATCTACTATGTCTTGCATATTTTTCCAATGAATTTTATTGTGAAATTGTATATATTATCTCTTTTTATGTTTTACTTTATAATAATAAGCATGTTTAAGTATAGTAGAAAAAGAGAAATTATAAACGAAAATATAAGATATTAAGAAAAAAGACAATCAACATAAAAACGCTGACCGAGTTGACATAGTACCTTTTCTGCCAAGTTCCTTACTGCAGTAGGGAATCTGTCGATGTTGATGATGATTCCCAGTAAAGGCGACAAGTCACAGGTGGAATCAAAACCAGTATATTGCACCATGCTGGGAACCAGGAATAGTTTAGACAAATCTACAGGGGTCTTGACATTATATCCCAAATGTTTGGCGGGAAAACCTTTATTGTTGTTTATAGTTTCATAGTTTAGCCTTTTCCCCGAGGGTACGTATGTTTTAAGATGATTAGAGAATGTCTGCGTATCAATATTATCGCTCTGTCGCAAGTCATCGTACAGTTGTTTAAGTACTGGTGCCACGTAAGACCTAAGGACTGGTGATAGTATACTATGTTGACAGATGCCCACGACCAGCCAGTGCTTCGTGTTGTCGTCTAGGTCACCTGGTGGGTTGGCTGAAACAACCAGGAATACTTCATACTGACTTGTTTAACAACTTCACTGACAAAAGATAGCCAATCACTCGCAACTTTAGTGTAGATTAAGATTTAATTAAGGATCTTTTGTATTTCTACACTTGTATAGTATAGAGGACACCCCTCGGGTTTTGGAGATTTGGGAACATGGGCAATTATCTTAGGTCATCGTCATCTGATAACGGTTTTCCTTTTTAATACTTGCCAATAAGTGACTTTATCGCGGGCCACGATTTATTATTTGGTAAACAAAATTAAAGAATTTTACACTACAGAGACAAAATACAATATAAGTATTGAACAGTTTTTCCATATAATATTATTTTTTATATAAATGTGCAGTTTTACTGCTAAAATTAAAAAAATAAATATCAACGATATCAGTAAGGTCTCTTTATTATACAACAAACAGTACAGCAGTGATTTAATTATTAATGTGTACATGTCTCCGATTACAGTAAGTAAGCATGAAGTGTAAACCTGTATTTGAGTTCCGCCGCCTGTTCGATAACTCCGCCACCTGATCTTGAAGGTCTTGTGAAATATCCAGTACCGGCTGGCTGTCAGTGGGATGATCGGCCATAATTCCAAAGGTTATCTGAATCTATGACGATGTTAACATTTCTGTAGATAGAATGAACACATTCATGAATTGTAAACATGTAACTAAGTTTCAAATACCGATCGTTAACAAGCACAAGTTTGCGAGTGTGTTCTTCCGGATGACAAGTAGACATGCAGTCATGCAGTTAAACAGTCATACATACAGATGGTCGAGCGGGCGGACGGACGGACGGACGTATTGCCATATAGTAATACAACGAACGGTTAGACAGTTAGAAGCAGGCAAGCAGTTCTAAATCCAAGTAAGTAATAAGCAATCAACAGACGAGTGAATGAGCGAACAGACAAAGATACAGATAGACAGACAAGCAGTCAGATTACCATTGGATTTAGCTACCGACCCCTAACATGAAGTCTGAATCCGCCGCTGATCGCTTGCTAGGAAAGAGAAACAACACAGCGAGACAAAATGTGTTACCTCCCTTAGTCGTTTTGTTCTATTGACCTTTTATACAAATTTAAAATTATACCTAATCTGTTGCGATTTAAGTCTACCTGCTGCGTATGGCACTGAAGAGATAGTTATATAACTATAACTATGAATACTAGTATATAATATTAATTATAAATGTGTTATGCCCGTATAAGACGGTTTATAGCGTGAACAAAACTGAACATTAACACCTAAATCATGTTTACAGGTCTTACCTACCTATTGTGATATTATTGTTAATGTACATTCGACTGAATAATACAACCATAGTTATAACAAAATCATATTAAGATATACCGTAAAAGAAACAGCCAATGTCAATATTCCATGATCCTATATAATATTATGCTGTAATTTCCTTGACTTTACACACTACAACTTGGCCTATAGCATACAAAAATGGAATTCCCCGTTCTAAATATAGAGTTTGTTTCTTAAAATAACGCTTAAGCATTTTATACAAAATTGCATGTTGTTTAGGTACTTAAAATCATGATTTCTTGGGGATCATTGTCTAGTTTTGTATCATACCATACCATACCATACCATACCATATATCACATCACATCACATTAACTATTCTTACTTAAAAGAATGTCTAGCTAAAAATACATTTTGTGGGATTTGCGCTCGAAAAACAATACACCACCTATACTAACACATGTGCGTGTAGAAAACGAATGCAGTTGCAGATTTAGAAGGGATTTGATAAAGATTTCTGGCAAGCTGAATTACGTAAATATTAGGTTACTGTATTGCAATATGATTTAGTTGTTGAATTAGGTGATCAACTTTTTATATGCCCATTTTGACAAAAAATAACAGGGACGTTGGTCAAAATGTATGATGTATTCATGCGTGATGTACGGGCGGTAAATGAGATAAGAGTTTAAGTCCGAGTGTCGGTTGCGTTATCATGTTTCACAACCCCCTACCCCCTTCTGCAATGTGAAATGTGTGTTGTTTTGTTTTTCAAGAAAATATTTTCCTTGTCAGAATAATATATTTGGACATATTGTTGTATTTTTCAACATGCGGTGTGGTTCTAGAAGGTTGTAAAACATATGACAACGCGCCCGGCACCTGTGACTCAAGTTAGTTTAAACATATTTTAATTCAACATGAAATTGGTTTCGGCCAAAAATTCCTTCAACATTAGGTTCGGCCCGTCGGAAAGGAAGGAAATAAATATAAAAAAGGCATACAGTGTCTTCATTATGTCGTCCATGCCAATGCGTCCGGTATCCACATCTCAGTAACACCACGGTGAGACAATCAGATTAATAAATAGATAACTTTTGTGTCCAATAAAACTTGACCGTTGTACACGATGGAAAAAAAACAATTCGCATAGACTTTGTATATAGTAGATGACTGGTAGCAGAGAAATACAAAATATAACTTTTTTTATAATCTAATTTATTAGCAAATGAAGGCGTTGCGTTTTGTTTGCTGTGTTGTTTTATTGTGTAGTGTTGTTTGTATTGTGTTGTTTGAATTGTGTTGTTTTATTGTGTAGTGTTGTTTGTATTGTGTTGTTTTATTGTGTAGTGTTGTTTGTATTGTGTTTTGTAATAAAATGAAAGAGAGGGGTTAATTAAAACTGTGGTGATAAGAAATCAAACTGAGGAAAAAAGTAAATCAACCCGTATTAAGCCATAATATGTCTTTAGACCACTGTTGCTCATTGCCTTGACTGGCTTAAGACAGGTTTGACTGTTTATGGTTATTTCCTTCTCAAACTATCACGGCGCAGGATTATTTTTAACAACTGTCGTGACTATATTTGACAGCGTCTCGTGAGTTTCACCGTCAACTTCATATGTAGCACAGGCTTGATTAACTATTATATCAATGGGCGCCCTGTCGATTAACTTGTACTCTGGGAACTTTTGTAGTTGTAAGGCATTAGCTCCTAATCGCTGTAACATATCTGACTCGGCCGGAGCTTCCGGAAAGGGAAACAACACAGCGAGACAAAATGTGTTACCTCCCTTAGTCGTTTTGTTCTATTGTCTTTTTATGCAAATTTAAAATTATATCTAATCTGTTGCGATTTAAGTCTACCTGCTGCGTATGGCACTGAAGAGATAGCATGTTATATAACTATAACTATGAATACTAGTACATAACATTAATTATAAATGTGTTATACCCGTATAAGACGGTTTATAGCGTGAACAAAAATGAACATTAACACCTAAATCATGTTTACAGATCTCACCTACCTATTGTGATATTATTGTTAATGTACATTCGACTGAACAATACAACCATAGTTATAACAAAATCATATTAAGATATACCGTTAAAGAAACAGCCAATATCGATATTCCATGATCCTATATAATATTATGCTGTAATTTCCTTGACTTTACACACTACAACTTGGCCTATAGCATACAAAAATGGAATTCCCCGTTCTAAATATAGAGTTTGTTTCTTAAAATAACGCTTAAGCATTTTATACAAAATTGCATGTTGTTTAGGTACTTAAAATCATGATTTCTTGGGGATCATTGTCTAGTTTTGTACCATACCATACCATACCATACCATACCATATATCACATCATATCACATCACATCACATCACATCAAATCACATTTACTATTCTTACGTAAAAGAATGTCTTGCTAAAAATAAATTTTGTGGGATTTGCGATCGAAAAACAATACACCACCTATACCTCTTTACACATGTGCGTGTAGAGAACGAATGCAGTGGCAGATTTAGAAAGGATTTCTGGCAAGCTGAAGTACGTAAATATTAGGTTTCTGTATTGTAACATGATTTAGTTGTTGAATTAGGTGGTCAACTTTTTATATGCCCATTTTGACAAAAAAATAAACACAAAAATAGCAGGGACGTTGGTGCACATGCATTATGTTTTCATGCGTGATGTACGGGCGGTAAATGAGATAAGAGTTTCGCTAAGTATCTCAAGTCACAGGTGCCGGTTGCGTTAGATCATGTTTTACAACCCCCTACCCATTTCTACAACCAAATATATTATTGTGACAAAAAAAATGGTATTGAAATTGGTTTATTTTCAAAAAACAATGTTTTCTTTTACAGAATAATATACTTGGACATATTATTGTATTTTTCAACATGTGGTGGGTTCTAGAAGGTTGTAAAACATACGACAACGCGCCCGGCACCTGCGACTCAAGTTAGTTTAAACATATTTTATTTCAACATGAAATTGGTTTGGGCAACAAATTCTTTCAACATTAGGTTCGGCCCGACGGAAAGAAAGGAAAGAAATATAAAAAAGGCATACACTGTCTTCATTATGTTGTCCATGCCAATGCGTCCGGTATCCACATCTCAGTAGCACCACGGTGAGACAATCAGATTAGTAAATAGATAACTTTTGTGTCCAATACAATACAATGGAAAAAACAATTCGCATAGACTATGTATATAATAGATGACTGGTAGCAGAGAAATACAAAATATAACTTTTTTTATAATCTAATTCATTAGCAAATGAAGGCGTTGCGTTTTGAATGCTGTGTTGTTTTATTGTGTAGTGTTGTTTGTATTGTGTTGTTTGTATTGTGTTGTTTTATTGTGTAGTGTAGTGTTGTTTGTATTGTTTTGTTTGTATTGTGTTGTTTTATTGTGTAGTGTTGTTTGTATTGTGTTTTGTAATAAAATGAAAGTGAGGCGTTAATTAAAGCAGTGTGGTGATAAGTAATCAAACTGAGGAAAAAAGTAAATCAACCCGTATTAAGCCATAATATGTCTTTAGACCACTGTTGCTCATTGCCTTAACTGGCTTAAGACAGGTTTGACTGTTTATGGTTATTTCCTTCTCAAACTATCACGGCGCAGGAATATTTTTAACAACTGTCGTGACTATATTTGACAGCGTCTCGTGAGTTTCACCGTCAACTTCATATGTAGCACTGGCTTGATTAACTATTATATCAATGGGCACCCTGTCGATTAACTTGTACTCTGGGAACTTTTGTAGTTGTAAGGCATTAGCTCCTAATCGCTGTAATATATCCGACTCGATCGGAGCTTCCGATAGTTGAAAGCTGCCTTTTGAGTTTTGCAATTTTTCATTTTCGATTTCTCTTGCTGATTCTATGGCATTTATTACCATTCGTTTTGCATATTTCACAACTGTCTTTCTCCGGCCAGCATCGCCTATACAGTCTCGTATAACCTCCTGAACTAGTCTATGAACGGACAGTTTATATGGTGCCCCTAGTTTACGCATATTGTATTGGTCAGTGGAAGAATGTCCATGGCGATGGAACAAAGAGAATCGTGTTAATATCTCAATTACCTGTTTCACACTCACAGAGTCTTGCATAGCGGTCCTTAGGTCATCGTCATCTAGTAATGGTTTTCCTTCGTTTAAAATTTCAACGGGAATATCATCAGCATAAAGAAAAGAAACGATTTCCATGACGACCACTGCCGCTGTACCCAGACCTTCGTTTTGAGATTGTTTTCCGATATATTCCATGTTCATCTGCCACGTTGTTTTGACAGCCAGTCGATTGTCATCATTGGTGCCATATGAAACACGGGCCTTCCTTAAAAGTTTTATCCTTCGTTGTTCTTTTCTAAATGTAGTTAAATACTCTTCAAATGTGCACCTGATAGCTTTAATATGTGCGGCTGCTTGCTCAATTGCCAACGGTAGTCTCCCTAATTCTTCGACTAAATTTACAAGGTGTTTATCCCTTGATTCCATTGTATAACCGGTACGGCTTAACATAAAAAGTATACTCTCCTTAACGGTTAATGGTTGAATATGGATACATTGGTTTGGTTTAACATAAAATGTTTCTTCCGCATCAGACGGTTCTCTTCTCGATGTTATAATGACGTGACCATTGGATTCCCTTTTCCAAGGTCCTAGTAGTATCTCTTTCATGTCTCCTGATATTTCGTCTACATCTACGTTATCTACTATCAAAAGCCATCTCTTATTCATATTTGATAACATTTTAAGAGTTTGATGTAACGTTTCGTCTTGAGTATTACCGACGGTGTTAGAATAAATTGCAAGTTTGGTCAGTGAATCTAATAATGTTTCTTTTGATTCGCCAGACATCCAAAATACCCCACCAGGATAAAATGACCGAGAACGCCAAGCAAACTCGGTAGCAAGTGTGGTTTTACCCATCCCTCCTAAGCCACATAATATATACATATAATATTTATCATGGTTAATAGAAAATGCATTCGTTAGTTGAGTCAGCTCATTTTCACGACCTACAAATGTCCCTACTCTGTCCGGTATGTAAAAGAACGCTGCTGATGTGTTTTGCTCACCGGACAAGTAAAAGTAAGATACAAATGGAATCATAGTTGATGCAAATGGCGTCCAACCTAAGAAATACACAACTATACAAATAATGCATCCTACTACCTTATTGAAATAATACATCAACGTTTGTCCAAATTCTACGTTCTTAGTCTGCTCAATGTTAACTTTCATATTTCTTATTTCATCTTTAGTGGTATGATGCTCACCTACAAGTGGTTGAACTTCAGCTTTTGTAGCATTAAACAAGTTATTTTGATCTTCTTGAACACTTTTTATATGAGATGTTTTATCTTTCAACAAACCGATATCATTTTCTATTTTTAAAATTTTAGTGGAATGCCCTGTTTGCTGGTTTTCAACTTTTTCAATTCTTTCTATAGCTGACATTAACTGTGTTTTGATTGCATAAAGTGTTGTTTTGACGTTCGTTAAACCCAATTCGATTTGATCAGATATTGTAGAAACATATTGCGCCAATGATGATGTTTCTCCTTTAATTTCCTGCAGCAATTCAAAGCCTACCGTTGTCCCCTGGAGAAACAGCGTGCCTGAAATATGCAAATTCAAATGTTATCTTGACACTTATAATAAAATATAAGGGAGAAATAAAATGAAAGCTTTTACTTTTTGATTTTGGTACTTCGTCTATGAATGATAACCATTTGAAACTGTTTTATTCACTGCAGAAATAGGGACTTGAGAAGATGTAATAGTGATACTATACCTAAAAACGATACCTAAAAACGACACCTTGGCATGTGTTTCAATTGAATGCTACTACTCTAGAAATGAACTATACAGAACAAGTGCAGCTTAGCTAGACAAATCTAAGAATGGTGTTGGAGTTTCTGATTTATTCGGCAAAAGAATCGATTCAAAACAAACTACTTTTTAGTTTACTTCGTTTTGAAGTAAATATATCATCAACTCCAATATTAAACAAGATTTGTCCTCCAATTGTAGTTCGTAGTTACTAACCTATGTGTACCGATTCAATATCTACATCAAAACATATATAAATAAATATATACATATATATTTATATTTATGGATTAAAAAGTTGCATATAATTCACTCGGCTGCAATACAATACGCAAAATTGTCGTATCAACACTGTTAAATCTTAAGAGGATACCCGTTTTACACCTACCATTTGAAAGTACAACATCGTGTATATATAATTATATAAAAAAGAGCACTCATAATAAACTCAGAACGATGAATATATATATATATATATATATATATAATTATATAACTGCTAAAGTTAAGATCTGTAATTTATGAATATTACCAGTCGGGTTCATTTGCCCGAGATTGTTCCACAAAATGCTAAAACAAGGTCCTCAAAGTTGGTCATTGATCATGTTATGCAGATTTAAGTTGAATTCCGACGATATATCCTATATATAATATATGTACAAGTAACTTATACTATACCATTTGTTTCCCATTTCACCAGTTGTCCAACTATACGGGTTTCATCTGTTGAAGGTACACCAAGATTTGTCACCAGCTGCTGCATTAGCCTAAATGCCTTCTCATATTTACACGTATCCCAGATGTCAAGGTCACAGTGTCCCCAGGGGTTGCGTATTTCTGACCGTAACTACAGCAACATAAAACAACGTATTGTAAGAGTAACTGAGGCGTGCACTTCGTGCAATGAGCAATCATTATGATATAGGTGCTACTTATGCCGTTGGGATATAAGCAAGGTAAAGCAATATATTTGGCACTTTTTATGTTTTCGTTATGATTTTTAGGGGCGGTGCTTTAGCAGCCGCTCTCAAAGCTAACATGATTTTATTTTCAATACCGCAAATCTACAACCGTGTTTCATGTTAATGCAAACCTAACTACCACTTATCAAATAGTTCCACCACTGACAAGCGCTCGAACTCACTATAAACAGTAGATTCGCCTATTTCAACGAAAACATTAATATTATAACATATAGCGACGATTTATACCTATAAACAATTACGTATCGTATAAATTCCAAGTTTATATGCTGTAGCATTAATCGGCACAAAGGAATTAAAGCGCATGAATACAGACGGGCTGAACTATGATCACGTGACAAAAAGATTACGCCATCTTGTAAATCAAATTCCAGGTCACGAACTATATCGCCAACATGCACATTGAAAGAGTCGTATATTTCGGCAAGGGCTTCAGCTAACAGGTACTTGATTCGGGAGTCTGATTTCGCTTTTTTCTATCATTTTAAAAATATGTACGGTAACGAAACTTTTCTAGATCTGTCCCTTATGCAAAGGAACTATACTCCTTGCTTATGTCAATAAACAATCAATACTCGTTCTAAAAATAGAGATATGCTAATGCCGATCATGTGACTTGCGGTTTCTCCCAAATGTTTAAAAATAGACTTGTATTCCTAAAAAGAATTCGAGATTGATCGAGTTATAAATATTGTCAGTGTTGTTTTTTTTATTATTTAGTAAATATTTAACAAATTTCCAATAATTGGAACGGTAGATAATTTTACTTAAACATTAGTTAAAGCATTTGTGTTTCCGTAGCGAAAATACGCAAACAAAAAATCGGCGCCATAACATTTTGGTTAGTGCGGTCCGTTTACGGGGTGACATAGGGCCTTAGAAAATATAAATGTAAGAATCAATTATTAATGTCGACATACACATTTCTACTATTCGTCTTTAAAACGAATTGTTTTACTGTTGCGCTAGAGAAATCAATAAAGAAAATAGTAAATGAATATACTCAAAGAGGAATTCATCGTGCTAGATTCAGAGCACTTTGATATTTTATATATACTTTATATGATAGAAAGCTTGGCATTTCTGAAAATATCACGAGTTGAGTTGAAGATACAAATCTCATATCATTGAGTTGAACTAATATCTTGAAGTTGGACAATTGCCAAATTTAAGAGTTAATATTCTTACTATAGCAGAAATACACTTTCAAAGGCAAACCATTCAGTTACGTTTCTGACATATTCTAGAAAAGAGTCAACGTTTAGCATAGAACATGTAGATTCTGTACCATGTATAAGAATCAAAGGTAATCGGGATTATTCTACTTCAACGTATGCAAACTGACCTGTTTGTCTAAAACAATAGCGACATTTTACATCTTAAATGTTCCGCCCCATCAGTACTACAGTGCTTTGATTATTGTATAAATTGTGACGAGTACATATGGCATTCAGATCCGATATCTCATTGGAAACGCTTAACTGTTACTGATTTCAGGAGGGGCGGAAACAGTAAAATAAGTCAATGTTTGTGTCCTGTACGTGAAATGGTACTCTGGTTTACATGAACAGTTGAAAATATGCTACTTGTACACGTTTTAAAAAGTAGACGGTCGGATTTCAAAGCTGTTCAGCTGCTATGAAAGGTGTTATGTACGGGGAATAATCATAAAGCGTACCTTTACAGCCAAGTCCCTTACCGCTGTAGGAAACATGTCGACGTTGATGATGATTCCCAGTAAAGGCGACAAGTCACAAGTGGAATCAAAACCAGTATATTGCACCATGCTGTGAACCAGGAATAGTTTAGACAGATCTACAGGTGTCTTGACATTATATCCCCAACGTTTGGCGGGAAAGCCTTTATTGTTGTTTATGGTTTCATAGTTGAACCTTTTCCCCGAGGGTTCGTATGTTTTAAGATGCTTAGAGAATGTCTGCGTATCAATATTATCGCTCTGTCGCAAGTCAGCGTAGAGTCGGTTAAGTACTGGTGCCACGTACGACCGGAGGACTGGTGATAGTATACTATGTTGACAGATGCCCACGACCAGCCAGCGCTTCGTGTTGTCGTCTAGGTCACCAGGTGGGTTCACTGAAACATCCATTAATACTCTGTACTGACAAAGAACAGATAAAATGAAAAACATAAATCAGTGGGGGGCTTATAAGCAGAAGTTTATAAGACAGTGAACTTAATAAGACGTCGTACATTACTGTACAAGAAATAGGACTGAATACATTGAATTTAAATAAATAAAAGAAAATGCCAACCTGTGCATTGACTTTTTTTCATAAATAAGATGTATTACAAGATCGGAATCAACCATTATCATCAAATGGAACCTTCCTCTTTGTGATTCAATAAACATTCCAACAGTCATTGAACAGAAAGTTACAGGTGATGTATCTTTAGGAAACTTAAGTTACTCCATTGAAATTGCCTGAATGTGTAAACGAATAACAGCGATGTTTCGTCACATGTTTTATATTCACTTACGACGTGATTGATTGAATATTTAGAGTCATTTTTTGCCATCGAGGGCTATCAGACGATCACCTAACCGCTGTTTCCTTGAATCCTGGACGGTTCACCGGTACCCGAGCACACCCCATCTTTGCAAGTAACTGATAACTTTCCCACTTGAATCAGCGGTGAGAGACGAATGACAATGAGACCGATGTCGTACATATCAATCATCATGGAGACTGTGGCCGGGCGAGGATTCAAACTCACAACCCCTGGATTGATAGTCAGACACACTACCAACTGAGCTAATCGAGCCCGGCTTATGACATGAACCTTATCAGGGCTTGTAATGTACGTGTCTTTATGATTCTTTTTTTTAATTTCTCATATTTCTACTACTACATGGATATACACCCAACGTTATTGGTACATAGTTGTATTGTTTTCACAGTCGATGATTTAAATAAAGAAGATTAAAACCTGTTTTTGAGTTTCGTTCTCCTGACAATTCCTCAATTTTATCTTGAAGATCTTGAGGAATATTCAGCACCGGCTGCTCTTCAGCTGATAGGTCGGCCATAGTTACAACCGTTGAACTATAACGATGCTGTTGATGTTACTGTAGATAGAAGAAACACATTTGTTATTTTACGCCATGAAAAGATTATTAAAAAACACACAGGACTGGTAAAGTTAAGAACCACAAGCTTGAAAGATGATTTGTTGAATGGTGTTTAGCATCGCTTTCAACAATTTTTCAGTCATATCACGACGATGTCTACTTGAGCCAGTATTCTGAGCGCTGTCACACTGTAGTATCATGCCGCAAACACATGGTATGATACCCCACCCAGTTACATTATACTGACACTGGGCCGGCCAGACCTAGAACTTTCCTCTAAATGCTGAGCGTCAAGCAAGGAAGCTTCCAGTAACATTTTTAAATATTTTATTTTTTGGATCGAACCCACGACCTTCCGCATGCGAGGCGGACGATCTACCACTAGACCACACTACGGTATTTGAAAGATGAATAATGTTTGTATGGAAATGTGTGTGGAAAGGACGCAACTACATAAAAAAGAAGAATGAGTAAACAGCGGACATGCGAGTAATAGCAGGCAGGCCGAAATAAATAACAAGAGGCCCAAGAGGGCCTGAGGACGCTCTACTGACTCATAGTGGCCATAGCACTTTTGAAATTCTACTATGCAATAGAAAAATTGGCCATCTTGAATTTTAGATAGAAAAAATAAATCTTTTGTATAGTCTCCTATGCAACAGAAACATCCATGTTAAGTTTCAGTTAAAAAGAAGAGAATTTTCTGTTTTCCCACAGTATCCCTATGTAAAATTCTAAGTCCCCATACAGGGCCCCTGTATATTTTAGCCCCTAAACTCTTATCTGCAATCAAACCCCTACACTTAGGGATAATTTATATCAAATATGTACAAATCTGACATACCGGTTCTTAAGAAAACAATTTTACTAATTCCCAATTTGTACCCTTTTTGGGCCCCTCCTGACCCCTTAAGACATAGGAACCCAGTCATTTTTACAAATCTTAACCTCCTTCACCTAACAATGCTTTAGTGAAAATATAGGCAAAATCATTTCCATTCAAAAAAAAAATATATATATATTATATTGACATGGGTCCCCTAATTGAACTCTCGGGGCAGGGTCATCTTTAACCCTAGGGACACCATTTGAACTATAATTGGTCATCATTACTACATAAACATTTTGAAAATCTGTTGGGCCGTTCATGAGAAGAAGATTTTTTAAGTTTTGGACTATTTTTAGTACTGGTGGCCATCTTGAATTTCAGATCGAAAAAAAAACTTCAGTATATTCTCCTATGCAATAGAAACACCCATGTGAAGTTTCAGTTCAACTGGCCTGTGGTTTCAGGACAGATGAAAGAAAAAGAGAATTTTCTGTTTTCCCAAAGTATCCCTATGTAAAATTCTAAGTCCCCTTACAGGACCCCTATAAATTTTAGCCCCTAAATTCTTATTTGCAATCAAACCCCTACACATAGGGATAATTTATGCAAAATATGAACAAATTTGACATACCGGTTCTTAAGAAAACAATTTTACTAATTCCCAATTTGTACCCTTTTTGGGCCCCTCCTGACCCCTTAAGACATAGGAACCCAGTCATTTTTACAAAACTTAACCTCCTTCACCTAACAATGCTTTAGTGAAAATATAGGCAAAATCATTTCCATTCAAAAAAAAAATAATTATATTATATTGACATGGGTCCCCTAATTGAACTCTCGGGGCAGGGTCATCTTTAACCCTAGGGACACCATTTGAACTATAGTTGGTCATCATTACTACATAAACATTTTGAAAATCTGTTGGGCCGTTCATGAGAAGAAGATTTTTTAAGTTTTGGACTATTTTTAGTACTGGTGGCCATCTTGAATTTCAGATCGAAAAAAAAAATCTTCACTATAATCTCCTATGCAATAGAAACACCCATGTGAAGTTTCAGTTTAACTGGCCTGTGGTTTCAGGACAGATGAAAGAAAAAGTGATTTTTCTGTTTTCCCATAGTATCCCTATGTAAAATTCTAAGTCCCCTTACAGGACCCCTATAAATTTTAGCCCCTAAATTCTTATTTGCAATCAAACCCCTACACATAGGGATAATTTATGCAAAATATGAACAAATTTGACATACCAGTTCTTAAGAAAACGAATTTAGTAATTCCCAATTTGTATCCTTTTGGGGCCCCTCCTGACCCCTTAAGACAGTGGAACCCAGTCATTTTTACAAATTTAATCCTCCTTCACCAAACAATGCTTCTGTAAAGATATAGGCAAAATCATTTCCATTTTAAAAAAAATATATAAAAATATATTATAATGACATGTGTCCCCTAATTGAACCCTTGGGGCGGGGTCATATTTAACCCTAGGGACACCATTTGAACAAATCTAACAAAACTATAGCTGGTCATCATTACTACATAAACATTTTGAAAATCTGTTGGGCCGTTCATGAGAAGAAGATTTTTTAAGTTTTGGACTATTTTTAGTAACGGCAGCCATCTTGAATTTCAGATCGAAAAAAAAATCTTCTGTATAGTCTCCTATGCAATAGAAACACCCATGTGAAGTTTCAGTTAAACTGGCCTAGTGGTTTCAGAACAGATGAAAGAAAAAGTGATTTTTCTGTTTTCCCATAGTATCCCTATGTAAAATTCTAAGTCCCCTTACAGGGCCCCTATAAATTTTAGACCCTAAATTCTAACCTGCAATCAAACCCCTATACATAGGGATAATTTATGGAAAATATGAATAAATCTGACATACCGGTTCTTAAGAAAACATATTTAGTAATTCCCAATTTTTACCCTTTTGGGGCCCTTCCTGACCCCTTAAGACAATGGAACCCAATCATTTTTACAAATCTGAACCTCCTTCACCAAACAATGCTTCTGTGAAAATATAGGCAAAATCATTTCCATTTTTAAAAAAAAAAGTTAAAAAAATATTATAATGACATGTGTCCCCTAATTGAACCCTCGGGGCGGAGTCATATTTAACCCTAGGGACACCATTTGAACAAATCTAACAAAACTATAGTTGGTCATCATTACTACATAAACATTTTGAACATCTGTTGGGCCGTTCATGAGAAGAAGATTTTTTAAGTTTTGGACTATCTTTAGTAACGGCGGCCATCTTGAATTTCAGATCGAAAAAAAATCTTCTGTATAGTCTCCTATGCAATAGAAACACCAATGTGAAGTTTCAGTTAAACTGGCCTAGTGGTTTCAGAACAGATGAAAGAAAAAGAGAATTTTCTGTTTTCCCATAGTATCCCTATGTAAAATTCTAAGTCCCCTTACAGGGCCCCTATAAATTTTAGCCCCTAAATTCTAATCTGCATTCAAACCCCTACACATAGGGATAATTTATGGAAAATATGAATAAATCTGACTTACCGGATCTTAAGAAAACAAATTTAGTAATTCCCAATTTTTACCCTTTTGGGGCCCTTCCTGACCCCTTAAGACAATGGAACCCAGTCATTTTTACAAATCTGAACCTCCTTCACCAAACAATGCTTCTGTGAAGATATAGGCAAAATCATTTCCATTTTTTTAAAAAAAAGTAAAAAAATATTATAATGACATGTGTCCCCTAATTGAACACTCGGGGCGGGGTCATATTTAACCCTAGGGACACCATTTGAACAAATCTAACAAAACTATAGTTGGTCATCATTACTACATAAACATTTTGAACATCTGTTGGGCCGTTCATGAGAAGAAGATTTTTTAAGTTTTGGACTATCTTTAGTAACGGCGGCCATCTTGAATTTCAGATCGAAAAAAAAATCTTCTGTATAGTCTCCTATGCAATAGAAACACCCATGTGAAGTTTCAGTTTAATTGGCCTAGTGGTTTCAGAGAAAGTGCTGCTAACAGACGACAGACGTCAGACGACGGACGACAGACAACGCGCCATCGCATAAGCACTTCTGGCCTTTGGCCAGTAGAGCTAAAAAGCAATCAAAGAAAGGGCATAAGCTAGAACAGCCAGACACCGACAGACAGAACATAGGATAAGTTTACGTTAACTCATTATTCCACAGATACGCGTTTTCCCGCACCAATCACAGAAGGCCTTTGAAAACAGTGCAGGAAGAGTTCAGATTGCACTGTTTTCCACTCTGTCAGTCAGTAAATATAAACATAATTCACCCAATAATTCAAAAGCCTTCTATATTAGAGGTGTCCAAAGGCGTCTATATTAGGTGTCCAAAGGTGTCTATGTGAACGTATGTGAAAAACTAGGAACAAAACATTATTACGGGAAACAACCCATTATTACACATGCACGCACAAGTTATTTCCCTTCGTTTCCTTGATCGCTAGAGTATATTCAAATTAGATATCGGAAATTAGATTTAACACACATTCCATTCGTAGACTAAGGCTGTATGTACATTATAAACGTAGGAATATGTATTGTATATTGTACACGTTAAGTAATGTTTACGGATCTTTGATACTGAAATTGAAAGCTTATTTATTGAAATGTATTGTTATGTTCAGTATATTTTAAAAACTATACAGCGACCATAAACAGTCAAGTT
The DNA here is from genome assembly GCA_029582155.1 of Panopea generosa. Taxonomy (NCBI): domain Eukaryota; kingdom Metazoa; phylum Mollusca; class Bivalvia; order Adapedonta; family Hiatellidae; genus Panopea; species Panopea generosa. Next base: position 38,371,016 of record CM055906.1, read on the forward strand.
GATAAGCTATCTAGTAAGACATACCTTTAAACAAATCGATATCCGTTTTCCTGACGTACATGCAGCAAAGAAACGAGTCTATAAACTAACGTGGGATTAAAATAAATACTGCGGGATCCCATATTCTTAATATAGAATACATTGTGTCACAGTAATGAAACGCTCTGTTAACCAGCGGTATAGGATAATTGTGCTGGCATACGTGTATTCGATTAAGGCGCGTAGCTAGCCTAAAAGGTATGTGTAGGCCCAAACTAGGGGAAGGGGAGGGACGGGAGCATGTCCCGCTCCTCCTCTCGAAAAATTGTGTGTGTGTGGAATGACTGGTGCGTTTTGACGTATATTTGAGACATCATGAACACATTTTGAATCTATATTTATACATAAAATGAAAACTTGTTAAAAAAAACATTTGCCTCTGAAAATTATGTGCAGGCCCGGGCCTCTGGGCCTATTTGGTAGCTGCGCTACTGAAGCTGTCATGATATATTGTTTGAGATACTATCTTGCTGCCGATTGAGTTAATCAAGGTCCTTGATCTTACATTGACTAATCAGTATTATTGAGTTTATTTGAGGGTCGTATATGGCCGTTTATTGCAAATTAACACTATCCTATGTGTAAGAGCAAGGAGCCGCCACCAATGTTCCGGTTGGGGAGAGACAACATATAATCCCCACCCCATATATTTTATCAAAAGTCTCAAAATACCAAATATGTGGAGTAAACGACTTGGGCTTATTGCCACCTTTACCCCTTTCCGTCCTCTTCAACTCACCATGGCTCACAGTGCATGAGATACCAGGTTTAATGCCTAATGGAAGTTCTTTTATAATACTTTAAATACTTTTTTCTTAATAAAACGTTTAAACGTCACAAAATCTTGGAGTAAATAAGTTATTTTTCCGTATAAGCTTTGCCCGGAGGAGACCCCCATATCGCCAACAGCAGGGTCACCTCTTCCCCACATATTGGCTCACAGTGCTGCACGAGGTCACTATATCGAGGTTAAACCTCGGCAGAAGTTTTTAATACATCTTGTTCTTATTAATAGTTTTTAAAAGTCATACAATATTGGAGTAAGTACTCTTACATCATTGACAGTAACAGAGGCAAACATAATTATGTAGGACAACACATAGTCACAGATGCAAACGTATGTCTGGCACCTCAGGCACGCACAGATGCAAACAAATGACTGACATCACAGATAGTCGCACATGCAAACATGTCTGACACAACAGACAGTCAAAGATGCAAACATATGTATGGCAACACATACAGTCACAAATGCAAACATATGTCTCACAACACGGACACTCGCATATACAAACATATGTAGGACAACACAGACAGTCACAGATACAAACATATGCCTGACACCACAGCTGCAAACAAGTGTCTGACACCAGACAGTCACAGCTGCAAAGAAATGTCTGACATCACAGAAAGTCACAAATGCAAACATATGTCTGACACCACAGATGCAAACATATGTCTGACACCACAGGCACAAACAGCTGCAAACATATGTCCTATACAACAGACAGTCACAGATGGAAACATTTGTCCGACACAGCAGACAGTCACAGATGCAAACATGTCTGACACCACAGACAGTCAAAGATGCAAAAATATGTTTGACACCACAGATGCAAACGTATGTCCGCCAGACAACACAGGCAATCACAGATGCAAACATATGTCTGAAACAACAGATGCCAACATTTGTCCTACACCAGACAATCACATATGCAAACATGTCTGACACCACAGATGCAAACATGTGTTCGACACCACATGCAGTCTAAGATACAAACAGATGTCTGACACACAAATGCAAACATATGTTGGACACCATAGACAGTTATAGATGCAAACACGTTCTACACCACAGACAGTCATAGATGCAAACATATGCCCAACACAACCGACAGTCATACATGCAAACATATGCCCAACACCACAGGCAGTAACAGATGCAAACATGTCCTACACCACATACAGTTATAGATGCAAACATATGCCTTACACCACAGACAGTCATAGATGCAAACATATGTCCTACACAGTCATAGATGCAAACATTTTTCTACACACAGACAGTCATAGGTGCAAACATGTCCTACACCACAGACAGTCATAGATGCAAACATATGTCTTACACCACAGACAGTCATAGATGCAAACATATGTCCTATACCACAGACAGTCATAGATGCAAACATATGCCCTACACCACAGAAAGTCATAGATGCAAACATATGTCCTATATCACAGGCAGTTACAGATGCAAACACTTGTCTTTTACCACAGACAGTCACAGATGCAAACATATGTCCTGCATCATACAGTCACAGATGCAAACATATGTCCGACATCACATGCAAACACAGATGCAAACACATGTCTTACACCACAGAGAGTCACAGATGCAAACATATGTCCTGCAGCATACTGTCAAAGATGCAAACATATGTCCTGCATCATACAGTCACAGATGCAGATGTGTCTGAAGAGGTAGCCAATGAGGCAATAAAATTATACAACACAAAATAAGCTTAAGGGATCAAAATAAGAAACATGAACAGAAGGTTTATGGAAATATATATTTTAATCTTTATCTGACAAATACTTTTTAATAAAGTTAGTCTTCACAATTCAATGGAGATCAACATGTACTTTTCTGCATATATTAAAATAATTGTGAAAAATATTCTATGTCCGCTGTCAAGCAAGAGTACTTGATACATGCCATACAATAGCAATGGCGGATCTATTCTTTATAAAACATGGTGCACATTACACCCTCCCCTGATAAACTCCCATATTTTATTAAAATCCACTAAATTTCTTCTGGAAACCATGTGTGCCTTTCCAGATTTTGTGTTGCCCTCCCCCATCTAAAATGAAATCCTGTATCCACCCCTGAATAGCATATGGCACACTGAAACACTTTATCTACATTACCAAAAGTGGTTTGTATGTATATTCAACAATTTATTAAGATGGTTCATAAAACTTAAAACATTTCATAATGGCTGAATGTAATTTTGTATAAAACAAATTGTATAAAAAAATTTTTTTAATATTCAATATACTGTTGTGCTAGTTGTAGACTGTAGCATTTATCATTATAAAATGTGTATACTGCAACTGAAGTATAGCATTTTGATATTTTACTTCAAACCACAATGATTTTGATTTAAGAGCATTTTGCTTGTTTAAAACATTATAAAACATCTAAGGTTACATACACCTTACATTTTATGTAAAAGAAATCAGTTGCATCTGAAATTTGAATGATTAATTTATCAAAACATTACTTCTTCACATGCTATTTTATCAGCATAATTATAGTAGAGAAATGAACATTTCCTATCCTTCTCTATAAGTCCTTGCAAACATCTAGCAATCTGGCCTTATATTTACAAAAACGCAAAATTCGATCATGCACTCAAGCTAAAATTATCTTTTCAGTTAACGTTAGTTTAAACTTATTTATTTTACTTTGATTATGAAACAAATAATAACAACTCACACAAGTCATGCACTAAGTCTTCCTTGGTAGAACTAGTACTTAGCATATGCGAAAAAAGTGTCTTGTTCAATGACACCACACATAGCCATCGTGAAGGATCGTACCTATGACCCTCAACCATGGGGCTATTGCTTACCTCTGGACAACACGCTCAACACAAATAATGTTATAATTATTATGTCTGAAAAGTTTAACTATCATTGTATTTCAATGCATCAATATGCCGACGTTTTGTCTTCAGAACATTTTAATTGTAAATATTATTCTGTAGAAGTGTATAGTCGATGAAGTAAAAAGCTAAAGAAATTAAATTTCCTGGGATCCTGAAAGGTTAACCAGCACTCGAGCACACCCCATCTCTGCAAGTAACTGATAACTTTCTCACTTGAATTAGCCGTAGAGACAAATGATAATGAGGCACAATGTTGTATATCCATCATCATGGAGACTGTTGCCGGGCAGGGATTCAAACTCATGACCCCTGGATTGATACTCAGACGCGCTGCTGACTGAGCTAATCAGGCCAAGTACAAAAGAGAGAAGAGAAACAGTGAATCCTTATCGCTACATTAAATGAAGGAAATATATGGAGTCATGTAGTCAACAGAATACTGGTATTTTGATTTTTATATCAAAAGAATGAGTTTGAATATATTTGTTGGTTGTAACATTTCATCTAACAGACTTTTCTTGAAACATTTTATTTTTCATCAAGTAACATACGTCTTATTGTTGCTAAAGATAAAATTTAATTCAAATCTATGATTCTGGGCTCTTGGGATAAAACATTAAGTTTCTCTTTAGTATCAGATTGAAAAAGCCTTTCTTGAACGACAGAGAAAAGTTTGTTTTTTACAGTGGATGTATTTCATTATATTCCTGTACAACACCAATTGCCTATAAATTTGCTGTCCTTCTGACCCAAGTCTTGATGATCTGATGGGCTATAGCCTGTTCTGGGGGCACAAACAGCCCCTGTGGGTGTTGATGGGTCAGCATTTGTACCACCTCCGGACGCGTAAACCATCGTGCGTCATCCATCTCCTCTTCGTCAATCTATAAATAGAATATATTTAAATTACATTTAAAGTATAGTTAAAAACTAGAAAGTTTGTTTAATATATAATTTATAGAACTTAAATTAAAACAGAGTTAAACTATTGACCATTTTACAACTGGACCCAGTACTGTGAGAGATAAAAAATTCAACCATTCATCAGATTGGAAACAGAATAGTAATAAATGTGCTTTGCATGTGACATCAGAAAAATAAGCATATCTACCTCAAAATAATTCCCATTATTATCTATCTATCTACATATACCGCAACACCCTCTCACGAGGATTATGTGCAGCCACAAAATACACAGGTTTACGGGCATTTGAATCACTGATTAACACAGAAGTTCAATGAGATATTTTACATGCACTTGGTGTGACTTTCTCTGCACATGGGACCTGCTGCTTTTTTCCTTCCGAAGGATTTGCATGCTTTCATGGTACATCGGCTGACTAAGGCACTGTGGGAGTGCATTTGAAAATTATTAAAAGCTTTCAATACGATTCTCAAGAAATGAATGCATTTGACTTTTGAAATTTTATATGCAGAGACCTTAATACCTGAAGCAAATTGACACATATGTAACATACCCTCTCCTTATATTGGTTGTCTGTGCATAATAATTTATCTGTTTATTGGTTACAAGAACATTTAACACCCACTGGTAACAACAACCATAACATTGTGTGAATGAAGGCAGAACTTAGAACAGACACACCCTCAAAAATTCTGTTAACACAAATAATAAGCATTTGGACAATAAATGAATATATTTTAACTTTAAACTTTGACTGCAAAGATGACATTGGGCATCTAATGAACGGATGTTGATAAGATACACATCCTCTACTTATAATGGTTGAAAGTTAAGGGACAAAATATTTTTATTATAAATTTATCATTTATGAAGTCATTTATGAAATTACAGGCTGGACAAGAAAAAGGGATGGCAAAACCACAGTTGTCAGGAAATATCAAATTCATTGGATTTAGATAGATAAATTAAAATTCAAATTTTTCACCAAATAAATATAGTCAACCTTGATATTCTCTAGCAATTCTTTGTTTTGAATAAATTGTAATTTATTACCTTGATACGATCTGTGGTTGCGTAAGCGATACAACCAAGCATGAGGGATGCGGGAAATGGCCACGGTTGACTGGAATGGTACTCTACCTTATCCACAATTACACCACTCTCTTCTTCAACTTCACGGCGGACAGTGTCTTCAATTGTTTCACCTGGATAAGGTATGAAGAATGGTACACTACTACTAGGCCATTATAAATTAATTGCTAGATTATCATCCAAATTTTTCTTAAAAATGGGGAGGGTGTGAGGATTTTATTTTTTATTTTCATTTTGAAATTTTTTTTTTTATTTTTTTTTTTTTATATAAAAATAAAAAGGGTCAGGGCAGCATGAAAATGAGGGGGAAGGCAGGGATGATAATCTAGCAATTAATTTATTATGGCCTTAAATTAAATTTTTATAAAATGCAATCTTAAGTTACAGTTTACATGCTACTAGGATTTGCAATCAAGATGCTGTTTAGTCGCTTTAACTCTTTATTCCATATGCATTTTAACTGGACTCTTCCAAACTCAAAAGCCACACATAGTCAATTTCCATGAATAGATACATTTTACCTATTTATTCTGATAGAGCAGAAAACAGTGCAGAACCTGTTCTGATTGCTTGTTATGAGCAATCAGAACCGGTTCTACACAGTCACTGTTTTCGAAAGCCTTCTATATTAGAGGTGTTAAAAGGTGTCCATATGAAGTAAAGGGTTAACTATGACTACAATAGAAACACTGAGTCGTCTGGAATATGATTTGGTGACATCAAAATTACTTTCAACCAGAGGGTAGATTTACTCAGCAAGCATTTCTAGAATGGTAGCACGTTTGACTATCAATCTAGGGGTCTTCAGTTTGAATCCCTGCCTGTCCACATTCTCCATGATGAATGAATTATACAACATTACTTCTTTTTGTCAATTGTCTCTCACAACTGATTCAAGTGGGAAAGTTATCAGTTACTTGCAGAGATGGGTGTGCTTAAGTACTGGTTCACCTTCCTGAATCTCAGGAAAGAGTAATTAGGTTATCAGACCGTTTTTTAGTCCCCCATTTGAATACAAATTATGCTAAATATTCAAACATTCAAATGTATATATCAGTTATATAATGTACCTGGTTCCATAAACCCAGCAAGACAAGACCACATCTTTGCAGGGAATCTTTTTGCACGTCCAAGAAGGCACTTTTTTCCATCTGTCGATATGACCAGCATGATTGCAGATGGGTCTGATCTAGGGTAGCATGTGTTATGTACACCTGGCAGAAGAAGAAAATTCTTATAAAATTTACAAAAGCCAAAGCAGAATAAAGTCCACGTTGCACTTGACTACTCTGCCCAGGCAGAATGAGTACTATATATCTGTTTGATATAAAATATTGTTTGCATATTTTAAACAAAATTGTGAATTATTTGATAACTGAAAGATTATTAATTTCAATAATGACTAGACCTTGGTAAATTAACTTTTCATCCAAGATCTATATGAATGATAAAGTTCAAGGTTGAGCACATGGTCCAGTGGTAGAGTACTGAACCCAGGATCCAAGGGTCATGGATTCGGTCATTCGCCATGGCCATGTGTGGTGTCCTTGAGCAAAACACTTATCCAGCATACCGGTATGCTTAGTACTGGTTTTACCCAGATAGATTTCAAGCGTAATTTGTATAAGTTGTAATAACTTGTTTCGCAAATGAATATGTAAAATAAATAAATTGTCAATGTAACTAATGATCAATGTAAAATGAAGGCAAGCATTGTTATGTAAACAAGAACCAATATAATTTTTATCAATTGAAACTGGAAAGGAGGATAAAAGGAAAAAATAGAAAGGGTCTCTGTCACCATCTGGGGATCCTCCGCAAAAGGCAGAATAAACTCAGCTGAAAATAAATGATGTTCAAGTAAGAATAGCTGGGGGGGAACGCCGGCCACCAGCATCTAATGACAGCCCTGTTAAAGGGTCATAACTTTGACAGTTGTAATATATATCATATATCTCTATTAAGCAGTTGTTTCCTTATGCAAGTCGAGCATCCAAATAATAAAAAAAGACTATCTATGCATGCCTATGATCAAAGAAGACATTGGTATAATTTTAACTAATCAGAGCTTTTTATTTGCTAACAATAAAATCCATTTTTACACTCAACGGAAAAGAAAAAAAAATATGCTCCTTTTTGCAAATGCCAACTTTAAAAAATGTGTATTTTATTGTATGTATACAGTGTTCGGGGTTGTCCTCCATGGCCAAGTGATTTGAGGTGCTGTTGTCTAAAGACCACCTACCTTTCACTGCTGAGGTCATAGGCTGGAGCCCAGCAAGGTTCAATAATTTCGTATGGAAAAGTTTGCAACCTTTGAAAGATGGTGGTTCTAAACAGATTCATTCATCTTCCTCCAACAATAAAACTGGATATGCCATAAATAACATGTTGTGTATTGAAAACTGTAAAACCCATTAAAAAAAGGAGAAAAATATTAGAGCATGTACCTTTATGACTTCGACATTCCAAGTTTTGACACAAACGCTTGTAACCACCTTCCTCAACTGTCGTCTTAGATCCACATGTTGGACAAAATATATATCTGTCATGCCAGGCTAACATGGATCGTGACTCCGCAAATATACCTGCTTCGGAGGGTAACAACTGCATGGCAGCTGGATAGCCTGGCAACATAATACTTTCTGGTACTAGCGATAAAACTTTGGATTCTTCCATTGATGAAACATCTACACTAAACAACGCTGGTTCTTCAAACGTCAAAGGTATTTGACGGTTTTCCTGAACAAGTCCGAGAAATATACATACAGGATTACTGGCCAAGTAGGACTCTATATACTTCATTTCAACCCGAGCTAGTTGGTAACGCCATTTATCTTTCCGACCTTTTAAAGGAACTGAAAGTGCTCCAAGGCTGTGGAATAGAATAAACCTTGTATTGTCTGCAAGAACTTTGTTTCTCATCCATGTTTTGTCTTTTCGTTTTTCAGAACAGCGATTAAGCTGGTTCAATGAAAAGTAGTTTCTTAAATTATCATCTGGATTTATGTCCTTGACCTCTGACCTGAGCTGCCTAATGATGTCACTATGATTCCAGAATAGCGCAATGTCAAGGGCAGTCTGTCCTGTGCTGTTTATGTGGCTTACATCGCATCTGAAAATTAAAGAGTATATAAATACATTTATGATTCAGTGACTGTAGTTTGAATTATACAGTATATCTGTACAAGAAAAAAAATGAATGTCCATTTAGCTCATTTGGTATACTTTCACATAAAAAACACATTAATACCTTCATCCATTTATGGATTTCAAATAAGAATTAGATTAATACTGTTTTTATGTTTTATGTAAATTAGAACTTTGGTTCAGCATGCATGAACTTTGGTTCAGGGTGCACAATTCAGTGATTTACCGATAGTGGACAAATTCAAAAGAAATATTTTTAAGTAAAATTGATTGAATATGTGTATTTCTAAAATGATCATAAAAAGATTCTTTTGATTTTAATGCAAAACTTTGGTGAATGATAATTTGCAAAAATCAGAAATTGATAATTAGTAATAAACCTTTATTTAATATGTGTCAAATGCCTACATAACTTTATTAAGAATTATTTACTTTAAACAAAACCTGGCTTAGTCCTGCATTAAATCTGTAAAAAAAAAAATTCAACTGCTCTTTAATTAACTAGTCAGAAAAAAAAACTGGTATACAACTGCATTTCAATTGTAGTTCTTTTTGTGTGTATATGCACTGTATTCACAACACTTATATAAGAAGAATATTGCTTATACCCTCTCTCCAGAAGCTCCGTGACAATATGGCCATGTCCATTCCTTGCAGCAAACATGAGCGCCGTCCATCCACGCTCATTTTTCAAATTTATATCAGTCAAGGCACCTAAACATCAAAATACAAACAAACATTAAGGTATAGTAGATACATAATGATATCTTACAAACAATTACATGGAAAACAATGTTTTATATTAATTGTATAGTCATAAATTACTTAAATAGAGACAGCTCACTGACAATCAGACAAATAAAGACAGCTCATTGACAATCAGACAAATAGTGACAGCTCATTGACAATCAGACAAATAAAGACAGCTCATTGACAATCAGAGAAATAAAGACAGCCCATTGACAATCAGACAAATAGACAGCTCATTGACGATCAGACAAAAAGAGACAGCTTGTTGACAATCAGACAAATAAAGACAGCTCATTGACAATCAGACAAATAAAGACAGCCCACTGACAATCAGACAAATAGACAGCTCATTGACAATCAGACAAAAAGAGACAGCTTGTTGACAATCAGACAAATAAAGACAGCTAATTGACAATCAGACAAAAAAAGACAGATAATTGACAGTCAGACAGATTAAGACAGCTCATTGACAATCAGACACATAGAGACAGCTCATTGACAGTCAGACAGAGTAAGAGAGATCATTGACAATCAGTCATATAAAGACAGCTCATTGACAATCAGGCAAATAAAGACAGCTCATTGACAATAATTGACAATCACACAAATAAAGACAGCTCATTGACAATCAGACAAATAAAGACAGCCCATTGGTAATCATTGACAATCAGACAAATAAAGACAGCTCATTGACAATCAGACAAAAAAAGACAGCTCATTGATAATCAGACAAACAAAGACAGCTCATTGACAATCAGACAAATAAATACAGCTCATTGACAATCAGACAAATAGAGACATCTCATTGACAATCCCACAAATAAAGACAGCTCATTGACAATCAGACAAATAGAGACAGCTCATTGACAATCAAACAAATAAAAACAGCTCATTGACAATAAGGCAAATAAGACAGCTCATTGACAATCAAACAAATAGTGACAGCTCATTGACAATCAAACAAATAAAGACAGCTCATTAACAATCATTGACAATCAGACAAATAAAGACAGCTCATTGACAATCAGACAAATAGAGACAGCTCATTGACAATCAGACAAATAAAGACAGCTCATTGAAAATCAGACAAATAAAGACAGCTCATTGACAATCAGACAAAAAGAGACAGCTTATTTACAGTCAGACAGATTAAGACAGATCACTGATAATCAGACAAATAGAGACAGCTCATTGACAATCAGGCAAATACAGACAGCTCATTGACAATCAGACAAATAAAGACAGCTTATTGACAATCAGACAAATAAAGACAACTCATTGAAAATCAGACAAATAAAGACAGCTCATTTACAATCAGACAAAAAGAGACAGCTTATTGGCAATAAGACAAATAAAGACAACTTACTGACAATCAGACAAATAAAGACAGCTCATTGACAATCAGACAAACAGAGACAGCTCATTGACAATCAGACAAAGAGAGACAGCTAATTGACAATCAGACAGCTAATTGACAATCAGACAAATACAGACAGGTCATTGACAATCAGACAAATAGAGACAGCTCAATTGACAATCAGACAAATAGAGACAGCTCATTGACAATCAGACAAATAGAGACAGCTCATTGACAGTCAGACAGATTAAGACAGATCATTGACAATCAGACAGATAAAGACAGCTCATTGACAATCATTGACAATCAGACAAATAAAGACAGCTCATTGACAATCAGAGAAATAAAGACAGCTCATTGACAATCAGACAAATAGAGACAGCTCTTTGACAATCACACAAATAAAGACAGCTCATTGACAATCATTGACAATCAGACAAATAAAGACAGCTCATTAACAATCAGACAAATAGAGACAACTCATTGACAATCAGACAAATAGAGACAGCTCATTGACAATCAGACAAATAAAGACAGTTAATTGACAATCAGAAAAATAAAGACAGCTCATTGACAGTCAGACAAATAGAGACAGTTCATTGACAATTAGACAAATACAGACAGCTCATTGACAATCAGACAAATAGAGACAGCTCATTGACAATCAGACAAATAGAGACAGCTAATTGACAATCGGATAAATAGAGACAGCTCATTGACAGTCATACAGATTAAGACAGCTCATTGACAATCAGACACAAAAAGACAGCTCATTGATAATCAGACAAACAAAGACAGCTCATTGACAATCATTGACAATCAGAAAAATAAAGACAGCTCATTGGTAATCAGATAAATAAAGACAGCTAATTGACAATCAGACAAATAGAGACAGCTCTTTGACAATCAGACAAATAAAGACAGCGCATTGACAATCAGACAAATAAAGACAGCTCATAAACAATCAGACAAATAGAGACAACTCATTTACAATCAGACAAATAGAGACAGCTAATTGACAATCAGACAAATAAAGACAGCTAACTGACAATCAGACAAATAAAGACAGCTCATTGACAGTCAGACAAATAGAGACAGCTCATTGACAATTAGACAAATAGAAACAGCTAATTGACAGTCAGACAGATTAAGACAGCTCATTGCCAATCAGACAAATAGAGACAGCTCATTGACAGTCAGACAGAGTAAGACAGTTAATTGACAATCAGACAAATAAAGATGGCTCATTGACAATCAGAAATACAGAGACAGCTCATTGACAATCAGACAAATAGAGACAGCTCATTGACAGTCAGACAGATTAAGACAGCTTATTGACAATCATACAGATAAAGACAGCTCATTGACAATCAGACAAAAAAAATACAACTCATTGATAATCAGACAAAGACAGCTCATTGACAATCAGACAAATAAAGACAGCTCATTGACAATCAGACATATAAAGACAGCTAATTGACAATCAGACAAATAGAGACAGCTCATTGACAATCAGACAAATAGAGACAGCTCATTGACAGTCAGACAGATTAAGACAGCTTATTGACAATCAGACAGATAAAGACAGCTCATTGACAATCAGACAAAAAAAACAGCTCATTGATAATCAGACAAACAAAGACAGCTCATTGACAATCAGACAAATAAAGACAGCTAATTGGCAATCAGACAAATAAAGACAGCTCATTGACAGTCAGACAAATAGAGACAGCTCATTGACAATTAGACAAATAGAAACAGCTAATTGACAGTCAGACAGATTAAGACAGCTCATTGACAATCAAACAAATAGAGACAGCTCATTGACATTCAGACAAAAAGAGAAAGCTCATTGACAGTCAGACAGAGTAAGACAGCTAACTGACAATCAGACAAATAAAGACAGCTCATTGACAATCAGACAAACAGAGACAGTTCATTGACAATCAGACAAATAGAGACAGCTAATTGACAGTCAGACAGAGTAAGACAGCTCACTGACAATCAGAGAAATAAAGACAGCTCATTGACAATCAGACAAACAGAGACAGCTCATTGACAATCAGACAAATAGAGACAGCTAATTGACAATCAGACAAATAAAGACAGCTCATTGAAAATCAGACAAATAAAGACAGCTCATTGACAATCAGACAAAAAGAGACAGCTCATTGACAATCAGACAAATAAAGACAGCTAATTGACAATCAGACAAATAAAGATATGTCACTGACAATCATTGACAATCAGACAGCTCATTGACAATCAGACAAACAGAGACAGCTCATTGACAATCAGACAAATAGAGACAGCTAATTGACAATCAGACAGATAATTGACAATCAGACAAATAAAGACAGCTCATTGACAATCAGACAAATAGAGATAGCTCATTGACAATCAGACAAATAGAGACAGCTCATTGACAATCATACAGATAAAGACAGCTCATTGACAATCATACACAAAAAAACAGCTCATTGATAATCAGACAAACAAAGACAGCTCATTGACAATCATTGACAATCAGACAAATAAAGACAGCTCATTGGCAATCAGAGAAATAAAGACAGCTGATTGACAATCAGACAAATAGAGACAGCTCATTGACAGTCAGACAGATTAAGACAGCACATTGACAATCATACAGATAAAGACAGCTCATTGACAATCAGACACAAATAGACAGCTCATTGATAATCAGACAAACAAAGACAGCTCATTGACAATGATTGACAATCAGACAAATAAAGACAGCTCATTGACAATGATTGACAATCAGACAAATAAAGACAGCTCATTGGCAATCAGAGAAATAAAGACAGCTCATTGACAAACAGACAAATAGAGACAGCTCTTTGACAATCAGACAAATAAAGAGAGCTCATTGACAATCAGACAAATAAAGACAGCTCGTAAACAATCAGACAAATAGAGACAACTCATTGACAATCAGACAAATAGAGACAGCTAATTGACAATCACACAAGTAAAGACAGCTAATTGACAATCAGACAAATAAAGACAGCTCATTGACAGGCAGACAAATAGAGACAGCTCATTGACAATTAGACAAATAGAAACAGCTAATTGACAATCAGACAGCTAATTGACAATCAGACAAATAAAGACATCTCATTGACAATCAGACAAATAAAGACAGCTTATTGACAATCAGACAAATAAAGACAACTCATTGAAAATCAGACAAATAAAGACAGCTCATTTACAATCAGACAAAAAGAGACAGCTCATTGACAATCAGACAAACAGAGACAGCTCATTGACAATCAGACAAATAGAGACAGCTAATTGACAATCAGACAGCTAATTGACAATCAGACAAATAAAGACAGCTCATTGACAATCAGACAAATAGAGACAGCTCAATTGACAATCAGACAAATAGAGACAGCTCATTGACAGTCAGACAGAGTAAGACAGTTAATTGACAATCAGACAAATAAAGACAGCTCACTGACGATCAGACATACAGACACAGCTCATTGACAATCAAACAAATAGAGACAGCTCATTGACATTCAGACAAATAGAGACAGCTCATTGACAGTCAGACAGAGTAAGACAGTTAATTGACAATCAGACAAATAGAGACAGCTCATTGACAATCAGACATACAGAGACAGCTCATTGACAATCAGACAAATAGAGACAGCTTATTGACAGTCAGACAGATTAAGACAGCTTATTGACAATCATACAGATAAAGATAGCTCATTGTGAATCAGACAAAAAAAATACAACTCATTGATAATCAGACAAACAAAGACAGCTCATTGACAATCAGACAAATAAAGACAGCTCATTGACAATCAGACAAATAAAAACAGCTCATTAACAATCAGACAAATAGAGACAGCTCATTGACAATCAGACAAATAGAGACAGCTAATTGACAGTCAGACAGATTAAGACAGCTTATTGACAATCAGACAAATAAAGACAGCTCATTGACAGTCAGACAAAAAAAGACAGCTAATTGATAATCAGACAAACAAAGACAGCTCATTGACAATCAGACAAATAAAGACAGCTCATTGACAATCAGACAAATAAAGACAGCTCATTGACAATCAGACAAATAAAGACAGCTCATTGACAATCAGACAAAAAAAAAAAGCTCATTGATAATCAGACAAACAAAGACAGCTCATTGACAATCAGACAAATAAAGACAGCTCATTGACAATCAGACAAATAGAGACAGCTCTTTGACAATCAGACAAATAAAGACAGCTCATTGACAATCATTGACAATCAGACAAATAAAGACAGCTCATAAACAATCAGACAAATAGAGACAACTCATTGACAATCAGACAAATAGAGACAGCTAATTGACAATCACACAAATAAAGACAGCTCATTGACAATCAGACAAATAAAGACAGCTCATTGATAGTCAGACAAATAGAGACAGCTCATTGACAATTAGACAAATAGAAACAGCTAATTGACAGTCAGACAGATTAAGACAGCTCATTGACAATCAAACAAATAGAGACAGGTCATTGACATTCAGACAAATAGAGACAGCTCATTGACAGTCAGACAGAGTAAGACAGTTAATTGACAATCAGACAAATAAAGACAGCTCATTGACAATCAGACATACAGAGACAGCTCATTGACAATCAGACAAATAGAGACAGCTCATTGACAGTCAGACAGATTAAGACAGCTTATTGACAATCATACAGATAAAGATAGCTCATTGACAATCAGACAAAAAAGAATACAACTCATTGATAATCAGACAAACAAAGACAGCTCATTGACAATCAGACAAATAAAGAGAGCTCATTGACAATCAGACAAATAAATACAGCTCATTGACAATCAGACAAACAGAGACAGCTCATTGACAATCAGACAAATAGAGACAGCTCATTGACAGTCAGACAGATTAAGACAGCTTATTGACAATCAGACAAATAAAGACAGCCCATTGACAATCAGACAAAAAAGACAGCTCATTGATAATCAGACAAACAAAGACAGCTCATTGACAATCAGACAAATAAAGACAGCTCATTGACAATCAGACAAATAGAGACAGCTCATTGACAATCAGACAAATAAAGACAGCTCATTTACAATCAGACAAAAAAAGACAGCTCATTGACAATCAGACAAACAAAGACAGCTCCTTGACAATCAGACAAATAAAGACAGCTCATTGACAATCAGACAAATAGAGACAGCTCTTTGACAATCAGACAAATAAAGACAGCTCATTGACAATCATTGACAATCAGACAAATAAAGACAGCTCATAAACAATCAAATAAATAGAGACAACTCATTGACAATCAGACAAATAGAGACAGCTAATTGACAATCACACAAATAAAGACAGCTAATTGACAATCAGACAAATAAAGACAGCTCATTGACAGTCAGACAAATAGAGACAGCCATTGACAATTAGACAAATAGAAACAGCTAATTGACAGTCAGACAGATTAAGACAGCTCATTGACAATCAAACAAATAGAGACAGCTCATTGACATTCAGACAAATAGAGACAGCTCACTGACAGTCAGACAGAGTAAGACAGTTAATTGACAATCAGACAAATAAAGACAGCTCATTGACACTCAGACATACAGAGACAGCTCATTGACAATCATACAGATACAGATAGCTCATTGACAATCAGACAAAAAAAGAATACAACTCATTGATAATCAGACAAACAAAGACAGCTCATTGACAATCAGACAAATAAAGAGAGCTCATTGACAATCAGACAAATAAAGACAGCTCATTGACAATCAGACAAATAGAGACAGCTCATTGACAATCAGACAAATAGAGACAGCTCATTGACAGTCAGACAGATTAAGACAGCTTATTAACAATCAGACAGATAAAGACAGCTCATTGACAATCAGACAAAAAAAGACAGCCCATTGATAATCAGACAAACAAAGACAGCTCATTGACAATCAGACAAATAAAGACAGCTCATTGACAATCAGACAAATAGAGACAGCTCTTTGACAATCAGGCAAATAAAGACAGTTCATTGACAATAATTGACAATCAGACAAATAAAGACAGCTCATTAACAATCAGACAAACAGGGACAGCTCATTGACAATCAGACACATAGAGACAGGTAATTGACAATCAGACAAATAAAGACAGCTAACTGACAATCAGACAAATAAAGACAGCTCATTGATAATCAGACAAATAGAGACAGCTCATTGACAATTAGACAAATAGAAACAGTTCATTGACAATCAGACAAATAGAGACAGTTTATTGACAGTCAGACAGATTAAGACAGCTTATTTACAATCAGACAGATAAAGATAGCTCATTGACAATCAGACAAATAAAGACAGCTCATTGACAAACAGACAAATAAAGACAGCTCATTGACAATCAGACAAATAAAGACAGCTCATTGACAATCAGACAAATAAAGACAGCTCATTTATAATCAGATAAATAAATACTGCTCATTGGCAATCAGACAGATAAATACAGCTCATTCACAATCAGACAAATAAAGACAGCTCATTGACAATCAGATGGATAAAGACAGCAAGTTTTATAACAGAAAATGAATGCTATTGTATGACTTTTCTATCCATTATTTTCTCACTTCCATCTTTCAAGTAAAAAACATATATCAATCTTAATTACCTTTAAGATATATTCTGACATCATCGATCTGACCAGATGCAGCACCATTTAAATATCTGTCTTCAAACTGCTTCTTTAGATTTGTATCGATCTCAGGGTCCTTGTTTGAGGTAGACATGGTGACAGCCGTTATTCTGAAAGGAAGGTTCATTTGAGATTTAATGACATCTCTGAAATGTCCTTATGTACATAGCACTTAGTGCTACATATTGCACGTCTCTAGAGAGCCTTTTAAAGATTTTTATTTTGCGTCTCCCGAGACAGCAGATCAGATATCAAAATAATAAAAAAGCTGTCCATTCACGCCTTATTTAATCAGGCTACATAGCACTCAGGTCTCACTTGAATGGAAAAAGAAAATAATACCCTGATTTTCTAATCTTGTGGTACATTTCCCAGTCAAACGAAAATTTCCTCACATCCTCTGTGTGAAATCACTGAAACACACAGCCTGTAATGTATGGATAGTGTCTTGTGCAATGACATCTAGTAGTTTCATTCAGAAATGCACATTCCGTGACAGACAGGGAGTGCAGCAGTAATATTATTTCTACACACATAGCTGTGGCGAAAAATTTAACCCACGACCCTCTGATCCTTGATCCGATGCTCTACCACCGGAACATGCACTGTACATCTCTGCAATCTTCAACAAGAGTAGTTTATGTAAACTGAATCAAAATAGATCTATAAAATAAAAGATACATGTCCAATGTTTGGACCTGTCGTGTGAAATGGAATGGATATATACATGTACCACGTGTGTAGAAATCGCACTATACCTGAATGTCTTAACACTATATCGTTGCAACAAAAAAAGACAGTTGCGTACCTTCATATGCAACGTTTGAGACCCACCTGTCAAGTGATCCTACGAGGTCAATTTGTAGAACGTAGTCAGAAGTAAAAGACGGATAAAAGAAGTTCTCCACTTCCGGTAATTGAGATACGGATACAGACTGCGGCATTTGTAACACTTAAATCCGCTATAATCAACCTTCTTCTTCTTCTTCGCAATACTGTGCAGGGCTCCTCTGGAGCATAATCGCACATTGTGAAATATATGTACACGTGAGAGAAGGTCTAGTGTGCAGTTAAAAACAGGTTAAAAACACCATTCATCTGTTCACTCTGTCTTTGCAACCACCCTAGCTTGGAATGCTTCGGTGGATGGTGCATTGACAAGCTGACTGCGAGGGAGTTGCATAGTCTGATGCCAGATGGGAAGAAGGAGTCACGGTAGCTGTTGACGCTGCTGAAGGGAGGAAGAAATCTACTAGCATGACCTCTGGTCTGGGCGCCGGTTAGATGAAGGTTTGGGGCAGTAGGGATTTGGTTAGTCAGTAGTCATGGATACACCTACACGGTTAGGGTAAGCAATGTGATTTTTATGGAAATTATACTATGTGCTTTTTTTCATATTTCAGATGCTATTTCAAAGAATTTACTTTGCGGTATTTGAAATTATGTGTACTTTTCATTTTATATTTACCAAATTACACAGTAGTTATATATTATACAACATACCCTATTATTTTATATTTCAGAGAGTGAACGGGAGACGTACGTACTGGACGTGTAGTAGTACATATAATTATAGCCCAGAATTCTCTCTTATCCACAAACTTCTTGCTGTATATTCTATTATCACACCTGATAAATTTGCGTGCCATGGCGAGCCACATATCACTATACAAAATTGACATAACACTATATAAAATAAGGTAGACGAAACCACTCGTCTTTTCAACACTAAATTAAGGTAGACGAACCGGTAGGTAGACGAAATCACCATCACTCTACCTAAGGACCGTAAATGTACTAATTTACTCCGTCTTTTATTACCGCCCGTTTCAAAACGGTAGGGTTTTCCAAATATTCAGAACCAAGTAAAAACGGGATTTCCTTCATTAATGTTTATTTTGATACACTTATCTTGCTAACTGCTTATGGGGATAAAGAATGTCATATAAAATAAGTGTCCGTCAAATAATACATCAATTGCTTTGTAAAGAGATTATTTCAGTTGCGTAAAATAATGCTAAATATTTGTTATTTGTAACGATATGTGTTTTCGCGAATTCAATTTTTTTTTATGATTTGGAATATTATTGCAGTATATTCAGAAAGACTCTGCCACTGATATATGACCATTTCATAGATCTACTTTAAAATTTCTATCTGACTATGATCAACTTGGTCAGAGATTGTAACATGTTAAACTAATTAACAGGTGATGGATCATGGCTGAACAGCTTGGTTGGACATCCTAAAGGCAAATAAATGGTTACGGTAATTAATGAAAATTCTTGCAAAATATTTGAGTTTACCAAACAGTATTGAAAGAACAAACAAAAAACAGATTGAGATTTTATAATTTACACAAGTTTTATATTGGCGCAAAATCTCACACAGTTTCGTTGTCAATTACCCAAACTCACATTCATCTTAGCAATACAAATCAAAACTGTCAACAAAATGAGACCATTCTCAGTAAGTTGTATTTTTAAAGTTGTTGAAGTACTTAAGGTTACAAAATTTGTTAACTGCAACTAAATAATAACAACAAAATTACTTGAAACTAAATTCGAACAGCAATGTTTTTAATTCAAGATCAATTTGCAAATGAGACCATTCTCAGTAAGTTGTGTTTTTAAAGTTGTTTTTAATTCAAGATCAGTTTGCATGATTAAAAAAAATATATAACGTCATATATGTTACATACAACTTACATGTTATGTGTAAGAAATCACTTGCCTGTGAATTCTGAATGAATAATTTTCCAAATAATTCATCCTTCACATGCTATTTTATCAACATATTTATTCAGGAGATGCAAGTTTCCTATCCTTCTATATAAGACATCAATTGATGTCACTTTACTTAGTTAATACACTTTACATATGAAGTAGAGTTTGGAATGTTGATGGCATAATTGAAACAGTCAATATCAAAGAAAAACATTTTTTTTTGCTCTGTTCTATTTTGTTTTGTATGTTGATATGCCACATAGCTCTGCCAGACATCATGTTTGTAAATGATTGGTCAATAGCAACTGGTCTCTCGGACAATGCATCAAAGTTGTAGCTGTCAGTCAGTCAGATGAGGAATTTTCCAAAGACTATTGATTGCCTATTACATGCATGTTCATATTATTTCAGTAATCTTGGTTTGGGTCAACATCATGGGAAAATAGATATAGATAGATATATTTATTTGCGAGTATATATATCATGAATACAACAAATGTCACAGATATATATCACAAAAATAAAAAACTCCATACTTTTTCATGTAAATCGTACTCTAAATGTAATTAGAGAATAATTGTTAGTGTTGTTGTTATATTTTCATAGCATTATAAAACAATAGATTTCCATTTATGTAAATTTTAGGTCTACAAAATGAGATTGACTGGTGTTCTTGAGATGATCACTGTGCTGGCTTCCCATGGGTTGGTTGGTTACCAGATATGGACATCCTCCTGGTCATGTGACCCAGTCATCATAGGTGTGTTCACCAACATTTAACATTTTGTTTACTATTTAAGTTACATTTAAAGGGAGTATATTAGGAAAAAAACGCATGTAGTACCAAGGTACGGACACATGGCATGTCTTCAAAGAATGAAATATTTATTAAAGTGAATAAATGATCATTAATAAATAAAATCTGAATGGTGCTGTATGTCAAATTGACCAAAACGTGACAAAAGCGATATTTGAAATTGAGACTTAAATTAAACGAAATCCTCATTCTAAAAATAGACAGCTCTTAAAAAATATTTTTGACAATCCTCGCATTGTCATTTAGACTTTTTCTTAGGTGAAACAATTTTTACTACGTGTAAACCTGTATAACGGATCAAATTGAAATCAAAATTGACTCGTTTTAAGTTTTAATTACTTGTTCTACAATCAAAGTAAAATAAATAAATTTTAAAATAAAGGTGATCACGAGAACTCTTTGTATACATGTACTAATATTTGGGATGTGCTGAGTTATATTATTTTGTTCATTTATTTTAATTTGATTTCAGGTTTTATGGTTTTCAACTATGTAGTTGTGAATTTACTCCATTACGGGTTACCTGCTGAAAAATATGGATACAGGTGAGTCACTTCATGATATGACAACAGTTAGAATTATTAAAAAGAACAAAATAGAAGAAATCTCAACTCTCATGAAGGTTGTGGGAGTTGGGTGGAATGTACTAAAGGATTGTGTTGTATTATGCTATACATGTATTCTTACTATACTGTGTTCACTGCGCATGCTCTATTTATTCCCGCCTTTTATCAGTACCATTGGCCAGTGCTTATTAAATCGTAGAACTAGAAACATCTTATATTATCTGTTAACCCCACGCTCTGTGGTATATCTCGATTATGAGAAACACACGATACAACAGATTGTTGCATTGTTTCTGGTGCGAAATGATATAATTAGTATTAACCAATAATTATACACTAAAATGTTTTGAAAATGCACAGGCAATATTTTTTAGATTTTTAATTTAAGCCAACATATTTTGTTCATAATTGCAAGGTGCAAGTAAATGGTGGCATATTTCTACCACCAGTTGTCCACTTACTTAACGCGATAAGTTTCTAGTTAACTACTTTAACTTTCGCAAAAATTACCTTATTAACTAACAATGTACGTTTCTAATAAAGATAAAAAACATTATTAAAATAAATTACTGTCTGCCCATTAGTGCTACCACTTATCTAGTTAACTAGTTACTAAGTACTAGTAATTTAAAATCAACTGATTTTATCCCACAATATTCTGATAACCAGTAGTAATGGAATGATACTTATAATAGTATACTGTGGACAAGAAAGGTTTGAATATTAAGGTAAAAAGTTAAAATACTATTAATTGGAAGAAAAGATACTAAATTAGTTTAATTATTATAAGTGATCAATTACTGAGTCGCTGTAATGGGTCATGTCCATTTCATGCCTAAGCTATACAGTTAATTTGATTGATTGATTGATTGATTGAATATTTAGAGTCATTTTTATGCCATTGAAGACTAACAGACGATCAGTTAACCTAACCACTGTCTCCTGGGATCCTGAAAGGTTAACCAGTACTCAAGCACACCCCATCTTCGCAAGTAACTGATAACTTTCCCACTTGAGTCAGCGGTGAGAGATGAATGATAATGAGATACAGTGCCGTATATCAATCATCACAGACACTGTTGCCGTGCGGGGGATTCGAACTCACGACCCCTGGATTGATAGTCAGACGCCTTACCGGCTGAGCTCATCAGGCCCAGCAAGGCAATAGCAGACACAGAAACACTAATTTTGTATACCTGACAAAGATTCCCACACATTTTTACCAGGTACAAATTTTCCATCCTGCACCCCTCCACATGCCCTGCTGTGATGTTTGAATAATTTGATATGACATATGATGTAATATATCCAATCTGAAATCATGAAATTAATTGTGGTAAAAATATAATAATAATTTATTATATATAAAATTGATATTCAATGTGTTTGGACGGTATGCAAGAAAAATAATCTTACATGGCTTTTATGGTTCAGATAGAAAATTCCATTCTTTGGCACAACTGTTTTTGGCAGAGCCTTGTTCCCTCCAAAACAGTTATCCCTCGGGACTGAATTTTCTATCCGAACCTCAAACTCATGCAAGATTTTTATATGAATTTGCACAAAATTTCTTAAGTGAAAAAGAGAAGTGCCAGCTTGAGGGGCGTTCTCCTAAGCAGGTTAATATCCATTGATCAAACAGCTTATCCTTAACAGTTGACAATAATGCAGTGTTATTAATTTTGTTAGATATGGAATAGACTTGATTCAGCTGGTTGTGAATTGAGATGATTAATATGTATTTCATACATATATTTTCAGACATGAAGATTCTGGACTCTGGTGCTGTCTTATTTTACCTGTGACTTTATTATTGTTGAAAAATGACAGTAAGTTGGGCTTTTTTATGTGCGTTAGACAGCATCCATGTTTTTAATTGAATCTGTATATAACCAATCGCCATTTGTCAGTTGTTGAACAATTGCTTCAAACAATATTTCCTCCTAAACCACTCTGCCAAGGTCAACTAAACTTCACAGGAATGTTTTGACGGTCCCTTTTAAAAATAGTTAAATTTAATTGAAATCTATGCTCAGCTCTGGTTGCCATGGCAATGGAAAGGAAAAGCTTAAAAAACCTTCTCATCTGAAACTGCCGACTTGATTTCAGTTTAATCGGGAAATCTGTTTTCTTGGTGATCCACAACCAAGATTGCTCACCCTGTTTTGCAATTTGTCAAAAGACATGGCTGCCAAGGGCAGGGCTGGTTTTATCTATATGGCTATAGTGAAAACTTCAAATGACATTTCCTCTTAAACCACTTGATGGAAGTTAATGAAACTTAACCTGGATGTCTCTTTTTCTGGGCCTCTTCAAAAGCTTTTTTAAAGAAATCCATTCCATTCAAAACTCTGGTTGCCATGGCAGTACATTCTTGTGATTCATTGCAACATGTTGAATATGCATATGCTGTGAAACTAAAATATATATTTCCCTTTTGCTGTGCTGTATAGACTGCTTACTATTGTTTCATGTCATATCTTGTTTCTATTTTAGTATTGTTCACATTTTCATAAACATCCATTGGAACCTGTTAAATATATTTTATGCACAAATTGCGAAACTAGTGTCATATCATAGCATTAACATCACTGAAGCATGTAAAAAGTATTTGGTGTTTTGCTTTTAAATTTTACACACATGTTCATAGTTCTGATAGCATTCAAGGTAATAACTCTTTAACTACATTCATGTTCATGCCCTCCGGCTCTTATTACTGATAACCCACAGTTGGATATCCCCGAGTGACAATTCCGATACTCTCCATTCAAATGATAAATGGAGAGTATCGTAAGGCCATTATAAATAACTTGCTAGATTATCATCCAAATTTTTCTTTAAAACAGGGAGAGCGAGAGGATATTTATTTATTTTTTTATTTTTTTTTAAAAAATTGATGTTTTATAAAAAAAAGAATTTTATTTATTTATATCTTTTTTAATGAAAATAAAAAAGGTTGATGCGGCTTGAAAATTAGGGGGTGGGCGGGGATAATAATCTAGCAATTAATTTATTATGGCCTAATGGATTACCCACAGGTATCCATTGATGCTGATAACCATGTCCCACATACATGTACAAAAAATAATAGACTCTGTGTAAGTGCCAGATCAAAATATCCATTATGTACAGTGAAGGACACTGCCAACCAGATAGAATTGACTTTTAATTTTATTTATATTATTTGTTCACATTGAGAGTGAGTCTGGAAGCTTCTTTCCTGTTACCATCATAATTTTATGTTTGTGTGGAATAAATACAATACAGTGTAGAAATGATTATTATTAACCCTTCTGTCTCAAGTCAGCAAATTAGTCACTTTTGCTTAATGTAAAGCCATCTTTAAAAAAATATTTGTTTGCTGTGCTGTGATCCAGTACTTTTTAAGGTGGGTAGGTAGGTAGCTAATTTTTTTTTGGCCAAATTTTGATTTCAAAGAAAAATGGACAGAAATCATGAAAAAAAAAGTAAATGCTTTGCAAGTCAATAAAAAGGTTCGGGTAGTGACAATTTTGAGTGAGCAGGTAGGAGCATGGCAAACAATTTATTTTTTTAAGATGGTCTAAGGAATAGAAAAATATAAAGTATCCAACAGAGAAAAAATTTTGTCTTTCAACTTTCCTTTCTCTGAAAAAATCTGTGACAGTCTCAGTGGGAAGTGCAAATTTGTATTTGAATCTTCTGCAATTCAATTGTTATTCAATTTTTTCAGTTCACTGTAATCTGTAAAGTCTCTGTGTTTTTCTAAGTTTTCATACATCTGTTTTTTTCTTTTCAGATTTTGGACTGATTCTCCTCCTCGTACCTGTCACTATTTTCCACTATGTCATATCAAGAGATAAGCTGTTTTCCACTGTGGTTCTGATTATAATAATGATATCAATATTGACTTACATGTTTGTTCAGCTTCATTACTTACAGAAATATCATATAGGTGAGTTGTACAGAGGTGTGATGAAGAAATAGTTCAAATTAAGATTTAAACCAATTAACTATGAATGATCAATGATGTGAAGAAGTCAGGGATATAGTTACATGTATATCTGATTGAAGACTGTTGTACACTCAGACTTGTCAGTTTGTAATTAAACTTGGTCTATCATTGCATGTACAGCCAAACTTTTTTAAACAGCTAGTGAAGGGAAGGAGCAAAAGTGGTCTTTTAAGACAGGTTGTTGCTTTATACAGCTTGATTTGCTCTGAAAGCACAGAAATTGGAAATAGCAAACCTGGCTGCTTAAGACAAGTGGCTGCTTAATAGAGGTGGCTGCTTTCACATGTTTTTCTGTATATATTTTGTTATTGTATAAGTATATTGTAGTTGTATATTTTTCATCAAGATGCTCCAGGTATAGCTTTAAATGCAAGGAAAAATCGGTAAAAAAATCAAATTAAATTTAGAATGAATACAAAGCATCTACCGGTACTTATTATGTGCGACTTAAATATCATGAATGACTTGGAATTATCAGTTAATGAATTATACAGATTATTAAAGTTACATAACTGATTAGATATGCCATAAGATGCATTGCAGTTTAAAGCATGAGATCTATTTTAGTTGAATCTGGACATGCAAGCAAAGATAGGAAATCAGTATATTATTTTGGCACGCTTAAAAAAAATATCATTATGACAATAAGGGGTCTGTGGGTGTATATATAAAAAAATTACATACGCATGAATTAATGGAAAAAGATGTTTTTATGCAATGTCTAAAATTTTAAAAAATCCTGGTATACTTCCTTTAAACAATAATGTAATAAAAAATTGTTTTAAATAAAAAAAGAAAGGCAAAACAATTACCGTCACATAAGACAGGAAGTTGTTATATAAAGGCGATCATTTGGCCAGTTTAGGCTGTATTTCAAAATCTATGTTTATGGTTTTTGGCTGGGATATAGCTTTGACAATAAATGTTTTACTCTATTTCAGAAATAAAATGGAGATATCTGCTGTTTTATTTTTTCCTAATGCTCAAGCTACCTGATTGGTTTAAATGGAGTTTTACATTTGGAGAGGCTGGATTGACGTCTCAGATCTACTTTTGTTTGATGTCATATTTCTTTATTCAGCCTGTGAGTGCAATAGTTTTCAGTATAGAATTATAATTAAAAGCAGGTAGTTATCTTGGTTATTAATTTGTTGTTTTTGCATATAATGTTTTTCCAAAGTGATATTATGATAAATACTCAAAGTCAACACACACATACATGAAAGTTTCTGAAATAAAACTGAACTTTAGACAAATTATTTAGTAGTTTGCATGCACCCTTCTAGATGTTTCACACATTTCACATATATGTTGATTTTCTACATGTACAGTTTAAAATCAGTACTTTGATATTTGTATAGTTATGTCACATTGAATCTGTTTATGTTTAACTAATTGTTTTCATTTTACAGAGAGCTGCATTGGAAGCCTTAGATACAATTGCAGGGGTAAGTTGTTTTATATTCATTTCAGAATTTTGTATGTTTATTTTTGTATTTAGTGTTTTATACTTCAGTTTTGGCTCGTCTCTGCGTCCATTAAAGTTAGTGTTGGCACATGTTCCACTCGGCTATCACACTTGCATTTACTCCTAACAGAGTGTATGGATGTGAGTTCTACTTGAAGAGCAGTTCTGTTACTTACAAGGTGTGTCTAAAAAGTTTGTGGACACTTTCATTTAAAAGTAAACTAACACAGTTATTAGGATGATACATACATTGCCAAAATCAGACATTTTTTTTCGTCAAATAGGCAATATATTATCAAAATACCATTAAACTGAACTATTTTATACATAATTACATATGACTACCAAACCAGAAGCCCATCATTTGAAGTTGTACTTTGGTTTATACCAATGACTCCTAGCATTTTAAAAGTAGGGGGTATGACATCCAACTCTGGTGTCTGCATGATGAGAATGGACGCTGCTGTTCTTATTGTGTCGTGCATCTGTGACATAATAGAGAGGTTTTGATTTGATTGTACGTGTACTGGTACGTGTACTGGTACGTGTAGCCACATAAATTGTGTTAATGTCATTGATGATGTCAGCAGTAGTTGCATTCTCAGGCTCTTATCTACCAATATACAACTGAGTGTTTTACGTGTAAGTAGAAAACTTGTAACTTGAAACATATTTTATTACTCAAACACATCCTTGCATGGAGATTCTAATATATGTATAAGGAAGTTAAATCATTTAATACTCTGAGACACCCTTTCAATGGCGCTTTGACTAATTCATTTATAAGATAAAACAAATATACTACAAGTCGAAAATCAGTTGACTCACCTTGAATTTTCAGCCTAGAAAACGGTAGAAATAGCACCTGCCAAATATATAATAGGCAGTTAAGTGCCATTATGAAGTGCGTAGATCGAGTTGAAAGTGGCACTGTCATTGATCATAATGGAAGACTCGTGGTACAAGAGTAGAAAGCCGGAATACTGATCCAAAAGTCCCAGGTTCAAACCCTGCACCATCCAGCTATCCAGGGGCCGATTTGTGGTGTAGTGGTAGAACGCCGGACTACTGACCTGAAGGTCCCGGGTTTGAATCCTGTCAGAGACGGATGTTTGTTTTGGGTCATACATTAATCATGACATTGGCATTTACCCCTACAAGTATGCGTAGATATATTACTAAACCAAAAAAATCTGAATACGTTTACCTGTACGCGTACTTGTAGCCACACGTACCAGTACATGTACAAGTATCAAATCAAAACATCTCTAATACTTCAGCTACAACACTTGTTATGCTGTCTAATAAAAACATTGTTGTGATGGATTAAATTCAAAACTTTTCTTCTTTTATTTATTAATACCAGTAAAAATGAAATGATTTGCATCTATTTTTAGACATTTATAGCAATTTTCCCTGGTATACTACCTTTAAGCATACTTGGGACTGATCAGTGATAATGTTAATCATTTTCAGATTGTGTTGACAGGGATGACCGTAATGCTGGTTCTGCTGTATCAGTTCAATGGTACAACTTGGCCAATAGTTGGAGTGCTACTTGCGGTATGTGCAGCTGCTGGGTTTGTCCTACCTTCTCTCTACTTCTTTGTGGGTATGACAGACATTTGGCCTGTTGTATCGGATCTGTTGATGTCGCACAAATCTGTAAGTTTATTTTATTTGATGTGCATGTACACTTGCCTACCATTTCTTTTTTCTTTCTTCAGCAGTGTGAAAACTCAACTGAATCTTGTATTTGAGCTTCTTGAGTGATGCCAAGGAAGAAAAAGAATGTGTGATAATGAGAGGCAGGCTTGGAGTTAATGTTTTATTCCACTTTCATTATGCCATGTGACAGTTGTACAGACATCACTTAGAACAATTGATGTTTTTGATAACTAGTGTTTGCACATATATGTAGTGATAACTAGGAACACAAACACTAGGTGATAACTAGAAACACAAACAGTGGTGATAACTAGAAACTCAAAATCAAAATATGAGAACCAGAAACACAAACACAAGGTGATAACTAGAAATCTAAACACAAGGTGATAATAAGAAACTCAAAATCAAAAGATGATAATTAGAAATACAAACACAAGATGATAACTAGAAACCTAAACACAAGGTGATAACTAAAAACCTAAACACAAGATAAGAACCGGAAACCTAAACACAAGGAGAAAACCAGAAACCTAAACACAAGATGATAACTAGAAACACAAACACAAGGTGATAACTAGAAACCTAAACACAAGATGAGAACCAGAAACCTAAACACAAGATGATAACTAGAAACACAAACACAAGATGATAACTAGAAACACAATTACAAGATGATAACTAGAAATACAAACACAAAGTGATAACTAGAAACCTAAACACAAGGTGATAACTACAAACCTTAACACAAGATGATAACTAGAAACCTAAACACAAGATGATAGCTAGAAACCTAAACACATGATGAGAACCAGAAACACAAACACAAGATGATAACTAGAAATCTAAACACAAGGTAATAACTAGACACCTAAACACAAGATGATAACTAGAAACCTAAACACAAGATGAGAACCAGAAACCTAAACACAAGGTGAGAACCAGAAACCAAAACACATGTTGATAACTAGAAACTTAAACACAAGGTGATAACTAGACACCTAAACACAAGATGAGAACCAGTAACACAAACACAAGGTGAAAAACCAGAAACCTAAACACAAGCTGATAACTAGAAACACAAACACAAGGTGATAACTAGAAACATAAACACAAGATGAGAACCAGAAACCTAAACACAAGATGAGAACTAGAAACACAAACCCATTATGATAACCAGAAACCTTAACACAAGATGATAACCAAAAACCTAAAAACAAAATGATAACTAGAAACCTAAACACAAGATGAGAACCAAAACCTAAACACAAGGTGAGAACCAGAAACAAAAACACAAGCTTATAACTAGAAACACCAACACAGGGTGATAACTAGAAACCTAAACACAAGATGAGAACCAGAAACCTAAACACAAGATGATGACTAGAAACCTAAACACAAGATGAGAGCTAGAAACACAAACACAAGATGATAACCAGAAACCTAAACACATGATGAGAACCTGAAACACAAACACAAGATGAGAACTAGAAACACAAACACAAGATGATAACCAGAAACCTAAACACATGATGAGAACCAGAAACACAAACACAAGGTGATAACTAGAAATCTAAACACAAGGTGATAATAAGAAACTCAAAATCAAAAGATGATAATTAGAAACACAAACACAAGATGATAACTAGAAACCTAAACACAAGGTGATAACTTGAAATAAAAACACAAGCTGATAACTAAAAACCTAAACACAAGATAAGAACCGGAAACCTAAACACAAGGAGAAAACCAGAAACCTAAACACAAGATGATAACTAGAAACACAAACACAAGGTGATAACTAGAAACCTAAACACAAGATGAGAACCAGAAACCTAAACACAAGATGATAACTAGAAACACAAACACAAGATGATAACTAGAAACACAATTACAAGATGATAACTAGAAATACAAACACAAAGTGATAACTAGAAACCTAAACACAAGGTGATAACTACAAACCTTAACACAAGATGATAACTAGAAACCTAAACACAAGATGATAGCTAGAAACCTAAACACATGATGAGAACCAGAAACACAAACACAAGATGATAACTAGAAATCTAAACACAAGGTAATAACTAGACACCTAAACACAAGATGATAACTAGAAACCTAAACACAAGATGATAACTAGAAACCTAAACACTAGATGAGAACCAGAAACCTAAACACAAGGTGAGAACCAGAAACCAAAACACAAGATGATAACTAGAAACTTAAACACAAGGTGATAACTAGACACCTAAACACAAGATGAGAACCAGTAACACAAACACAAGGTGAAAAACCAGAAACCTAAACACAAGCTGATAACTAGAAACACAAACACAAGGTGATAACTAGAAACATAAACACAAGATGAGAACCAGAAACCTAAACACAAGATGAGAACTAGAAACACAAACCCATTATGATAACCAGAAACCTAAACACAAGATGATAACCAAAAACCTAAAAACAAAATGATAACTAGAAACCTAAACACAAGATGAGAACCAGAAACCTAAACACAAGGTGAGAACCAGAAACAAAAACACAAGCTTATAACTAGAAACACAAACACAAGGTGATAACTAGAAACCTAAACACAAGATGAGAACCAGAAACCTAAACACAAGATGATGACTAGAAACCTAAACACAAGATGAGAGCTAGAAACACAAACACAAGATGATAACCAGAAACCTAAACACATGATGAGAACGTGAAACACAAACACAAGATGAGAACTAGAAACACAAACACAAGATGATAACCAGAAACCTAAACACATGATGAGAACCAGAAACACAAACACAAGATGATAACTAGAAACCTAAACACAAGATTAAAACTAGAAACACAAACACAAGATGATAACTAGTAACCTAAACACAAGATGATAACTAGAAACATAAACACAAGATGATAACTAGAAACCTAAACACAAGATGATTACTAGAAACACGAACACAAGATAATTACTAGAAAAACAAACACAAGATGATAACTAGAAATAAAAACACAAGATGATAACTAGAAACTCAAAATCAAAATATGAGAACCAGAAACGCAAACACAAGTTGATAACTAGAATTCCTAAACACAAGATGATAACTAGAAACCTAAACCCAAGGTGATAACTAGAAACTCAAAATCAAAATATGAGAACCAGAAACACAAACACAAGTTGATAACTAGAATTCCTAAACACAAGATGATAACTAGAAACCTAAACACAAGGTGATAACTAAAAACCTAAACACAAGATGATAACTAGAAACACAAACACAAGATGATAACTAGAAACACAAGGTGATAACTAGAAACCTAAACACAAGATGAGAACCAGAAACCTTAACACAAGATGATAACTAGAAACACAAACACAAGATGATAACTAGAAACACAATTACAAGATGATAACTAGAAATACAAACACAAAGTGATAACTAGAAACCTAAACACAAGGTGATAACTAGAAACCTTAACACAAGATGATAACTAGAAACCTAAACACAAGATGATAGCTAGGAACCTAAACACATGATGAGAACCAGAAACACAAACACAAGATGATAACTAGAAACCTAAACACAAGGTAATAACTAGACACCTAAACACAAGATGATAACTAGAAACTTAAACACAAGATGATAACTAGAAACCTAAACACAAGATGAGAACCAGAAACCTAAACACAAGGTGAGAACCAGAAACCAAAACACAAGATGATAACTAGAAACTTAAACACAAGGTGATAACTAGACACCTAAACATAAGATGAGAACCAGTAACACAAACACAAGGTGAAAAACCAGAAACCTAAACACAAGCTGATAACTAGAAACACAAACACAAGGTGATAACTAGAAACATAAACACAAGATGAGAACCAGAAACCTAAACACAAGATGAGAACTAGAAACACAAACACATTATGATAACCAGAAACCTAAACACAAGATGATAACCAAAAACCTAAAAACAAAATGATAACTAGAAACCTAAACACAAGATGAGAACCAGAAACCTAAACACAAGGTGAGAACCAGAAACCTAAACACAAGATGATAACTAGAAACACAAACACAAGGTGATAACTAGAAACCTAAACACAAGATGAGAACCAGAAACCTTAACACAAGATGATGACTAGAAACCTAAACACAAGATGAGAGCTAGAAACACAAACACAAGATGATAACCAGAAACCTAAACACATGATGAGAACCAGAAACACAAACACAAGATGAGAACTAGAAACACAAACACAAGATGATAACCAGAAACCTAAACACATGATGAGAACCAGAAACACAAACACAAGATGATAACTAGAAACCTAAACACAAGATGAAAACTAGAAACACAAACACAAGATGATAACTAGTAACCTAAACACAAGATGATAACTAGAAACATAAACACAAGATGATAACTAGAAACCTAAACACAAGATGATTACTAGAAAAACAAACACAAGATGATTACTAGAAAAACAAACACAAGATGATAACTAGAAATAAAAACACAAGATGATAACTAGAAACCTAAACACAAGGTGAGAAACCAGAAACCTAAACACAAGATGATAACTAGAAACCTAAACACAAGATGAGAACCAAAAACCTAAACACAAGATGATAACTAAAAACCTAAACACAAGATGAAAACTAGAAACACAAACACATAATGATTACCAGAAACACAAACACAAGATGGTAACTGGAAACCTAAACACAAGATGATAACCAGAAACACAAACACAAGATGATAACTAGAAACCTAAACACAAGATGATAACTAGAAACCTAAACGCAAGATGAGAACTAGATATAAAATTACAAGATGATAACTAGAAACCTAAACACAAGATGATTACTAGAAACACAAACACAAGATGATTACTAGAAACACAAACACAAGATGATAACTAGAAATAAAAACACAAGATGATAACTAGAAACCTAAACACAATGTGAGAACCAGAAACCTAAACACAAGATGATAACTAAAAACCTAAACACAAGATGAGAACCAGAAACCTAAACACAAGATGATAACTAGAAACCTAAACACAAGATGATTACTAGAAACACAAACACAAGATGATTACTAGAAACACAAACACAAGATGATAACTAGAAATAAAAACACAAGATGATAACTAGAAACCTAAACACAATGTGAGAACCAGAAACCTAAACACAAGATGATAACTAAAAACCTAAACACAAGATGAGAACCAGAAACCTAAACACAAGATGATAACTAGAAACCTAAACACAAGATGAAAACTAGAAACACAAACACAAGATGATTACCAGAAACACAAACACAAGATGATAACTAGAAACCTAAACACCAGATGATAACCAGAAACACAAACACAAGATGATAACTAGAAACCTAAACACAAGATGATAACTAGAAACACAAACACAAGATGATAACTAGAAACACAAACACAAGATGATAACTAGAGAAACAAACACAAGATGATTACTAGAAACACAAACACAAGATGATAACCAGAAACACAAACACAAGGTGAGAACCAGAAATCTAAACACAAGGTGAGAACCAGAAACACAAACACAAGATGATAACTAGAAACACAAACACAAGATGATAACTAGAAATAAAAACACAATATGATAACAAGATATAAAAACACAAGATGATAACTAGAAACACAAACACAAGGTGATAACTAGAAACACAAGGTGATAACTAGAAACACAAACATAAGATGAGAACCAGAAACACAAACACAAGATGAGAACCAGAAATAAAAACACAAGATGATAACCAGAAACACAAACTCAAGATGAGAACCAGAAACAAAAACACAAGATGATAAATAGAAATAAAAACACTACAAG
The DNA here is from genome assembly GCA_029582155.1 of Panopea generosa. Classification (NCBI taxonomy): domain Eukaryota; kingdom Metazoa; phylum Mollusca; class Bivalvia; order Adapedonta; family Hiatellidae; genus Panopea; species Panopea generosa. The sequence continues at coordinate 38,405,821 of CM055906.1, forward strand.
ATGATAACTAGAAACCAGAACACAAGATAATAACTAGAAACACAAACACCAGGTGATAACAAGAAACCTTAACACAATGTCAAAACTGTTAAAAAATATTTATTAATCAACCAAACTGTGTTTGATATTCTCTTCAATCATATACATCATAAATGTTAAATACATGCTTTTTACATTATTATTATATTTTATAATAATGTGATTGTATTAGTTCTACCAGCAGGGACTACAGTTTTACCTCTAGTGTCTGTCTGTCCTACATCCAGAATAGTTAGGATCCTGTTATACTGAAGTACTAGAGAATTTGTTTATTAAACTCAACATGTAGTTGACAATGAGAAAATTATGCATATCATTTTGTTTTGTTGCTACAGTTAATTGTGGATACTTTGGTAATTGATATAGTCAAAATATGTCAAAGATTACAAATATTTTGATAATGAATGAAATAAGAGATTGGGTTTTGTGTGGATATGTCATGAACAATGACACAATATGGGGACATGCACTGCTATGCACTAACATGCAGCATCTTGCTAAATGCATACATGTACAGTCAAACCTGTGTAAGCGGTCACCTCTATTAAGCAGCAAGTTGTCTTAAGCAGATTCATTTGCTTTTTCCCATTTCTATGCGTTCAGAACAAAACCTGTATTAGGCAACAACCTGTCTTAAAATGCCACTTTTGTTTCCTCTCTTGACTGGCTGCTTAAGACAGGTTTGACTTTATGTGCATGTTTTCATTCAATTTGGGATTGCAATTATTTTTTTCAGCTTCTGTTATTGGCCTGGTGGTTGGTGTGTACAACATTAAGTATTTTTCTTGTGTGTTTCTACGGAGATCAATCGAAGAACTTTCGCAGTGATGCAGACAGACAGAAGAATGTTATTGGACAGACAGACCAGTATGATAAAACTGACAAGGTAAATTCCAACGTGAAAGAAGAAAATATCAGTAAAGAAATAAAAGTCACCTCTATTAAAAAAAAACCTGGAGAGATAAAAAAGGAAAATAAAAACAAAAGTGGTAATGCATTTCAGAATTTCAAATTATCAAAAAATGTGTCTCATGATATGAATAACAAATCAGATCTTCAGATAGATAAGTCATGTGGACAAGGCAAAGATACAGAATCACATGATCAAAGTAGAAGATCTGGTAAAGCTGCAATGGAAAAAGACATCAAAGTAACAAAACAGGGCAGCACATCGATAGAAAATGACAGTTGTACTTATAACAGAAAACATGTTTCAACTGCGATAAGGAAGTGTTTCCATGCTGCCATTCTGTGTGTATATGTGCCTGGGTTGCTGTACAGACCTGATCTTCTCTATCTGGCATCCATTGGGGCAGTGGTGCTACTTGTCATGACTGAGGTAAATCTTAAACACAGCTGTATTTTTGACATTGTGAATATGATCAGAACATATTGTTGATGACTGATGCTTTCAGATATTTTTATTCCATGTTATTTTGTTCATACTAACTGATTAAAGCTTGATTTCAAGTCCGCTTCCTGTGTATAGAACTAGTACTGAGAATGAGGCATCTGGTTGAGTTGGGGATCGAACCCGCATAAAAAGCTATCACTTTGCCCACTATACTACTGCTCCACTCTGCTACAGACCGTAATCCGTTCAAGTACACCAAAAATGCATTTCAGTTTGTTTTGCATTTGAAATGCATTTTAGTTTCGTTAATGGTTTGCATTTTTTTTTTATGATAATACGAAAATGCAGTTCAAAACGATAGTGAATGCATTTTAACCTGCGTTTGCGTTCGAATCGTTTTGCGTGTATCGTTTACCGTGTATATTTTACCATTTAACGTTTACACGACATGTTCACCAATCGCATCATCTCTGGTTGTCCAATTGCAACACCGCAGTAGAATAAATAATAAGAACTAGATATTTAAAGAAATCGCCGGGTTTTATATGATAATATATTAATTAAATAAATTAAAATAATATTGATTAAAATCTTTCTGAATTATTGATTAAAATCATTCTTAAATATTTCTAACTAAGCCACCCTATGTCAGATATGGTCTACCATAAAGTTGATGATTTGTAGCGTGAAAGCAGATTAATATGTTACATAAAACTATATCATTGAAATTTAATACACATGGTACGGGGCATGTCAATTACATCAGATAAACACGTTACGGTCAGGTAATCATTAGAGTGGCCAAACATTGCCAGATTTGTTTACACTAACGTTAATATTACAGTATCGAAAAGTATATAGTAAATAAATGTGAACCAGTCCGTGTTTTTTTTATATCTGCAGTGGTGTATAATCTGCTACTATGCAAGAAACAGAGTATAGACGCCTCAGCAAGTATTTATTTTATTTACATGAATAATGCATAATTAACAAGTATTTTCCAATTTTAATTCCAGTTATGAATTTCGATAGATTGTCATGTTAAACAATTATAACAATTCATTAAACAAAATAATTTATATAATCCGCAAAGATAAATATATTTACAAATACACATGCCTTAATTTATGTAGCGAGCGCACACACTTTATGTCTATTACTCCGACACAATTTATTTCTGACCTCGTGGCAATGTGCGATGTCGTCACTCTGACAGTTTCTTGCGTCATTTAACGTCGCGTTCTATTTCACTATGGTAAATGCATAGGGGAGGCGGATATGTTTCCATAAAAAAAGATGCCTTTAAGGGTAAAAGTTTTATGTCTTGTGGCATGGCTTCTAAAATCGCTGTTACATGTACTTCCGTCTGACGCTTTCAAGGACTTTTATATACATTACACCGATAGAATTCCTCTGATATCCTTCCATCAAAAATTTACCCACTTAGTGAATGAAATGTTTGTTTCACTGGTGACGTAATCGGACATTGGCACAAGGTGATAGTGAAAGGGACAGCGTGTTCATTCTGTACACAAATTAAGGTATGTGTAGTTATTAATAACTCTATCAGCTTAATAGTAATCTTTTTTTAACAAATGCCTATATTGAAAATATTTACGTGTGTTTGTTATATATATATGAACTATTTTTATATACAATTTTGGAAAAGCCCTAAGGGTTTTTGGTGTAACAAACAGATTTTCTAAAATTGCGTGAAAACTTTTCCTGATTGGCAATCATATAACAGAACAGCAACATAAATCGGTGTTCAGATAATTAAATCAGTTAATTTGGGTAGTTGTGTAAGCAGGTCATGCGTCATCTGATTGTTTGATCACACTTTTACAAGTAAAGAAACGATGCCCGAGGCAATGTTTTTCACGGGTAATTCGGGATTAAAACTTATACCGTATATCCTCGGCCATAAGGCGAGTCGGGCCATAAGTCGAGGGGACTTTTTGACCTTCAGATCTCAGTTTTTTGCATTGACCCTTCCTTAAGTCGACCCAGAATTTTCGAAAAGGAAGTGGGTGAGATTTGGGTCACCTAAATATTAAAATTCCTACAGTAGCGATTGCCTGCACTCACAACTGACCTTACGCCAGTATACGTTCATGTACCGTTATCGAATCAACGGCAAATATGCAGCCGACAAACAAATGCAGTCTTCTGTTGAATATTTGGTATATTCTGTAATCCGTGGACAAGTGTCACCACATATGTGGGAATGCAAATTGCAATAATCGGTTACTTCTGACCCAAATATCCCAAGGCAATTTTCGGCATATATGTTTACACCCCGTGCCAACATTGTATAGGTTGCTAGGCAACGCAATCGTTCGGCTGACCAAGATCAAGGTTTCCCTTGCATAGAGTTAAAACATCAAGTGTCTAATTGAAACCGATCATTTTTTTCAACTGTCAATCAGAGTTTTCCATGAACAAAGTAACTTTCCACGTATGACGTAATCATCCTTTGTGTTTGCGAGATGCATAGTTGATTGACAAGAGTGTAATTCAATTCTGCACTTTGGTGTCATTGTTCATATAGACTGTTGCTGAAACTGAAATTCGACGTTCAAAACTTCAATAGGAGCTGACCGTTGGTAAAAAAAATCATCACTCGGGACTAGGACGGGGCCATAAGTCGAGTAGGGATTCAGAGTGATTTTGGAGTCTGAAAAATTCGACTTATGGCCGAGGATATACGGTAACAAAGAAATTTAATTAAAGTTACAGGTATAGCAATTTAAAGATTTTAAATGACAAAGAGAGCAATCATTTCGTTTAATTATTTATTTCATTGTCAATATAACTACGACAATATTAGAGGATATCCGAATCTTTATTATTTGATGCGTTTAAGTTTGCATTATCGTTTAGTATCGTTCTTGGATCATTCGCCCTGTTGCGTCCGTGTATCGTTTCGTTTATCGTTTCGTATAGTTTTTCGTTTTTCGTTTATCGTTAATCGTTTATTGTTTCGTTTGCATTTTTAGTCCGTTTGTATATCGTTTAAAACGCGTTTGATATTCGTTTCGTTTGCGTCCATTTGGTGTACTTGAACGGATTACGGTCTGTATGTTTTATATGAGCTGGCATGTTTTATAATGAATTGTATATAGATATATATATACATTGTATCTATATAAAGGATAATTGAAATCACAACAACGGAATTTCCAATTTTTAGCTCTACTGGTTAAAGGCCAGAAGGGCTTATGTCATGGTAAATCGTCCGTTGTCCGTCGTCCTCCTGGTGACCTTTTTTAGCTTGCCGGGAAGAAGTCCAAGGTGAGCTATTGCCATGACCCCGGCATTGGGGTTGGCATAGGTCGGCATAACACCCCGGTTAAATTTTTGCGTTTAAGTTTAAGATGCAACCACTCATTGGATGTGAATGAAACTTCGCATGTGTGTTCATCATCATTAATAGAACACACAAAGAACCATAACTCTGGATTGCATTTTGGCACAGTTATGATCCTTTTGGTGAGCTTATATTGTAGGGGTTAGCTTTGTTGTCTTCTGACAACTCTTGTCTTGCAGACGTGATAACACCTTCATTTTTCATTGAATCTTAAGCAAACTTGTACAGCAGTTATATAACCATAACATCTCAAACGAGTTCTTGAACTAGAATCAATCGACCACAAATGCCACCACCACAGGGCTTATAAGCAAATTTTAAGCGAAATTTTACAAAACATTTTCTCTTAAAGTTCAAGGCCTACACCTTAGATATTTTACATGAAGTATTGCTTGGAGGTCCTGTAAAAGATTTGTTTAAGTCGGGTCCCTGGGGTCAAGTTTGGGGCGACCACAGGGGTCACCACTTTACATAGGGAAAATGAGTTACATGTACATAGGGAAAATGTTGTTAACGCAATAGAACCTTCATTTTTCATTGAATCTAACCCTTTATTCTATTGATATGCGTTTTCCCCACACCAATCATAAAAGGCCTTTGACAACAGTGCAGGAAGAGTTCAGATTGCTGGTAATGAGCAATCTGAACATTTCCTGCACTGTTTTCCACTCTGTCAGTTGATATAAATATAATTCACCCATTGCTGATACGCGGTGAATTAATGCTTTCAATTTGGAAGAGTCCAAGAAAATGCTTATGGAGCAAAGGGTTAACCAAACTTAATGGTAATAGGCAATCACAAGTCAATCATCTCAATTTGTTCAACTATTAGTATACTACTAATCAGATGATTGCGGTTTAATACCATTTTCAACATGTTTTAATAGGTTTTATTTGGTATGGTACATGTATAGTTAGTTTTATTGGTGGAAGCAGACCTCTGTTCTTCCACAAGTAAATGTCAGACTTCATATATGTAAAATGTTTATACAATCATGTAGGTTCAAATCCACAACCTTCACACCTGACTACAGAGGACTGGTATCATCAGAAATATGTAAAATATTGCATGATAATACATACAAGTCAAAATGTTTAGATATTTTTGCTTCAATATTAATATCACCAATTTGTTCTCCATTTATCTGAGATATTTGAATATAGCTAATAAGATTTATTTTGAAAATGTACATATAACATCATTATGTTTTTATTCTATCCACAGGCAGTGAGGGTTTTGCATATTCCTCCTTTTGGTGCAATATTAAATCCATATTTGCAAGTATTTCTTGATGAACAAGACAAAGGTGACCTCATTTTGACCCCCATCTATCTTCTTATTGGTTGCTCACTTCCCTTATGGATAGTCAATCAACAATCAGGTTGGTTCAAATAGATATTTTTGTTTTTTAAGCTCACATGAGCAAAGCTCAGGGTGAGCTCTTTTTTTATCTCTTTTCATCTGTTTTTTTTCATTGTTTAAACCTTTCACTGCTAGAGATATTGCAAGATTATCTGTGAGTAGGGAAGCTTTTACAAAATCGCAATTTGTTGCATTTCCTTCTCTATATAATTCCATGCCTTGACCAAATAACAAACAAAGATGTTAACTTAAATAGTTATGTCCTTAAAACTACATCTCTTCTAAAACTCAAACGAAATTCAATGAAGTATCATATTTTATTATTGTAATCTCAAAGTCCTTAAAAGTTGTCGATACACATGTTACACAAACAGTGGCAGCAGGCTAAACAAATACTCTTACACATAGCTGTAGCAGAGGATTGAACCCATGACCCTCTGATCCTAGGTCTGATGCTGTACCAATAGACAGTGCACTTCACACAGAAATTAGTTGAACACATTTCAACCGTGAAATTTCAAACCTGTCTTAAGCAGCCAGTAAAAGGAAAGAGCAAAAGTGACCGTTTATGATAGGTGGTTGCTTAATACAGGTTAATTTGCTCTGAAAGCATAGAAATGGGAAAAAACAAATGTGGCTGTTTAAAACAAGTGGCTGCTTAAAAGAAGTGACCGCTTACACATGTTTGACTGTATACAGAATCCTTTTAATTTTTCTAAAATTAATTCCAGACCAGGCGTGTTCCCTCGTATTTTACTCAGGACTCGTATCTATAGGCGTTGGGGACAGTGCTGCATCTATATTTGGGAAAAAGTTTGGAAGACACAGATGGCCAGGTAATAAACATCAGCTGTTTGTCTTTGCTTAATAACTTTACTGTCATACCACAATTTTGTGACGTGTTCTTCAGACAGCTAGATTTTTGCTCATGTCTTGTGGGATTAAGACGCCACATTCATGTGAATAATACCCCACCCAGTCACGTTATCCTTGCATTATTCTTACATCATGACCTTTCTTAATACTCAGTGTCAGGCAAGGAAAGTTGTGGAACACGTGGTTCAGTGGTAGAGCATTGAAGCGAGGACCCCCGGGTCCTCCCCTGTGGCTATGTGTGGTGTCTTTTTTGGTGTGACACTTTTTTCGCACAAGCTTAGTACATGTACTGGTTCTACCCAGGATGACTATACAAACGTAATAAATAAGTTTAAACAAGACTAGAAAAGAAAAGTACAAGCTCATCTTACTCTGGGGCTGAATTTGAGTTTTTCCAATTACTGTGTGTTTGTCATCTGACTGCCATTGGTTTTGTTAATTTTAGTTACAATTTTGGATAAACATTTCTCTTTACATGTAGAAAGTCTCGTTGGAAACAAAAAAATAATACTGGAACCAATAAAACCGTATAATTTCAGTCGGACCTATTGCCCTTTGATTGATAATAATTGTACAATTTACTTTTTATCTTAGTTGGATTTATTGCATGCTGGCATAATTAAGCGTTACAAAATATCTTTGCGTGCTGGTTTTCAGAAATAAGGAGTCTTAGTAATGAACCTCCTTATTATACCCCCATATACATATACTATATAGGAGTCTGGGGTATTCATCACCGTCAGTGATATTTCTTGTTGTTCCAAGGAAAGTCCTGAGGGTTTGCTTCATATTGTCCAATATTTTTTACAGTACATGCGCTTTTTTAAAAGCATGTCATGTCTAAGTGTGTTGTATTTATAGCACAGCAGATAGTAGATGTGTACTGTTTGTTTTGAGTTATATTTATAGCACAGCAGATAGTAGATGTGTACTGTTTGTTTTGAGTTATATTTATAGCACAGCAGATAGGTGACGTGTACTGTTTGTTTTGAGTTATATTTATAGTACAGCAGATAGGTGATGTGTACTGTTTGTTTTGAGTTGTATTTATAGCAAAGCAGAAAGGTGACATGTACTGTTTGTTTTGAGTTGTATTTGTAGCACAGCAGATAGGTGACATGTACTGTTTGTTTTGAGTTGTATTTATAGCACAGCAGAAAGGTGACATGTACTGTTTGTTTTGAGTTGTATTTATAGCACAGCAGATAAGTAACGTGTACTGTTTGTTTTGATTGTATTTATAGCACAGCAAACAGGTGACGTGTACTGTTTGTTTTGAGTTGTATTTATCATTTTGATGTTGAAACATAAGTACAAAGAGTAAATTACATGTACACTTTTAATAGTAAGTTATGATTGAGAAAAATGATTTTGAACTATAGTTCACTTATCTCTCACTTCTGAAGTCATAGGTTTGAGCCCATGTCTGTCCAAAACACATTATGTGAGTAAGTTTGACAGTTATTTGTAGAGGATAGTATTTCTACTCAGATTCATTGAATTTCATTCTGAGGTCTTTTTCTACCAATAAAACTGGATGCCATTTGCTACTGGTATTATTACCTATATGTTGAATGATATCAAAACCCTATTTATAAAATTGAACACTTTGAACAAAATTGAAAAATTAAGAAAAAAGTTATCATTTTACCGGTGAGTAAGATTTATCTGACCGAAGGGCTCACTCCACATATTAAATATTAAGTTAAATCATTTTCAAAAAATACAAATCTTAAGCTTTACATATATCCGGTTTCCACACTTGCAGGTTCAAAGAAGACTTTTGAAGGGACCGCAGCTGCTGTAGTAAGTCAACTTGTTGCAATCAAGGCCTTGGAATATTGGGGTAAGCTGCAGTAACACTCATTTTCATAAGATTCCACCAGAGGGGCTCTCTGATTTGATATAGCACTGTTTTCATTGAAATTCTTCAACATTATTTTACAAAATATAAATAATAATAAATAATAGGAAGACCTCAGTCTTCCTCCACCAGTAAAATTGGATATTCCATATATAACCTGAAATGTGTTGAAAATGGTGTTAAACTCCATTAAAAAAAAGTTACACATGAAATATGGTATTAATTTATATGGTGTGACATGTGAAAAGAAATTGTGTACATTTTTTTTTATTGATTTTATTGGTATTTCATTGTTTGTTCCTTAGAATTTTTGTTTTAACTGCTTTCACTGGTTTAAACAGTGCCACACTCCTGCCCAAACAGTGCCACATTCCATCCAAAACAGTGTCACATTTCTGCCGAAACAATGCCAAATTCCTGCCCAAACAGTGCCATATTCCTGCCCAAACACTGCCACATTCCTGCCCAAACACTGTCACATTCCTGCCAAATCACTGCCACATTCCTGCCCAAACAGTGCCACATTCCTGCCCAAACAGGTCCACATTCCTGCCCAAACAGTGCTACATTCCTTCCCAAACAGTTTTCCCACATGAAAGAATTTCTATCTGAACCTCAAACCAGTAAACTATTCTTTAATTATTTATAATGTTGTTTACATTCAGATGTTCCAGGCGCTAGTGTAACAATGGTGACCACACTTTCTGTGATATTTGTATCGTGTTTGGAAGCATTTACATCCCAGATAGACAACCTTGTGGTGCCTGCTGTAGCATGTATGCTTTTTGCTACCATTGACTTGGAAAATAGATGAACATGCTTTCAAATGATATTTCTTTTATCAATATTTTTTATGAAGTTTAAAGAAATTTGTTGTTAATTTAAGTTGCATATAAATTGATATCAGATTTTTGTTTTGTTACTGTTAATAATGATGACCACAGCAACCTTCAAGGGGTAGTGCATCTACCCTGCATGTTGAATGTCGTGGGTTTGATCCCCGGCTGGATCATACAAAAGACATGCAAAATGGTACCAGAAGCTTCCTTGCTTGGCACTTATCATACCATGTGTCTGTGGTGTGGTACTTCACTGTCATAGCGCTTGGAATACTGTCTTAAGTAGACACTGTCACAATATAACAAAAAAATTGTTGAGAGCGATGTTAAACACCATACAGCAACTGTTTATAATGATTTTAAGTTTACCTGTTATTACATTTTACATGCTTTCATGATAAGATATAGAAGTTTCTTAACCAATTCAAAACTATAAGATGTGATATTGTTGTAAAACCAGAGTGCCTAGCTGTTGTTTTTCTTTGTTTTTAAATACAGTCAAACCTGTGTAAGTGGTCACCTCTACAGAGCAGCCACATGTCTTAAGCAGCAACATTTGCTATTTTCCATTTCTCTGCTTTCAGAGCAAACTAACCTAAAACAGGGGCGGTAGTGTAATGGCTAGAGCATTGGCCGCTCATCCCAGAGGTTGTGGATTCGATAAATTAATATACTAGTAAACTAAATTAACCTGTACTAAGAACAACCTGTCTTTAAAGGCCATTTCTGCTCAATCCCTTGACTGGCTACTTGCGACAGGTTTGACTGTATATTCAAAGTGACAAACGCAATGTTACTCATGCTCACACATCTGTACAACTGTGAACGTTTATATTGAGTCCAGTGGTAGAGCATCGAGTCTAGGATAGGAGGGTCATGGATTCGATCCTCCGTCGTGGCTTTGTGTAGTGTTCTCAGCAAGACAACTTTTCTGCTTATGCTTAGTACTTGTTCTACCCAGGAAGACTTTGAGTGTGATTTGAAAACGTTTGTTTCACAATCAATGTAAAATAAATAAGTTTAAAACTATATGAAGATATTAATATTAAACTTTTAATATCTCGACACCATGTTTAAATCAAAGTATTTGAAAGGAGTGATAGCCGGTCTGTAATAAATATTCTCAATTTGTTTGATTTAATTGTGGCCTTTGGTTTATTTTATGCAAACTTTTTTAAAAATGACATAACACAATGTCCACAATATATAATATATATGTATTGTTTGGTTTGTTTCTGCTTGCTTATATTAGATACATGGGTCTGCATACATAATGATGTAATTTAATTCTACATTTGCATGTGTATAATTACATAAAACACATATCAATATTTGATCACATAATTTACAGTGCAGGAGTGTACAAAACTCATGACGTATTTTTGATATTGAACTTTCTTACTTTTATCAGCAATGAGAGATGAATGACAATGAGACTCAATGTTGTTTATCAATCATGCCTGGGCAGGGATACGAACTCATGACCTGTGGATTGATAGACACATTACCGATTGAGATTGGGTTGGTATGGGTGGATATCCCTCCTGTGTTGAAAATTTTGAAGTTTGACATTCATGAATATTGTATTTTCAATTATGTGTTTCTATTCAATGTTAGAATATTGTTGTCATAAAAATGAATAAAAATATATAAAATATATTTTTTTTTTGTTTTGTTTTGTTTTAATGGACAATTTGCTATATTTAGAAGCTGCAATTGATGTTTGTATTTTTAATATTTGTTTATGTAGTGAAGAAAATTAAATTTTTCACTGAGTACATGTATTTGTTTATTTCAAAATGATTATGAATTTCATAAAAATAAACATTTATAGTTAATGAGCATTCAATAAGCATTAAAATAAGGAAAATTCATTTTTAGCTTGACTATTCAGATAATAAAGAGAACTTTTTTACTCACTCTTGCATGCAAGTCCCTATCTCGCCAACCACTCAATGTATTTGATTGAAACTTTACACAAGCCTTCCCAGTCATCAACCCTACTACAATAACTAAATAAGACAACTCTTGCATGAATATAATGCAAATTATTGCCCTTGTTTGACTTAGAGAATCTGGTTAAAGTTTTGCAAGCACCATCAAGTCCACATACTGGACTATTTCAGACATTTCTCAATAGTTATCTGATAAATGCCCCTGTGCATTTGGTGATATTGGAGATGAATCCAATTACTTCCCTTAGACCGTGATAAAACAGACAGGTATCATTCCGCTCTGGCACTAATATTAAGTAGGCCTGACGTGTTATATATGCCCTCGGGTATAATATTATATCTATTCGTTTTGACAAGGACTTACACTGTAATTTTGCTTTATGTTGAATAAAAGTTGTTGTTGTTGTTATGTAAGTCGTTGGTTTTGATAAGCATGTTTTAATGTTTTTGATGTGTAGTACAAAAAAAAATTAATGAATTTTACTAAAATGCTAAAATCATTTGATTAAATTTAATGTGTAAAAATATAACATGCATTAATGATTTTAATTTAAGATTTCAATATATTTTGATATACTTTATTTTATTATCAATCAATTGATAAAGATTGATTATTTTGTGTTGCTATAAATAAATAAAATTATTACGGTTATTTAATTATATAAACTTATATTTGAAAGAGACAGAATGACAATGAGACATAGTGTCATAAATCAATCACCATAGAGACTGGTACCGGGCGGGTATTCGAATTCATGACCCGAGGGTTGATAGTTGGATGCATTACTGTCTGAGTTAACATGACAAGTGCACTGATATTCAAATGATATTTTAAACTTTAAATTGTTGTTTTTTAAATAAAATTTTGTTTGAAACAAACATCTTTACATTATTGCATGTGTTTTTAATAACGTCTAAAATGGTATTTGAACTTAGTTCATTTTTAACAACTTCTTTTAAGTACCTCATGTTATAATATCTTAAGATTATGTTGTTACAACAGATAAATATTTTTTGCATACCACTTTAATATACGAGAGGATATATTTTTTTAAAATTAAACTTAAAACTGAACGTAACATAAAAATACAAAAAAGAAATATCTTTATTCAGCAACTAAATATACAACATGTTTATAGCCTAAACAAATAAAATGAACATATGAATATAAGTTGTTTAAAGAATTATCACAACACATTTAATTAATAAAACAATCACATAATTGAGAGATACATAAATTTGGAGAAAACTGCTTATATTTCTTTTTCCCCACTCTATTATCTGTTTATAAAATTTGAAATTATTAACAATTTATCTGAATATCGATGTTAAATCAAATAGATATTTTTAAAAAACTGAACAACAAACTTGTGTTGAAATATAATTACTCAAATACTTTCTGGCAGGTTATACTATTACCCCCAATAAAATTACAAGTTTTGCCTCCGGGCAGGGGTAGGGAGTAATTAAGGTCATAAATAAACATTGGCTTATCGCATTGTTTGAGATTTGAAACACAGACAGGCGGGTTGTGGGGGTATTTTTGTGCCGCAAAACATCATTCATTTCATAGGTATTATCTTTATTTTCGTCTCATCTATGTTCACATCATATAGCAAAACATATACATGAACCTTTAAACTTGTAAATGGTCATTCTAAAAGAATTATAAGATACATTTAAAACATAAATAATGCATATCAATACAAAGCACAACTATTTGAAATGATAAAGCTCTTCTGAAATCTGCAATAAACCAAGTTTTTAATTAAAAAGCTGAAGAAGAAAAAGAGAACTATTGCGTATATTTAAAAATATTAAAAAACAATTATAACCTCTTATCAGATCAATTGAGAACTGATTAGCAATAATTTCATATATGTGGAGATAAGTTTTTAAATTGAGTAATTCAAAACAATGACATGCTAATTATGCTGTATTAGTATACAATTATCAACCAATTACATTATTAAATCTCTCTGTTCAATTGATTTGCTTCACATAAAGTATTATTGTTATTTAGTCACTGGTTTTGGTCTTTAAGAATAAAGATATAAATTGAGTATCACAGTTATCACTGAATTATTTCATAGCAAAGACATTAAAACAATTTTGTGCAAAAAAATAAACCATTAAAATAATGTTTTGGATTATAAAAGAAATGTACTTGAGTTTGAAGTATTTTGAACGTTCTTAAGTTAAAATATGAAATAAGAATAAATCTATACTTTAGAATATAAATACATAAATAAAAAACATGTTAAACTACACATAACTTGCAATATCACCATTTGTTTATAAACATTTCAGGGCTGACCAACATATGGATATATAGCCGGCTGGCATAGCGACACACATGCTGTATTTAATTGGGTACAATATTACGCTGTATTGGGTACAGTAGTACGCTATATTGGATACACAGAAAATAAAGCAGAATTACATTTTATCTCATTTTCAAATCAAAATGGAAGCAAGATGCAATTATCATATTTTTTATATATAAATATCATCGTCAAGAGAACTTGCAATAAAAGTTTAAGTTGTAATAGGTTGGCAAAAAATCACAACTAACGTTTATGAGACCTTAAAAGTGGGAAAACATGTGTCTTTAGTAATTTTTATATAGAACATATAAAGAGCATAATATTATATGCTGTTATAAAATTAAAAAAGGAAGCAAGAAGATGTAAACATATTTTAATTTTATCATAATAAAGTTTATATTTTTTACTTAATGACTAGACCTAATAGGGTGGCAATTTAATAGTGAAACAGTTATATAACGATAAAATTAAATTTCTCCTATATGTTTCTATTTTAACCAAACATCTCGGTTTAGCCAGGTAAGTAATACAAACCAGCGATATCAAGGGAGTAACTTCTCTCAATAAGCCAGGGAAATGTCTGAAATAGTCCCACATGATATCTTAGTAACCAATGCATGTATTGACTTGAAACTTAACACAAGCCTTCCTAGTTATCAACCCCTTCTAAAATAAGTTAGATTTAGATAAGTCTTACATGAATGTAATGCAAATTATTGCCCTAATTTGACTAAAAATATTCTGGTTAAAGTTTTGCGTCCATATCTCACCAACAACTCTATGTATTTGAAACTTTACACAAGTCTTCCCAGTCATCAACCCTACTACAATAAATAAGTTGGACAACTCTTGCATGAATATAATGCAAATTATTGCCCTTGTTTGACTTAAAAATTCTGGTTAAAGTTTTGCATGCAAAAACCATCAAGTCCATATCTCACCAACCACTTAATGTATATGATTGAAACTTTACACAAGTCTTCCCAGTCATCAACCCTACTACAATAAATAAGTTGGACAACTCTTGCATGAATATAATGCAAATTATTGCCCTTGTTTGACTTAAAAATTATTATTAAAGTTTTGCGTGCAAATACCATCAAGTCCATAACTCCAACCACTCAAAGTATTTGATTGAAACTTTACACAAGTCTTCCCTGTCATCAACCCTACTACAATAACTAAGTAAGATAACTCTTTCATGAATATAACCAAGTAATTGCTCTTGTTTGACTAAGAATATCTGGTTAAAGTTTTGTGTGTAAGTACAATCAAGTCCATATCTCAGTAACCATTGCATGTATTGACTTGAAACTTTACACAAGGCTTCCCAATCACCAACTTTACTACAATGACTAAGTTAGATAACTCTTGCACAAATTATGAAATATAATGCAAATTATTGCCCTTTTGACTTAGAATTTTGGTTAAAGTATTGCATGCAAGTATCATCAAGTCCATATTACACCAACACTAAATTAATCAAGTCAAATAACTCTTGCCAGATTTTTTTTGCAAATTAGGGCCTTTGTTTTACTTAGAAATTTTATAACTCAGCAGTCACTGCATATGTATTTGACTGAAACTTCATACAAGATATTGCTGTTATAAGACCTACTCAATTTTGTAAGTTAGATAACTCTTATCTGCTTGGATTTGTCATCAGTCTCAATCAAATTTGTACTTCTGTGACGTATTTGTTGAATAAGAATTTATGAGATTACCTCATGGAAGTATTTCCTGTTTCCAACTATGCCTTAAGAATGAAATTACTGTGAAATTGTCTATTCTCGTTTTGAATTTTAAGTGCATAAGAAAGTCAAAGTTTCCCGCCATTAGTACAGTAATAGCATGTAAGACAATGATTGTTGGTCTAGAGTGTGTAGGCTTACTTGATCTGTGTCTTTGCAAGTGTATAAGCAACGTGTTACTCTTTTTTGATTCTCTATATTTTCATGGCCGCAGGTAAGGCCATCCTTAAAAGATATTGGTTTGCTGTGCTCTGACCCAGTATTTTTCATGTTGGTAGGTAGCTTATCCTTTTTTTGGTCATATTTTGATATAACATAGTCATTTTAAAGAAAAATGGACAAAAATCATTAAAAAAAAAAATTTCAACACTTTGAAAGTCAATAAAAAAGTTTGGGTACATGCAATTTTGAGTGAGTATGTAGGAGCACAGCAAACAATTTTTTTTAAGAATGCCTGAGTAAAGTTTATGGTGAAAATTATTGATTTAGAAAACTTTAACTATTTCTTTTATCATACAATAACAATAACAACAACCATGCAGCAATAATACAATATGGAAGCCCACATATTATACCACACCTAGATTAACTGTGGGGTCTGTGGAGCATGTCATTCTGTGAGAGAATCTGGGCAGGTCACACCCTGAAAATTACATTATCAAATGGCTCGCATGGTACATTAAATTAATTTAATTATACCGTAATTGTATTTCAAGTCTATATAAAATGCAGAAAAACTAGCATTTTAAGTACACTTTTACATATGTGTTTGCATGTTCAGATTGGGGGATTGGACCAGCATATATCTGATCCCCTCCCCCTCCCCTACACTCTTTATTTTAATAAAAAAATATTAAAACATCACAAAATACCAAATATATGGAGTAAATTAAACCCTGTTACCATATTCAATAGAATGCAGCATTTGTTTTGTTAAATATCAAAATTGTCTACCACCAGCCCCCCTCCCACACTCTTCCTTATTTTTGGGCTCAGAGTGCATGAAGTGCAGTGCAATACAGTATAAACCCAGTGGAAGTTCATTTTTAATACCTCTTATAGATTTTTCATAATAAAAACATTTAAAAGTCACAAAATATTTGAGTAAATTACAACCATTTCCTCTAAAACCGACTAAAATGCAACATTTGGTTTTTTAACACTAGAATACGCTACATTTGTGAAAAAAGGTAATAAGTACCTTCTTATTTCATATACTCTTTGTACCGTATTGCACTAATGAGACAAGTATAAACAATTCTGGTGAAGAACTTCCTTATACAGCATTTGGTGTTTTTTCTCAGGATAGACCTGTTAAGCCATTGTAGTCCCCTTGCACACTCGCGTTTTGCCTCACAATCAATAAGATATTGTGTTTGAAATCCAGTGGAGGTTCTCTTTTCTAATACATCTGATAGCTTTTTATATTTTTTTGTTTGTGGTTTAAAAGATCAAAATTTTCCTGTAGCCTACTTCCACCACCAAAGGACGTCCCCTCCCAGACTGTCTCCGTCTTGGCACACAGTGGTATTAAGGTTCTGAGTGGCAGTTTATACTTTTAAATAATATTTCTATTTTTTTCTTAAAAAAATGTTTAAAAGTCACAAAATACTGGAGTAAATAACACCTAATTTCCCATAGCCCCACCAGCAGTGGACACAACACTACACACTGGAGTAAATGACAACCATATTTTTTAATCTAAAACCTCGTTAGAATGCAGCATTTGGTGTTTTGAATATCATTTTTTTTTATTATAAAACTTGTACTTTTGTTGACTTCAAAATGAGCAGCACCAGTGATGTCAGTCCAAAAATGCAATCATCGTCTGTATTTAAGATAATTATAAAACAAGAAAAATGGGAAATTATTGGTGCAGCCTACAAAAGAAAATTAATGTAAAATTTTTTTTTAGAAATTAGCTAAAAAATATAGAAATGTAGAAGTTTTTAAATTATTGGTGCAGCCTGTGTCTATGCCCATGGTACTGGATATGTATTCCAGCGGAGGTTCGATTTTTTTAATACATAATTATGATAGTTCTGTCTAATAGTTTTGTATGTGTTTTCAATAAAAGCAATTGAAATATAGGAGTAAATAACAAAAATACTAGAATACAGCATTTGGATTACACAAAAATTTTATGTTTAAAATGTTTTGTTTTTTTTTAATAAAAACATTTAAAAGTAAAAAAAGTCATAAAATATTACAGTAAATAACTATACTTTTATTCTAAAATAAACTCTAGAATGCAGCATTTGGTTTTAAAGGGAGTATATCAGGAAAAAATAATATTAATGTCTTAAAAAGATAAAATAATTATTAAAATTGATTAAAGCATCTCATTTATCATTAATACATAAAGACTAAATTATTTGGTATATCAAATCCATCAAAACATGACAAAATTGATATTTAAATTGGGGTGGTAAATTTGAAACGGAATTCCCATTCTAAAATAGACAGTGCTTAAATACTGTTTGACAACCTTCACATCATCATTCATACTCTTTCTAAGATGAAACAATTTTAACTACGTGTAAACCTGTAAAACGGATCAAATTGAAATCAAAATGAAATCTCGCGACTCATTTAATACGTCACAAAATATGTTGAAATTGTTAATTTCGAAATCTATGAGAAATCTTTTTGAATGAGTGATATCACCTATTTGAAATGAATGAGTGATATTACTCAATCAAATAAATGATATCACTCATTCAAATAATTGATATCACTAATTCGAATTTAAAGAAGTGATACCACTTAGTTGAATGAGTGATATCACCTATTCGAATGAGTGATATCACCTATATGATTGAGTCATATCACCTATTCGAAACAAATCAGTGATATCACTAAATGAATAGGTGATATCACTTATTCGATTTATCAATCAAGAAAAAACAGACTGATCCCTGCTTTAATGATTCAGCAGTGAATATATGACCCTCAGTCGCCAAAATAAATGGTCTTATAAAATGATTAAAGAATAAGCCAATATACATTATACATTCACAATAATATTTATTTTATAACATTATATTTTTTTTACACGATATATTTGATATTTCTATTTTATATTCTCGTTATAGATCTTCATCTATATTTTATCAAATAAATTAACATCCTTGGGAGAAATCATTGTCTAAATTCTTTTTGAATAAGTGATATCACTCATTCGAATAAGTAATATCACTTATTTGTTTTGAATATGTGATATCATTTATTCTAATAAGTGATATCACCTATTCGAAATGAATGAGTGATATCACTTATTAGAATGAGTGATATCACTCATTCGAATATGTGATATCACTTATTCATTTCAAATGAGTGATATCACTTATCACTCAATCGAATAGGTGATATCACTCATTCATTTCAAATGAGTGATATCACTTATTCGAATGAGTGATATCACTTGTTTGAATGAGTGATATCACCTATTAGATCACTTATTGAGGTTAAATAGTGAAATAAACGCTCCTACGCAGATGCATTACTATTTAAAGGCCCATCGCCGGTAGCTCCTACACACAGTATTATAGGCGGGGCTTATCACTAGCAGCCGACAAGTTTACTACAGTTATTTGATAATACTCTTGTCCAACATAAGCTGTAACTACCAGCATAGCCATAGATGATACTGCCTATTGCAAGTTAATACACACTGAATTTCTTGTAAATATAATTGATTGATATTATGGAAGTTAATCTAAGCAACAATGTTTATTGTACATTCAGGTTCCTCAGTATTATGGATTAAAATAAAGGTTTCCCCAAATTAAGTACAGCAAACACAGCACTCAAATATATTGCAATGGACATCTTATCTGCATGCATAATAAACAAAATTGCTAATTAGATACATCCAATTTACAGTTTCATGCTGGGCTACATATAACACATCTCTGGTCATGATCAAAGAGATAAAGTGAAATTATTTGGGTCAAGTTCCATGGATTAGTACATTATTTACTGAGAGAGAATAAAACTATTTATGAAAAATGGTTTATCGTATTTATTATGGACTTATATCAAACAGGCATACATGTTGTAATGAATGGTAAATAAATTGCTTGGACACAAGTAAAGGACAAACAATTATTTGTGAGACAAAACATAAAAAGATTGAAAATACAGAAACCCCTTTAACATAATAGAATGACCCATTCCATTTAGGTTCACAATTTCCCTGGCAAAACTTACAAATGGAAGAAAATGTGGAAATACTTTGAAGGTTTAGAGGGAACAATTTCGTATATTATTTCATTTATTTGATTATAATGAGTGTGATTTCAAGATCATTTAGTTTCACCAGACTGGTCAATTAATGTTGATGAAAATAACTATAGTTAGACACAGAACTTAAAGGAATAGTTATTGTCAGATGGCATTCAGGACAAAAATTGAGGCACAGATGGGGAAAGTGGGGAAGTGATTATGATGCTGATGATGATGATGATGAAAATAAATACATTCCTGTAGAACAATTATGGATATTGTTTCATGTCCGTTAATAACATTTCAACATCAGTTTTGGCTAGGTGAATTTTCATTTCCTAATCAAAGAAACAGTCATTTACCAAAACGTAGATACAGACAATATTGGAATATGTTTTCAAATGTAGGAGTTTGGTTCCTACTTCATTATGTAAGAAAAAAAAGCAAAGAATATTAAACCAACCAAGATCTAAATTATGCCAATTTGTGTTCTGAACCTAGTACATGGTTCATACACAAACACCCAAGGCCACCTATATAGCACTAAGTGTTTTTAATTGAAGGCTGTGACATAAGAACTGTATAAACAATAAAATGACATTTCATTTGCTAAAACACAAAACTAAAAGTTATTTCCAAAAGGAAGCTATTGTGAATTATGGGATTTAAAACAATGATCAGCCAAGGTAAGTGTGAATTGTAACTTATTTACATCCAAATAAAAAAGCAAGTATGCATGTATCTGAGATAAGCCATAAACTACAATGTATAATCATTTGTTTATACATGTATATGAAAAAGGCAGAAATATTATGAAGATTGATCTTCCTAAACATGTAATTCACAAACTGAAAGTCAAACGCATTATTCTACTCTGAGATATCAAACACTGCATGGCTCCTCACAAGTAGGTTATACACATCTCCAAGCAAGTGTTGCTGTTTACACCACGTGACAAGGGTCAAACGGGGTTCAAAATTCAAATATTTAGCAAATTTTCCTTGATATTTCAATTTTGTAAGGACTACTACTACTTTGTTTCTGGGAGCTTTTATGAATAAAGGGCATTTTTATAAAGACAAAATATGTCCCTACAAATGCACTTCTTTTTGAAAATAATGACATATTTGTTACTATGTTTTACAGAAAAACATCTCCCAATTCAACATTGTTGCAAAAAAGAGCCACCATTTGAAATTAGGCTCCTCCCATTTCTTTTTATAGAAAAGTTTGGGGTTTAAGTAGATCTCTATCTACATAACACAATCGTATATTGGTACAAACATGCTTAAAAGAAATATTAATTATTTAGCATTGTTATGTTTTTTGATAATAAGTATTGTAACTTTGTCACTTAATACCGACAGGCACAATGAAAATTTTCCCCTTGGAGCGCAAGGTTACTGTTTAAATGGGTTATTATGTCACGTACTTGTTAATTTTAATTAGGCGGAAATAACCGAGTGTTTTTCAACCTCTCAATCGGAATATAGCTCGTCATTAACGTAAACGTTCGACACGATAGGCGGAAATAAACGAGCGATATTCCGATTTTTTCAATATCACGGAATTTACCGGGTATATTCGATTAGTCCGAAATCGAAGTGCTAACCAATCAGACTTCTTCTGTTAAAACATTCAGTGATTGGTCTGTTTTTATCAAAAGACAAGGAAGACTATGTCAACCCAGCTACAATGATTTCGATATTCAGGGTAAGACATTTTGCGTAAACATTGAAATGAAATATTTGTAAAGGGCACCGTTTTAAATCGCCCATGAATAATACTCTATTTTATCTCGCTATGGTCACATTTCAAAACGAAAGTAGAAACGGACATTACCCAAGTCGGCCAATTATGGTAGCCAAGGCCCGTAATGGGGAGAAGTCTAACAATTTACAACGCTTTAACACTCCGTCCCCTGGTGTCTATTTAAATTTTGATCAAGCGCAGCTGCATGAAATATGACTGACTGTCAATCACACGAGTCGTTACCTCGAACTCGACATAAGTAAGTTTTTAACATGACATTGTTCTTCAAGTCTTTATTGTACAGAACAACACACGCGTGTTTGTGCAAGTAATGCCGCGATTTTGCGGGCATCGGCGTTGATATAGGGTAGCCCCTGTGATATAAATAAAACAAATATTGAAAGAGTTATTCTGGATTAAATAATGTTTAATGATAATTTGCATCATGTTAAGTTACGAGTTCAGTGTACCAATGGTATTTATTTGCGTAGTCGTGCACAGGCGCTGACCCAGGCTTTGTGGAAGGGGTAGGGTGGTGGTTTGGGGGTATTGCCTTATCTTTTGATAAATGTGAGGTACACAATATTTTATGTTTATTGAAACACTTTATGGTAACACAGGAGAGTGACTAATGTCACAGCATGGCCTACTATCAATTTCAGACTGGAAGTTGGGGTTTTTTTTGTGTTCATTCTCACTGAAATTAAAAGGGGATTGGGAAGGGTGTAGGTTGGGCCAAGTATATTTTTTCACAGAGATGAGAACATAATTCAAATTTCAGGCTATACATCTCTAGATCCTCCAGTGTATAATGAAAGCAATTCATAAGGTTATTTTGTTTGTTTGAATATTTAACTTTATTTTTAATGCTATAGAGAACTAACAGGTGACCAGTTAACATTCACCACTTTTTCCTGGGATTCTTGAGGGTTAAATGAGATGCAGTTTCGTATATTGTCATGAAGAATGGCCTGGTGAGACGTAGTGTTGTATATATATATCGTCACGAAGAATGGCCCAGTGAGACGCAGTGTCGTATATATATCGTTTTGAAGAATGGCCCGGTGAGAATTCTGACTCGCAACCCCTTGATTGATTGGTAGTCAAATATGCTAACGGCTGAGCTAACCAAAATTGGAACCCAGTTCATAATGTTAAATCATTGAAACACTGTCCAGATAATAGTAATTATAACCAATTGCTTCTCAATGCTGAAAGTATACCAGGTAACCATCTTTCTATTTGAATACAAATTACAGTGCAGGTGATAATAATGTTCTTAAATTGATTGGCATATAATACAGGTATATATGATATGTGAGAATTGTGTGTATGCGAGGAGATGTCATGATATGTAAGAAAACATTTCTGTTTAGGAGGGTGCATATATTTACATGTGTTTAAGAGTGGGGTAGCAAACAATCACTTGTAACAGCTTATATGAATTCCTCCACCCAAAGATCCTCCCCACCCTCCTGATGAGTATGTGACTTTGTGCCAAATGGACATCATACCATGAGTGTGAGACAAAATACTTCAGTATATCTGTACTTATAATGCATTAGTCCGTTCTAACCCCTGCAACCCACAGACTGGGACAAAGCTGGACTTTGACCTTACTCTCTACAGAACCTATGTAAAAGCCCTACAAGAGACACTTTAATATCGGCAAAAAATATTTTGCCCTCCACGGATCATGCCGTTGTTGCTGATGTATTTTCCCCACTATTGACTCTTTCTGTCTTTCAATTGGCATGAGATTTCACTGCTCTGGTATAATATAGATAAACACTGCTCAAGATCCAATACTTCCCAACAAGATGCCCCACAATAACCCTACTGATTCTGTCCTCTATCTTAGCACCACTGTCATCATCTATGTACTGACCTTGGAGCAGGGCTGGGCAGGATAACAAATTAGTGATACCAAAGAATGCACTGTCATTATATGACTCGAAAGTGAAGCAGTAACTCGGATTTATATAATATGTACAAGTAAATTTGTTGGTAACAGCTATTAATCAGTAATAACCTTCTATATAGAGAACATTTAAGCGATGATTTTGGTCTCAGTTGTTGAATGTGATAGCTTAACAAATCCACAGCAATGTTAAAAATACCTTTATGTCCTTGAATTATAATCTATGTGACTTGTCATTATTACAATTTATCTAATAAATCATCTGAATAAAACACTTGACAAAAAAATCATTAATGTTCAATTTCAGGGCATGGTGTCTGATGGATAATGGGTGCTAGTGCATCACTACAGCCAAACGCCAAGTCCAACACCCTTGTATCTAGAGTTGACCTCACAACCAGCTCTACAGCTAGCCTCACCAGTGGTTTTATTTCTTTGGAAGAAGAGTTAAGTCACACCACTAGTGTTACAGGAAGTGCATCTACAGGATATTCAGCCATGGGTCCCAAAGTACTTACATCAAGGCCATCGCAAATGATCCGGTCTATCACGAAGCAAGAAGAAATGGATGAATTAAAACAAGAAACGGAAATAGTTAACAAAACTCCTGCATTAGGAAAAGCAATGGACGGTTTTGAAGAGTGTAAGAAAAGTCTAACAGATGAGTCAAAAAAAAACTCACAACATTTTAGGAATCTCAACAAGCTATTAAATAAAAACATTATTGAAATGTTCACAAGGTTTGGGAAAGATGAGCAAAGAACTGTAATGGGAAATAGACTGGCTAGAATAGGGTAAGATCTTTATGTATCAGTTTCACATGCTGTGTTAACACTGTCAGAATTAGTTTGACTGATGTTGTTTAACCCTTTACTCCATTGATACGCTTTTCCGGCACCAATCACGGAAGACCTTTGAAAACAGTGCAGGAAGAGTTCAGATTGCTTGTCACGAGCGATCTGAACACTTGCTGCACTGTTTTCCACTCTGTCAGTTAATATATACATAATTCATCCAAATAATTCAAAAGCATTCTATATTAGGTGTCCAAAGGCGTCTATATTAGAGGTGTCCAAAGGCGTCTATATTAGAGGTGTCCAAAGACCTCTATATGAAGTAAAGGGTTAATGGCTGGTGGGTCCGGGGGCATGCCCCCAATGAAAACATTTCAATTTGCTGTACAATTTGGTGCAATCTGTTGCATTTTAGACATCTTTCTGCATAAAATTTTTATCATTGGAAAAAAATATGCTCATTTAAATTGTTCTTTGTTGCCATTGCATATATATAGGATCTTACCTGAGTTCATATTTATTATTGAATTTATTAAACAAGTTGTTAAAAATATATTATGCGAGGCTCTGCCGAGCAATATATCATTTTTCCCTATGAGTTCGATAAACTCTGACATTAATAAATGGACACGAATGTAAGATTTATTGTATCACATTTATCGGAAGTGATATTATACTAAGTTAATATATAAAATTATTTCGTGGATTTATAACACTCTTGCACTGTAAACAATGTGATAAACATGTATATATATTGTTAAGTGAATTAGAAAGAACAATCAATTGTTTGACTTGTACTTTTTTCCTCTGGTATTAATCAATTTTTGAGAAAGAAATGCCATCAGAGGTACAGAATTCGGCGTATGATATGGTAAATTTGCCATGTCGAGTGACAAATTTTAATGTTCATGACATTGTGTACTTAGCGATTATTCTTAGTCGGCTACTGACGTTATATAAAACATACTAGGCTACACTTTATTATGCCAATAAAAACATTGTGCATCATCAGAGATTTAATAATTTTATTAAAATACCCAAAACCTGAATTGATGTTGAAGGTGGTCGTAATTCGTCATCATGGATTGTAATTGATCACATAATTCATGGTGCAGGAGTGACATACAATGTATTATTTTATTATTAACCGTGTGTAATATCACTTTAAATTCATCACTCCCTGTTTTCTGTATACCGAAGCTCTTGTATGTAAATTGCCACAGTGCTTTCTGACTGGTACGAATATATAAAAATGACATTGACTTTTCTTTGTTAAATGATATTATTTTGAGACACTACATTAACGGTATATGATGACCCACATATATATATCCAATTTTTGTTGTCTCTTTTAAGAGGTGATCTGTTAAATAAATGGTAGGCGTAAAATTTTCCTTGGTTTTGTGATAAAACGAATCTTACATTCATGCTCATTTATTAAACTCTTCTGAATGGGGGGTAGGGACTATAATGCTCGCATATTTTTTCAAATTTGTGTAATATGATTATAAATAAGCATGAATATGAGATCCTAGTTATTGATATGAGCATACTGTTATTTTGTTTCCAGGTTTGTGCCAGCCCTTGTGGAATACTACAACCTGATAATTGATGAGGAGGACATTCTTGCCATCACCAACCCGTTTGTAGAGGAAGCTCATCGAGAGAAAGATAATGCCAGTCTGCTGGTGCTGGCCATCCGAGAGATACTGTGGAATTTTTCTGACAGTAGTCACCGTTTTTCAGAAGAGATATCAGAGACAGATTTATTTTCAAAACTTGCGAATGACCTGGACGGTGTGTTTGATGATGGACTAGAGCAACTTGAGGTTAAAAAATTATGAAATTTGTGCCATTGATTTATTTACTTTTTACAGTATCCACTCCCTGTCCTGATATATATATATATATATATATATATATATATCAGGCCTTCTAAAATTCCAAAATGCAAATCGGTCCAGGTTTTTTACTACCGTAAGAATCGCACTTATTTATAAAAAAATCACTAAAATTGCCTTACATTATGCCATTACATGTATGCATACCCCACCCACCATGTCAGCTGCATCGTGTATTTCTCCGTTTATTTATTAATAGGAAACGATTTCAAGTTTATTTGTGTATTATTTATAACATACTTTATCACAATGTGTACATTTTAATGACTGACATTATGTTTCCGCTTTACTGAATAATTTTCATTATATCAAAAATGTTCGATCGAACCGGAAGTGATGTAAGTTTCGGAAGCTGCGTGAAATAATCACCGTGGAAACCAATGTAACGGTTCAACCACAAAAATAAACCATTCAGAACCTGTCCCACATCAAAACAAAATCGGTCCGGCTTTTATCACTTTCATTAATTAATGTCATTAATTTTATAATTAAAAATTATTTTTTTTAAAAATGAAACAAACAAGTAACACCGCACGTTTTATCAAATATTTTAATGACGCAAACAATATTCGGTCCGACCGTCCCAGCTTTGGCTAGCGGTATATCAAAGAAATATACGAACGCAAACACAGTCTTTTGATGAACCGACAGAACGCTATGGGTCACTGATCACACATCTAAGGCGTGCTACATATAGACTCTTCCGATAAACTCCCCTAATACCGTCAATGGTTTAGTCGAAATTGTCATCATTTCGCACAGCAGGTGACAAAACAAACGGATTATTGGGTCAAATTATATTGCCGCAAGGCGTATTTCGCAGGTCAGTATGGCATGGTAAGAGCAATTTATGAGATTTTATACGACCGATAGAAAATATCTGGACCGATTTTTTATTGAACTTTGAAAATATCTGGACCGATTTTTTATTAAACTTTGAAACGAAAACCGGTTTTGAACTTCTGAAATCGGTCCAAAAACCGAAAAACCGGCAATTTTAGAAGGCCTGATATATATATATATATATATATATATTCTGTATTCATATCACACATGCTGTACAGGGTTCTCCACAGGAAGGAAAGCAAGCGCTGAGGTAAGAGCGCGTAAATACCTTCAACCATTTTCAAGCGTTGTGTAAGGCTCTTAATGGAATATATATATTTCACTAGTAAAACTTGTATTAATCAGTTTAAGTCATCGTATTTAGTATGTTTCATTTTAGGTATTAAAATGAGAAAAGATATGCAAAGAAAAATAATGCTTTAGAGAAAAGTAAGCTTTTGCAAAATTTTGTTAAAGAGTTCAAAAGCTAGGGAAATACCATTTCTGATAGTCAAGTGCTGGGTGCCCCTGTGATAAAATGGCCTGTGGAAAAGCCTGCTGTATTTCTGAAATTAACATAAAATAATGGATGTTACAAAATAGTCCCAATATTTAGTTTTTACTAATTTATTTTTAGGCTTGATTGTGGTAGAGGTTAGAGCTTGTATGAACCTCTCTTGAGTCTGCTTTCTGGGTAGAACCAGTACTGGGTGTTGATTAATGAGAAGCATCGGATCAAGCTGGGGATCGAACCCATGAGCGGCCAACAGTATCCATTACATTAACGCCCCACAATATTTGATAATCATACCAACTGTATGAACTTTAACATTAAAAAAAAAAACTAGTTCTGAAGTGATATCTTTATTCTATATTCAAAACAAGCTATCCTAGCTGACAAGTCACTCTTGGTGGCTTTAATGGATGATCTGGTATGCTCTTTCTGTTCGAAGGATACAAAGATTCAAAGAAATCTATAGTTTGTGTCCTGTCTGATTAGGCCATTATAAATTAATTGCTTGATTATCATCAATTTTTTTCTTTAAAATGGGGAGGGTGGGAGGATTTTATTTTTTATTTTTATTTTTAAAATTTTGGATGTTTTTAATAAAAAAAAATTTTTTTTTAAATTATTATTTTTTTATGAAAATAAAAAGGACCAGGGTGGCATGAAAATTAGGGGGCAGGTAGGGATGATAATCTAGTAATTAATTTATTATGGCCTAAACCATTGCATCATCTCACCTTCTGTGCCCAGATATGAATACAAATTTGCTGCATCTCCAGGAGTGTTGGTTATGTATTGTCTTATTTTTGAATCCCAGATTTCATTTTTGAGAGAGGGAACACTTTAAGTTTGGTACTACAGGATGTACAGTCTTGGGAAGATGATTCTGTGCGGCCAATTGTCGTAAAGCATTATCAGTGAGGGTACTATACATTTGCTGAATTATTATTTCAGGATGATGAAGACCTGTTTGCATTCAGTTCTGCTGTTGGCATCCTTCACAACTGTGCCCGGAACGAGAATATTGATAAGGAAAAGTTTAGAGATGCAAAGGCCATTGATAATCTGCTACCCTTCCTGCAGTCGAAACTAATTTGTAAGTTTGTTAGAATTATTATGGTTAACTTATAAAACTGAAACGTTGACAAGAAAACACCAGTTGTAGAGATCTGCTATCCTTCATGCAGTCAAAACTTATTTATAAGTTTGCATACATGCAATTATAATGGAAGACTTGTACATATCTGCTACCCTTCTTGTAGTATAAATAAACATCAAATAAAACCAGTGACAAAAAAAGTCTACAAACTTGTCAGACACCCTACATATATGTGTTGAAAAGGTGTTAAACCCTATATAAAAAGGACATGAATCTTACTTACAATGTGTATAAGAATTGAACTTTTTTAGTTTATACTAATTTATTTAAGCTTGGTTGCAATGAAAGCTCAGAGCTTCTATGAACTGCTCTCGAGTTAGCTTCCTTGGTAGAACCAGTACTGAATGTTTTTTTTTTATGAGAGACATTGGTCAACCAGGGGATCAAACCTTACACTAACACCCTACATTTAAATGTAACTTTTCTTTAATGTAACTTATAAGTTATAAAGATCCTATCAGTGTTGTGGAGTAGTATTTCTATTTTGTTTCCAGATGTAAAGATGATAACTCTACTTGCCCTCGGCAATATGATCACTGAAGACCAAGTTGACAAGCTTGCTGCTGACACAGATGTGTTTGATTTCCTTCTTGAAGCCATAAAAAATGCAATAAGATCCGAGGAAAGGAAAGAACACGGATTTCACTTATCAGAACTTGTTGGTGGTCTAGCATCTCTGGCCCAGAGTGACAAAAATAAAGAACTTATTATGGCAAAGAAGCCTCTGCCCATGATTCGTAACATTTTGGAGGGAAAACATGTGGCTGAGGTACTGGCCGCTGTAAAACTTGTATGGGAACTGGCATTCTTGGAATCAAATAAAACCAAAATAGTGGTAAGAACATATGTTTGTCAAAGGACTTGAATTGATTATGATTTCATTTTGTAACTACTGTTTTTATGTTTAGCTTATTTATTTTACTTTGAATACGAAACAAGTTATTACGAGTGAAATTTCACAGGTGTCAGTAACAAGTGTATCAACCATGCGCCTGGATTCATGAACTCGTTATTGACACGTGCGAATTTTCACTCTTGGGGGTAGCTTCTAAAAATGGAAAAATTGCATAAAAAAGTCTCAGGCTTGAAATTTTGACAGTAGAAGACAGATGGCACTGTTAACATATATAAACTTTCTTTGAAATCGGATGACATGTTCTGCACTACAATTACCAGTATGTAAGTGATGAGTTTTCAAAGTCCCAGAGTGTATTTCTCAGGCAATAATGGCATGAATAAACTATACCAGCTGTTAATCCAACTATGCATATTCTAGTGTTTCCATATATAAATCACGTTATAGACACATGCATGTTCAATGTTAATCTGGACACGTTACCTGCATACTGCACTTTGCTTTGAAAATTGTCTAATAAGTAATCTGAGTGTAATTGTTTTAAAAAAAACAACATTTTGCTTTATTTTAGAGGGACAAGGCTTTAATGTCATCTTTAGAAAAATTAAAAAGTGAAAATGGAAACATTGATTATGACATTAAAAATGCAGCAAGAAGTGCCTGGTTTGTAATTGTAGGCAAGGATGAGAGAATAAAGGGTGGTAAGTATACTTTTCTATTTAGTAGTGAGTGTGAAAATACAGTCTAGACTTGCTGAACGACCCTCTCTGTGTAACGACTCCCTGTCTTTTGCAACTGTAATTTTTCCTCTCAACTATTTTTACTAAATACATGTAATTGGTTTGTATATAATGACATCCTGCCTTGCACAACAGACGACCCTAAAATCTGTCTCCCTAAATCAATAGTTGTTGTTAAATCATCCTGTATATAACCAACTTGTTTTTCACAGGTTTTCTAAATAATAATTGATCATTTATTTGGTCACAGCATGAGGTGATAACTGCACCTAAATTCAACATGTGTGTAATGACATGATAGTTTTTTATTAACTGATTTACATTTGTTGCTGACAAAAATAACAAAACGTCACATTATGATAATAAGTTTGTAGTCAGTAGAACTAACCAAGCTCTTCTGATTGGGTCCGTTAAATAGCAATGTTGGGAAAGCCACATATTAGCCATTGATTGGTCAGATACTTCAACTGAAAGTTTGAATGACGTCACAGTTTAGTAAGCGTTCAAATGCTATGAATTGTGGGACAGGCATAGAATTCCCTGCTTTTTCATTGGGGGTTAATAGACCTGATTTGGGAGATATAAGGTTTTTGGAAAGACTGATTAGTTTGTGCCTTTACTTTACTGGATTTGACTCAATGTTCAAACTTATTTCAACTTATAATGTCTAATTCATTGGTGAATAAAACCTTTGTTGATCATCGTCATCAGCAATATTGATGGTTACGTGTATCGGGATAACTCGCAGTAAATGTCTATAAGATAATATTAAAAAGCCTCCAATTATTACTACATGCATATAAAATATGAATGATTTCGAATCTGCCATAATGTGACAAAAAACAACAATGTTTTAATTGTAGTATTAAAATCGAAATGGAAATCTGATTCTAAAAATAAAAAACTCACCATCTCCTTGATGACCTTCACCTTGTTTTTCAGACTCTTCTAAAATGAATAAAATAAAACAATATGTAACTTATGACGTATCATGTTGTAATTAAATCGCTTAAAAAGTATTGCTGAATTTTGAGTTGAAAAATTATTTTAGTCTAAGTGTGTGGACCAAGTAAA
Organism: Panopea generosa; assembly: GCA_029582155.1. Taxonomy (NCBI): domain Eukaryota; kingdom Metazoa; phylum Mollusca; class Bivalvia; order Adapedonta; family Hiatellidae; genus Panopea; species Panopea generosa. Next base: position 38,437,316 of record CM055906.1, read on the forward strand.
GAAATCACTTTAAATATGTGATTTTGGCATGTTTTGATAGATATCTTTACAGCAATAAGAACTCGGTGAGTATGATGATGATGATGATGATGTTGATAATAATGATAAAAATGATATTGGAAAAAGATGTTTTTTGCTAATTCTAAAATCCCCCCCCCAGATATACTTCCTTTAAATGATGATCTACGAGTAAATGAAACAATGCTCTGTATTTTACCATAAACATGTTTTGAACAATATTTTATTGAAGTTGAATCAATGATAAGTTCCAAGAAGCGAAGTTCGAGTCTTGCGCCGTCCATCAGAGGTGCTCCTGCAGCCGACATCAAACCAGGGGGTAAACACATCATGTTCAGTTATAACTGGGGTGACAAGGAAACTGTTCTAAAGGTATTTATCTGTCAAAAACACAGTGAAATCAAGCTTTACTATCTCTATTAAACGGTGTCTAAGGTTGATACTTTTTTGTTGCCGTGAGCTAATCAGTCGTCAGAATGGTATTTAGGGTCCTGTGAATCCGTCTGTGTATAAGGCCGATCTTGTCCGGGCTAAAACTTCCTCATCAATAGAGGGATTTTGTAATAACATGGCACAAATGTTCACCATAGTCGGATTATGTGTTGCATGCAAGACCCAGGTAGCTAGCTGAAGGTAACATTTAGAGGTTAAAGGTCAGAAATAGGTTCAAATTTTGTGTCAGCTCTATATATTCTAAACCACTTGACAAGATTTTGAAATAGCATGGCACATATGTTCGCCATAATCAGAGGGTGTGTTGCTTGCAATACTCAGGTCTGTAGTTTAAAGGTCAAGGTCACACTAAGAGTTTAAAGGTCAGAAATTGGTACAAATTTTTTCTTGTAAACCACCTGACAAGATTTTTAAAAAAAAATAGCACAAATGTTCACCACAATCAGTAGATGTGTCCCACGCAATGCTAAGGTCATTAACTCAAAGGTCAAGGCTACACTTAAGAGGTTAAAGGTTAGAAATAAGTACAAAATTTTGTGTTCAAGCAATATAAGGTAAAAAAAGGTACACATTTTTTATGGCAACTCCATATCTTAACCACAATCAGACGATGCTTCGTGCATAAGATCTAGGTCCGTTGTTCAAAAACCTAGGGTTACACTTAGAGGTTAAAGGTTAGAATTAGGTAAAAGTCAGAAATATGTACAAAATTTCCTGTCTGTTTCGTATTAGGTATAAAAAAAGTACATCAGGCTTCTCCACAGGCTGTTTAAGCACAGGGGCACCCCAGCGCTTGACTGTCAGAAATGATATTCCCGTAGCGCTTGAATTCTTCCACAAAATTTTGCAAAAGCTTACTTTCCTCTAAATCATTATTTTTCTTTGCATATCTATTCTTTTTTTAATGCCTAAAATGAAACATACTAAATATGATGACTTTAACTGATTAATACAAGCTTTACAAGTGAAATATATTTCAATGAGTGCCTTACACAGCGCTTGAAAATGTGTTGATGGTGTTTACGCGCTCTTACCCCACACTTGCATTCCTTCCTGTGGAGAACCCTGTCCATATCTTGTTAACCACTTGACAAGATTTTGAAATAACATGGCACAATTGTTCACCACAATCGGATGTTGTTTCATGCATAAGATCTAGGTCCATAGTTCAAAGCCTAAGTCACACTGGTCAGAAATAGGTACGAAATTTCCTGTCTGCTCCATATTTCTAACCAACTTGACAAGATTTTGAAATAACATGGCACATTAACATTCACCTTAATCAGATGATGTGTTGCGTGCAAGATTCAGGTCTGAAGCTCAAAGGTCAAGGCAATATTTAGAGGTTAAAGGTCAGAAACAGATACAAAATTGTGTGTCCACTCTATATATTCCAAACCACTTTTTGAAGATTTTGAAATAAAAAAACACAAATATTTACCTTACTTAGATGAATTGTTGGGCATAAGACTCCGGTCTCTTGATCAGAGCTTAAGGTAATATTTAGAGGTCAAAGGTCAAAAATAGGTAAAAGATTTTGTGTCCACTCAATATTTGTAAACCACTTGAAAGATTTTGAAATAACAAATGTTCACCATAATCAGATAATCCGTCATGGGCAAGACTTGGGTCCATAGGTCAAAGGTCAAAGTCACTCTTAGGCATTCAAAGTCAAATATAAGTACAAAATTATTTTTTATGGCAACTCAAAATTTTGTAAACCACATGACACAATTTGCAATAACATGGCACAAATGTTCAATTGTACGATGTGTCTTGTAAAAGACCAAGGTCTGTAGCTCAAAGATCACTGTCACACTTGGAGGTTCAAGGTCAGAAATTCCTGTCCGCTTCATATCTTGTAACTTGCCATAAATGTTCACCATAATAAGACGTTTTATCACAGGTCTGTACTGGCGGAGCAGATGTTACAACTATGTGGCATCTTGTTAGCTTGATTTTTCGCAGATTAAAAGAACTTATGCTATCATGTGTCAGTGTCCCAGTATCCAGAAAAATATGTGTTAGTTATTTTTTCTTAGATTCTATCAGATACTGTGTTATGAGTACTTTATATGATTTCATTCTCGCATAAACTGTATACTTTAGATACAGCTTTAAATCATTATAAGCCCCGGTTGTATACTTGATTTTGTTCTATTTAGATATACCATATACTGAGTTCAGAAGGGTTACCAATATGGATTGACATAAAGGAGATGAACAAATACACCAATCTGTTGGAGGGGATGGCAAAGGCTGTGGAGGAAGCCTATGTTATACTTGTCTGCTTCTCTGAGAAATACAAGAACAGTCAGAACTGCAGAACAGGTAACGGACATACCATATATGTAACCACAGTAACTGCCAATGAGTTTTATGCACCAGTTTCTGTTTCACCAAGAATTTACTTAAAAACTAAACTTGATTTATTTTGACTGGCTATTTATCTGTTATATAATGAATATCTATGAAACCATCTGCAATTTTACTGGAACCAGTGTAAAATCATGATCACTTTCTGTTTTTCTGAGATTTAAGTTTTTAAGTATTTATATGTTGATGAAACTACAAACAGGTATACAAACCTGAATAAATTAATGTAAATTTGGGGTTGTCATATATATATTCATGTACAGACAAATCTGTCTTAAGCAGCCAGTCATGGGAAGGAGCGAAAGTGGCTTTTTAAAGCAGGTTGTTGCTAAATGAAAGTTTATTAGCTGTAAAAGCATAGAAATTGGAAAAATACAGGTTAGTTTGCTGTAAAAGCATAGAAATTGGAAATTGCAAATGTGGCTGCTTAAGACAAGTGGCTGCTTAATAAAGGTGGCGGTTTACACAGGAGGTTCGGCTATATGTTAAAATATGAAAGTGAAAATATTTTATTTTCTAGAGGCTGATTATGCATATACAAAGAAGAAAGAAATAATCCCACTGAAAATGCAACGTGGTTACAATCCTGACGGATGGCTTGGGGCCCTGATAGGTGCAAGGTTATTTATAGAATTCTCCCCAAAGTATGACTTTGATGTCAAGATGACTGAATTGAAAAACACTTTAGTAAGTTAAAAATGTTATTTATATTTTAACTAGAATCTAGCCTATTATCAGTATTAAGTCTGAATTGGTGTAAATTGTGTTAATTAGAGGTTAATACAGGACAGAGCTGGGCTGGGAGGTGATAATAAGCCCAAAAAATGAGTAATGGATTATGAATTCTGGGCCGATTGTCATCTCCTGGCTCGGCTAGGCTCTGTTGTGTATTAATGTCTTTAATACACATGTTCCGTTGCACTACTCAAAGGGAGTGATTACGTTGTCACTCTCAGGGATTGTTATCACAAGGCACTGCTCATTCATTTACCACCTCTACATTACACATGTTACTAAATTATTTTTCTTTATATTTTAACCCAGTCTTAAATTTAAAAAAAATAATACATTATTGAAGCATCTTAAACACAAGATTGACTGAAGGATTGATAAAACGTGACAATTTAGTTAAACCAATTGTGCCATTTCGACGTTGTTGTCGGTTTGCAGTTGCTTCCCTTGATTTGTTTACATTGGAAACGAATTGAAATAATACACCAAAAATGTATGCAACACTTACCATATCAGTATTTATTTTAACGAAGAACTCTTTTTTTATGTGTAAAAGAATAATTTTTACTGAATGTACATGTAACTTATCCTGGCTTTCTTTAAATTAGTATATATTCTTTGTCAGTTTATTGTCAATCGTCAAACAAATTTTGTTTTATAGACTTAAGTTTGACATTACATTTCTCTTCAACAAAAAGTCTCCAAGTTTAACTAACGGTTTGCTGGTGACTCTAAGGTCCACACATGTTGATAACACACTGACCATGATGATGTTTTATGTGGCATTTGGTTTCACGCGCACATGTTCATTGGGCCTATTATGATTATGAGTTTTTGGCCCGGGCCGATAAGTGGTATTCAGCATGTGAAAGCAATAACCTGGTTAAAACTCTCATTTTTGTTTATACATGTGTATTAAGAAAATATTGTTTATATTGTAACTTTTAATTCACTGACAGGGCCATAGCTAATCTGAGGCACATTGAGGTGACTGCCATGGTCGTAGTTGTATCCAAATGAATGTGTAGGAGACAGTTTTAATATTTATTATACCCCCAGATACTAAGTATATTGGGGCTTTTTTCATACATATTATTGTGGTCACTATTTCTCAGCAACCATTGGCCAGACTTAATGAAACTTCACAAGTGTGACTGATACCAAGCCTAGTTATGCATATCGTCGGCATGTTGCATGCCAATAATTTTTCAATAAGTTATGGCCCTTTGAATTTTTCAGACAGGTTTGTTGTGGTCGCTATTTCTCTGCAACCATTGTCTGGAATTCAATGACACTTCACAAAAGTGATTGGTTACTCTAATTGGTTCACTATGTCAAAGCGGGCAGCAAAACGGTGTAATAACTGTGTAAGGGTGCCATCTTGGGGTATTCATCACCTTCAGTGATATTTCTAGATTGTCACAGATATGCTTTGTGGATGTGAAGCATTGCCAGTTATATGAGTTGTTTGCTTTTTCATTGTTGATAGTAAACCATGGTACTTAATGTGTTTCATAGAGCTGAAAGACCTTTCATAAGATGACAATGTTGGAGGAATTGTTAAAAGCACTGAGTAAAAAACAGATTGATACATGGGTATGCAAGTTCTTTTTTGTCCTAATGGGTTTCCTGAATGTATTTTGTAAGGTCAGTGCCATATCTTACTTTACTTAAAGTGAACAAAATATGTGGCATGAATTCCTTTTTGTTTGGCTGGGATTTTTATTGCGGATTTCACAATTCATTTTGTTGTATTGTGTTTTCCATTTTTACATGGAAGTGGTCAGTAAATTTACATTATTATGTGTCATGCCAGTAGTCTATTGGACTATCGATGTCGTGGCTGTCCCTGTTTTGTTGTCTGCAGCTGGTCTTGGTTGGCTAGAGGTTTGGAATGACTATATGAGTATGGCAGCTTTATGGAACAAGCATTTCAGACATGATGATTTCAACTGTACACATCCAAATACTGACAAAGTGTACAGAAAATAATTTTCAAACAAAACAAACAAGTTTGCTTTAAGACCATGCTACTGACTGGGGACAGCTTAATAACAAAATAACTTCATGTATACTAGGACAAAGGTAAAGGTCAATAGTGGAAATGTCAAAATTATGTTTACAGGTAAACATTTTGTGTAATAGCTGGTTGGACAAAGTAAAAGAATCTTATTATAAAATTATAAACTGCATATACATGCATGCATCTCTCTGTGATCTTTGATCTTGTCTATAATTTAGAAGTGCATGAATTAAGGCCAAGTATGTAAATCAGGGTCAAGTATGGAAACTAAGGTCAAACATTATTTGATTTTGATATACCATTATGTAATGATTGACTTAAAATGGTTCACTTTTTATACCCGGCCATTCCAATGATGAAGGGGTACTCCTGTGTACCCTTCAAATTTGTTTCTAAATAATAATTCCTAAAAGGGTCTATATATTTAATTACATCTCTCCCCTCTCAGAGAGAGATATTTTGTGTGCTTTCTGTCTGTCCGTTCATTGGTCTGTCTACCTGTCACAAAAACTCCTCTACTTCTTTTGTGGTCAAATTTTGCTGAGAGGGATCAATGTGAAGTCTTGTTGTTGTGCCTTTCCTTTTGTATTCCGGTTCATGTTTAAATGAGTTACAGCCTTTTACATTTTCGGAATTAAAATATTGTCTGGATAACTTCTCCGACATCTGTGTTCAGATTTAGCTGAAGCTTGCTGGGATAGATCAATTTGAGGTCAAGTTTTGCAAAAAAAAATTGTATTCTTGTTCGTTGGTTTTTTAGCTCTACTGGCCAAAGGCCAGAAAGGCTTATGTTATGTCGCGTTGTCCGTCGTCCATTAGTAACACTTTCTCTGAAACCACTAGGCCAATTAAAGAGAAACATCACATGGATGTTTCTATTGCATAGGAAACTATACAGAAGATTTTTTTTTTCGATCTGAAATTCAAGATGGCTGCTGTTACTGAAAATAGTCTAAACTTAAAAAATCTTTTTCTCATGAACAGCCCATCAGATTTTCAAAATGTTTATGTAGTAATGATAACCAATTTCAGTTGTGTTAGATTCGTTCAAATGGTGTCCCTATGGTTAAAAATGACCCCGCCCCGAGGGTTCAATTAGGGGACACATGTCATAATAATAAATATTAATTTTTTAGTTCTACTGGCCAAAGGCCAGAAGGACTTATGCGATGGCGTGTGTCTGTCGTCTGTCATCTGTTGTCTGTTAGCAGCATTTTCTCTGAAACCTCTAGGCCAATTAAACTGAAACTTCACATGGATGTCTCTATTGCACAGAAGGCTATACAAAAGTTTGTTTTTTTTCAATCTGAAATTCAAGATGGCAACCGATTTGAGTTCTGAAGTATCATCTAGTCATAGGAAATAAGATTTGGATCAATAAGGAGAATTGACTTTCCACAAGGGCTAGGGTGGGTCAAAACAGGTTCATATTTGATATGAATTATCCCAATGAGAATGGGTTTAATGTTTGTTCAAATCAATGGACAATTGGATGTATAGAGGCCGTGTAAGGGGTCTTTGAGTTTTACATAGGAATACTATGGGTAAATATGTTGTTCAATTTGAGATCTAAAGCATTGTTTAGTAACAATAAATTTGATTTTGTTCAATAAAGAGGATTGAGGTGGATGGGGCAATAAGGTTAAAATTGGGAATTTTCACAAATTTCCTCTCAATAACCTTTCATTCAAACTAGTTCATATTTGATATAAATTATCCTTACATCAGCAAGGATTGAAGATTCTGCATTTCACGGGGCAGGGATAAATTGGGGCCCTGTAATGTGACTTTTACATAGGAAAATTATAGAGAAAGCTGAATTTTTTCATTTTGCATTCATGTGTACGAAAAAAACTTCTTCTTAAAATCTGAACCATTTCTGCTCATAACAAATCACTAAGAGTGGGTGATTGAAGTTCTGACAAATTAAGGGGCTGGGTTGTGTAAGGGTTCTGTACAGAGGACTATATTTTTTACAGATGAATGTTATGGGAGTTTAAAGTATTTCCTTTTCATAGCAATAAGGTTTTTGCTCAGTATGGGCAGGTGGAGGTATTTATCCATAAGTTGTTAAGATGACCCCCCAAAGAGAGTAAATATTGTGGAATTTCAAAGAGTGCTATGGCCACTATGAGTCAGTAGAGCGTCCTCAGGCCGTCTTGGGCCTATTGTTAGCTCAGCTTAGCTGAAGGCAAGTTTAATTAGTAAAAACTTAAAAAAACTTCTTGTCAGAAACTACTTGCTCGATTTTAAAATAATTTCACCCAAATGTTCCTTGGAAGACCCTTCACCAAGTTTATTCTAACCGTAGTGATTTGTAAAAAAAACATGGCGGCCAGGGGGTGGGGTTAGTTTACTATATAAGCTATAGTAAAAACTTAAAAAATCTTCTTGTCAGAAACTACTGGCTCGATTTTAAAACAATTTTGCAGAAATGTTCCTTGGGTGACCCTTTATGAAGTTTGTTCAAGCCGTTGTGATTTGTTAAAAAATATGACAGCCACAGTGAGATGCTAGTTTACTATATAGGCAGCTGTAGTAAAAACTTCAAAAGCTTCTTGTCAGAATCTACTAACCTGATTTTGATGAAATTTCACTGACATTTACCATGGGTGAACCTCTACCAAGTTTGAACTCTTTTACATATCTGTTATATCTTCAAAACAGATAAAAAAACTACTCGCCCATCTCATTTTTCTGGAATTTTGAGTGTACATGTATTATAAAACCTACTTAAGTTGGGTGACTCAAGGTCAGTCAGGTGAGCGATATAGGGCCATCTTGGCCCTCTTGTTTTACTTAGTAATGGTCCTTTGTATTTTCGTTTTAGGAATAAGAAAAAAAAACCTAGTCAGGAGAACTTTGAATCTATGGTTGGTTTTAGCCAAGACTTTCAGGGAAAGATAGTGTCAAATTGCGCATTTCCCTTTTGTGTTTAGTCCGATGATTTGTGAATGAGTTATGGCCCTTTGCATTTTCAGATTTGAAAAAATTGTATGATGGGGCTAACTTCCCAAACAAACATATTTTAAGGATGGTCTTATGTTTCTGGTTAACTGAATTTTAAAGTAAGTTATATAGACCACCTTGACCTATTTGAGTTATGTTTGCTTTCAGCCTAAAAGACCAACAGGTGTTAGCCCTCAACCAATGCCGTCACCAGTTGTGCAAGCAGATCCACCACCAGTAGTGATACAGCGTTCTAGCAGCATTGTACCCAGAAAAGTGTCTGAATGGCTGAAACATGACGTGGATCATTGGGCTGCAGAGCACAATATGGAGTAAGTTTTGTACTAGCCACACATTCTAGCCATGCATTCTCCAAACAATGCAGAGTTTCGTTAAACTTAATGATATAGATTGATAGTTTAAACTTATTTATTTTACTTCGGTTGTGAAACAATTTCTTACAATTTAGGCAAACCAGTACTAAGCATATGCGGAAAAGTGTCTTGCTCAAGGACACCAAATATAGCCGCGGTAGAGGATCAAACCCACAATATAAATTTATGCTAATAGAACATTACAAAACAGCTTTTATCTTGTTTTTTTTTGAAGAAAAAAAAGTTTTACTTTTCTGTCAGCATCAGCACTACAACATCAATTTTTACAGCCCCAGGAAATGAAGTTTGAGAGGGGGTATATAGGAGTCACTGTATCTGTTGGACTGTCTGTTGGTCAGCCTGAAATACTTTCACAGTTTTCAGTCACATGATTGACACACATGATCAACATCAAGTGCAGATGTGCAAGACAAATTTTGTGACATTGGCTTAATTTCATGCAGAGTTATTTTTGACAGTTTTCGTACAGGCAATTGATTTGAAACTTGGCATATACAATCCGCATTCAGTGTAAATGTGAATACAAACAACACACATTTTGTGGCACTGACTTCATTACATTTAGAATTATTGCCCTGGCACTTAATAAAATATATATTTACCATATTGCAATTTATTGTGGAATTTACTCCATCCACAGTTTTCATGTGATTGAATTGAAAATTTGTAACCATGACAACATCACGTGTGGATGTGCTTGACACAAATTTTGTGACACTGATTAAATACTAAATTTTAAACATGAGTTATTGCCCCTGCACTTTGTATGATTGCTGTAATAACCATACATGTACTGCAATCCTTGTGCAGTGAAGTACTCGGGAATTCACTTGATACTTTGCATATGTGGTCTTCTTCAAGTGTCGATGTGCGTGACACAAGTGTTTGAGATGCTTATTAATTAATGAGTGTGATTTGTATTTAGCTTTGTTTCTCAAAAACTGTGTGGCCAAAAGTCACAAAAATTGTGAAAGTGGAAGTAGTATGTTTTTGTGTCATTTATTTTGCTGTCACCTACTAGCTAAACCAATTACTTCTGCATCACAAACACTTCCATGACACAAACACTGAGATGTCACAAACAATTCCATGATACACACACTGAGATGTCACAAAGACTTCCATGATACAAACACTGAGATGTCATACACACTTCCATGACATAAACACTGAGGTGTCATACACACTTCCATGACACAAACACTGAGGTGTCCCAAACACTTCCAAAACACAAACACTGAGGTGTCACAAACACTACCATGACACAAACACGACACAAACACTGAGGTGTCACAAATACTTCCAAGACACAAACACTGAGACAAACACTGAGGTGTCACAAACACTTCCAAGACACAAACACTGAGGTGTCACAAAGACTTCCATGACACAAACACTGAGATGTCATAAACACTACCAATCATGACATCATAAAAAATCTTAAGTAATTGCAGTATTTTATATCAAATTTCAGAGGTAAACCATACATTAAAGTGAGACAGATGACGGGAGAACAACTACGATTTGTATTCAATGTTCAGTCCAAGGTAATATACAAATACATGTATCACCTTTATGCGACATACATGCATATACGGGTGAAATAATATGCGTCACATGGACCAGGTTTTTTCACAATATAAAACAGAGGACAAAAAAATGTGACTACTGGTTAATGCAAAGAAAATCCCAAAAATGAAAAACAAAAAAAAATCTTTTTAGGGGATATTTTCTTAAATTTAAGGTATAAAGATATGAAGTTTTACTGTAATATTTGATAATTATTGGTCAAAACATAATCTTAACAGTGTAACATTTTATTTTCCAGTTTGCTAAAGCCTTAAGAAAAAATCTTAATTCCTCTCGATTGCACCTTTTTCCCTCTCGAACCAAAAAAATCTATCTTTCATTCTTTCTGAAAGATGTTGAATGGTTCATGTTTTTTCACTCCATGCAATCTTTGTTTATTGCACTTGAGATATTGATTTGATTTCAATTTTTCTTATACGATAAAGCATTCAAAGATAAGGAAGCAACTGTTAATTTTGCAATATGAATTTTATTGAAAACAAATATCACTTCCTATCACCTTAAATCAAATACCAGTAAGTTTGATTTGCCAATGACTTCAGTATAAAACAAATTGTCATGAAACTTTGCTTTTTATGCACTCAGAAACGTTAGCTAAATTATGTGCATTATATCAGATATTTAAAAAAGATTAAAGACCCTTCAAGATAAATTTGTTAAGTGACGTTATATGGAAGGATAGAAAACTTGCATCTACCTACTTTAATGTTAATAAAATAGCACGCGAAGAATTAATATTTTGTCAAATTAATCATTTCCTTGATGTTTTAGTTACAGTATAAAAAAAAATTAATCACAAGTACTTCAACAATTTTAAACATGATTCACTGGGAATGACCTCTTTCATAGAGAATTTCATTGTGTAACGAAAGAATTTTGAATTGTATTTTTGAGATGAATGGAAATTAAAATATTTGGAAATGAAATTTTGCCAGATTTTGCGTGCATATGCAAATGTTCATAAGATTTTAATGAGTTGCTTTTCCTCCTCTATATAAATTCTTGTTAGGCCATGATAAATTAATTGCTAGATTATCTCCTTCTTCCCCTCTTCTAATTTTCATGCCGCCCTGACCCTTTTTATTTCCATAAAAAAAAAATTTAAAAAAAGAATCCTTCTCTTGCTCCCCTTTTTGAAGAGAAATTTGGATGATAATCTGGCAATTTATGATGGCCTTAAATGTATCCAATGATAAATAGTTATTTTTAGATATTTAGATGGTAATATTTTGTGATTGCACTATTCCAGGCACCAGACACATTTTACAGTTGGTGTGAAAAGAAGCTTGGCCTGAATACAATTGAAGAGATAATGAGATTCAGCAATGCTGTGGAGGCAGTCGTTCAGCATTTGTAGGTTGTCTAAGACAATAGGAATAACTGTAAACATTTCATGCCATAACAGTCAGGAGTGAGCATATGGTGGAAAAGAGACAACCAAATGAAATGAGACTTATCAGCAAATGGATAAAAACTGTTTCATTGTATGGTGTTAAAACGCTTTCAACAATTTTTCAGTTATATCGCGACGGTGTCTACTTGAGACAGGATTCTAAGTGCTGCCACACTGGAGTATCATGATGCATACACATGGTATGATACCCCACCCAGTCACATTACACTGAACCCGGACCGACCATACCTAGAAATATCCTCTTAATGCTGAGTGCCAAGTGCAGAAGCCTTTACTATCATTTTTCAAGTCTTTGGTATGACCCGACCACTACTTTCCGCATGTGAGGCAGATGCTCTACTCCTAGACCAATGCTGCAGTAAATGGATAAAAAATAATATGTAATAATGTTGTTGACATTACGGGGAACACACATATCAGTTATAAACATGCCATCCAGAAGTTAGGTTGTGATGCATTTTTTATGATTTCAAAACTATGTAAACATTCAATATGTAAATTCTGAAATCCTACTGTTATATTTTTTATCATATGTTATACTTTTGTCATAATTATATATATTAAATATGCCGTCCAGAAGTCCTAATTTATACTTTTGTCATAATTACATTAGATTGAAGTCCTAATTTGTACTTTTGTCATAATTACATTAATTTAGATCTGACGTCCTAATTTGTAACTTTGTTATAATTACATTAGATTGAAGTCCTAATTTGTACTTTTGTCATAATTATATTAGATTGAAGTCCTAATTTGTACTTTTGTCATGATTACATTAGATTGAAGTCCTAATTTGTACTTTTGTTATAATTGTAAATATTAAATATACATAAGTTATACTTTTTGTCCCCTGTTTTGCGAAAAGCGGGAGACACTAATTTGGGTCTGTCTGTCCAATAACTTAAGAATGCCTGAATCAAATCTTTTGAAATTTTTATACAATGTTTATATTAATGATAAAACATAGAATAAGTTCAATTTAAGTGGTTGTGGCTTTTATCACTTTACAGTCAAGCTCCTTTAATTTGTGAAAAATCATAATCTTTTTTATTTCTATTAGAACTTCAATCTAATGTAATTATAACAAAGTTACATATTAGGACTTCAGATCTAATGTAATCATGACAACTTTAGAATGCCTGAATCAAAATATTTTAAAAAAGTTGGGGACATAAATTCACTGACTTTGCTTGTATATTTTTTTATAATAATAATCAGTCATTAAACAGTCTGTGATACATTTTTGTGATATTTTAATCGGTAATGACATTTTGATACTTATGTGTAATACTTTTTTAACAAGTATTATGTTACATGTTTTTAAGTCATACAGGCATGCTGTTTGCGATTGTCAATCATGGAACATATAATGTGATCCTATACACACTGAAAGGAAAAAGAAAGTATACATTTTGGTTTTTAAAATTATTTCATTATTGGCTAAGTTTATTCATGTGAACTCTGCAGTTCTGCAGGTATCAAGGTTCATTCTGCATATTCATTTCTTGGTGTGTATTTTTTTTTTTTAATCTGTATGTTAATTTGTTGTTTTTGTACATGTAGAGTGAATCTGTAATCTTCCTTCCTGTTGGTGTCGAATAACCTATAATGTGTTGTTACGCCGTAAAACCCTATTCATTCATTTATTATTCATGTGATGGAAATTGAACTGATTTTTTCGTATTGTTTTGCTTTGAAATGAATTAAATGTTTGTTTTTTGATTCAACAATATGATGAAATATAAATATACAAAATTTATATGCAATACATTTATTGTTCCTTGACCTGTCGACGTTTATAGGTATGTATACTTTCTTTTTCCTTTCACTGTATATATATATCATTTCATATATTTTTTTTTTTTTTTTCAGCCACTTTAAGGTGACCAATTTATTCTCCCCATCATAGGTGAGATAAGGGTCTGGGAGGACCACCCCCTGTCACACCGTACAAAGCAATAAAGTATAATCATAGAAAATATGGAGTCAAAGAAGTCAAGTACATGTGATGTAAAAATTACAATTTTTAATAATTTAATAAACTACATGACTAAGACATCATTCTGAAAGAAGCTGAAATAAATATATTATATCTGTAAAAGTTTAAAAAATGAAAAAAAAAATGGTCTCTCCACCTGATTAATTGATGTTCAGTCTATTTATGTAAGAATATGAATATTTCATTATGTTTATTTGGCATGTTCATTGTCAATTCCTTGGTTAATCGATATCAAAAATAGTGCTGCAGGCAATGTAAAGAGATTATATGAAAATATTTGTAAAGTTTGACTATTTATTTTCAAAAGTTTATGTTATTATTTTTTACAAATATGCATTTAAGGATCTCATATGATATTTCCAGTCATTTCTTGAGTGTGTCTAAGCTTAATGAATTTTGATTCCGTTCAGTATAGAATATGTCGATAGCCAAAGTTTAAGTTCCTTTATTAGCGATTGTGTAGCAGGACATGACCACAACATGTGTGTCAAAGTTTCTTCCATTTAACAATATTTACAAATAGGACTATCAACAATGTTTATCATATATAAAAAATTTCTTGTTGGGAGAATCCTGTGATTAATTCATATTTGGAACCATTGTAACATTGTATCTTTTGTACATCTGAAAGGAGATGTGTATATATCAGACCATGTTTCGTCTTCAATAGTATAAATAAGTTCCCATTTTGATCCTTGAATGTCTTTGATAAATGGATGAATGTTACAGGGAATTAATGGACATGCAATTTTAAGGTTGGCATTTTAATATTAAATTTTATTGCAAAGCCTTTGATCGTATATAAAGAGGATGAAATGTACATGTATTTCTGTGATATTGTATAGAGTGGATGTGATTTATTTCTGTGATATTGTATAGAGTGGATGTGATGTATTTCTCTGATATCGTATAGGATGGATGTGATATATTTCTGTGATATAGTATAGGGTGCCTGTGATGTATTTCTGTGATATCATATAGAGTGGATGAGATGTATTTTTGTGATATCGTATAGCATAGATGTAAGGTATTTCTGTGATGTCATAAAGAGTGGATGTGATGTATTTCTGTGAAAATGTCTAATTAAAATGAGGTTGTGATACGTTCATATCATAATGATTAAACAAACAATATAATGTCATTAAACATAATATAATGTCATTATATAAATATTCTGTCTCGAAGTGAAAAGTTAACATTTGTTTGTTATACAAAACATTAAATGTCCTGTCTCAAGTTGCTATGTGATAAATTTAAGGTTGCTAGGTGATACGTTTTAATAAACAGTGTGGTTCCAGCTAAGACTAGAATCACTGTCAATCTCTTCAGAGTGGTAGGAATCCTCGAAATGGGTGTCGTGTTCATTTTATAATTTTTTGTCATGTTCATTATTTTGGTTTAATTATTAACCACTTTGGGGTTCCAGGGAGCAATATGAGTGATGGCAAGAATAGGACCACTGTGGCTCATGCATGTCGTAAGAAGCGACAATTTGTGTAATATGATAGAATTTGGTTAAACTCTGCATTACTGCAGGTATCAAGATTCTGGGAACATTCTGACTAATAGTTTGTTGATTATTTTTTTATCTGTATGTTAATTTTTTTCATATGTAGAGTGAACCTGGAATCTTCCTTTTTTTGGCGTTGAACAACCTATACTGTGTTGGTACACCGTTAAACCCCATTCATTCATTCAGTCATTTAATAAACATTAAACCCACTATCCTAAAGTTTGGTGGAGATATTTTGTTTGTTAATAAATCATATATAAGAGTTCCGGAGGGACAATTCTGTCGCGAGGAATAACTGTTGGAGGGAACGAGACTTTTGAATACCAAACACATTGAATACTAATTTTAATTTGTATTATTATATAGTTTTACCATGATGGGTTTAAGATGTCAAATTAGATATATTGCTCATTTTTCCAATTATGCACGTTTTCAATCACACGAGCCTTTCCAGTACCCATTCTTCTTTTTTTGATTTAGAAGTGCACAGAATGAACACAAATATAGAAAAATGAAATTGTTGTTTTCTTTTTTACACCAGAACTAACTATGGTATTTATGCGGTTTGTTCTTGACCACTTTGTGTTGCTAGGGGGATCTGCCCTATTTTCAATAATATTTCAGTTATTTAACGATGATCGGCCTACCTGATCATCATTCCTGGGATCCACAAGGCAGTTAACCCACATATTCAGAGTTGAGAAACTTGTGGCCATAGAGCAAAGTTCATGACCAATCACTAAGGAGACTACTCTCCTGGTTGAAAAGTTTGATTCTCTTCTATTCGAAATGGAGGTAATTGTCCGCTAACTAGGGAGCGTATAAGGAGACCAGCCAGATGGGGATTTTAACTCTCGATAATGAGTGCCACAACTCCAATAATTTTTATCAGAGGTATTATGGTTATGTTACTGCTATGTAAGATTGGTGAAAATAAAATGACACCTGCAAGTGCTAGAGTGCACATAAGATCAAGTAGCATAATTTTTAATGTTTCAAGGGCCATAACTCTGACAAAAATCCGATTTAGCCAGTTTAAAAACTTGTTTGGGATATTTTGGTAATATAACTACATGTACTGGGTAAGTATGATGAAGATCAAGCGAAAACTGAGTGTGTTAGAGAGCACACAAAATGAAATATATATAACTTTTGATGAATCAAGGGCCATAGCTCTGAATATAATTATCCGATTTGGACAGTTCAAGAACTTGATTGTGATATTGTACTGTATAAGCTTGGAGAGGATTAAATGAACATTGCGTGTACTAGAGCGCACACAATGGCAAATAATGTATTTTTTAATGTTTCAAGGGCCATAACTCAGACATAAGAACTTGTCCGAGATATTATGGTTATATAACTAAATTATAAATACAGGTGCCAAAGTGCACACAAAGCCAAGTAGTGCTTTTTTTTTATGTCCAGCACCACAACTCCAGATTTAATTATCCGATTTGGCCAATTCAAGAACTTTTTCAAGTTTTATGGTTATGAAACAACTGTGTAAAGATGAGATGTGTTGGTAATGGGGAACCAGTGTGTCAGGTAATTTGGAACCAGCGTGTCGGGTAATTGGGAACCATCTAGATAATTTTAATGATAGTATCAGGAATTAAACAATAAAGCCAGTTTTTTAAAATTTATTAAACTAATTAAAAAATTGTATACATAACAGTAATAAATTAAATACACACTTTTCATTACATTAAACATTTAACAACAGCCTGAATTTTTTATTTTATTACATGGGTGGTTAATCTATAATACCACTTGAAGCATAAATCGCTTTATGATTATTTTCTTAAACAGTGTTGGTCAACTTTACCCCAGAGCATATATTCCATCAAGGACTTGTAAAGGTCCTTGATTCCAAAAGGGGACTGTTTCATTTACCTCTATAAGTTGCACATACAGTCAAACCTGTCTTAAGCAGTCAGTTAAAAGAATGAGCAAAAATGGCCTTTTAAGACAGATTGTTGCTTAGCACAGGTTGATTTGCTCTGAAAACATAGAAATGGGAAATAGCAAATGTGGCTGCTTAAGACTAGTGGCTGCTTAATAGAGGTGGCCAATTACACAGGTTTGACTGTAGTTCATACAAACTTTGGAGACAAAGATGATTCACTAGCACAAAGTTTGCAAATGCCATTAAAATGATTCTCTTCTTAGGCTTATAAAAATTCTTACCAGGGTGTCAGTGAAGCTCTCAATGGATTTTGTGATATATTTCTCAACCCAAAATCTTTCACTGAAGACTTTTTTTTAATTTACAAATGTTAATGAAACAGAAACCACTGTGCCTAAGTTTAAATTTGTGTTTATTTAACATAATGTGAAACAAGTTTTAACAAAAAAACAATTAAACATGGTTCTAGTGGGTGAACTAACTGGACCTAGGTGTGATGTTCTGAAACCAGGCCATTTAGTTTAAACTGATTTATTTACTTTGATGATGAAACTTAAGCAAATCTTAAGTCTTCCTAGGTAGAACCTGTTCAAAGCACATTATGCGGAAAATGTGTCTTGCTCAAGGAAACCACACAAAGCTGTGACGGAGGACCGAACCAACGACCCTCTGATCATAGGTTCGATGCTCTACCACTGGACTACATGCTCCACTGGCCATTTACCACACATGTACCTCACCAGTTGTAACAGAAGGTAAAACTTTGATTATGGTAAGTTGTTTTGTTAACAAAACTATCGACATCTAAACAAAATGATATAAAACAAAGAAAAGAAAAAGAAATAAAGTATTAAGGTACTGAGCCTGTTGAAGATTCAACATAAAATGACCCCTTACTGTCCGTAATGCATATCCATATGTAGTGGACAGAAGGGCTGTTACTGGTCTGAGGAAATAAATATCATGTTTAATATACAAGGCATTTTATGCTCTAGCAGTTACATATATACATGTATACGGGAAGATTCAAACAAATTCACTATTAAGTGTATTCCAACCCAGTATGTAGACTAAGTGTACATTCCAGGAACAAGTGTTACGCAATTCTCAAATTCACACCTAAGATATATTGCCTCCTTGATAATACCAAGGACATATATAGAAGGATAGGAAACTTGCATTTCTCTACTAAATGTTAATAGATAACGAAATTAACATTTTGTCAAATTAATCATTCAGATTTCACAGGCAAATGATTTTACTATACATAAAATGTAAGTAAATGTAACATTAGATGTTTTATTATGTTCTGAATATGAAATATGATCTTCAATTAAAAACATTGCTGTTTCAAGTACTTTTCTTAATTTTTTAGTTTCAGTACATAATGTTTTTAATCGTAAGTACTTCAACAATTTAAACACAATTCACTGGGAACATTTTTATTTTATACAGAATTTTGAAGAAAGAATTTTGATTTGTATTTCTGAGATGCATGAACGTTAGATCTAAATGAGTTGCTTTTCCTCCTCAATATAAGTCCTTGATAATGCATACTGAAATGAACACTGGTCAAGTATTGGTGAGATACTCACATGACATTCAACTAAAATATATTATGCAGGACAGAACAAATAAAATACTGACAAAAAACATTAACCAAAAACAGATATATAATTATAAGCAGACGAGGTAAAATTGAGATTTTTATTAAAATAAATATACTGAAACTGATGTTAATTTACTTGAAAGAAAACAAAGATGTGCCCAGTATATGACAACTTCTTGATCTTTGTCTTAAAGAAGACATGCGTCAATTGCTAGTTAGATCTGTAAAGATAGGCTGCTTTCACTAAAAAATTTCTCCGCAAATTAAAGTCATGTGCATTTTACAATTTTCAAACTGTGGACAGAAGAAACGAAAACTATGATCTTCATAGAAATATTTCACAGTTCACATAGAGTGTATATATCCAAATTTGATTATTGTAGTTACAATTTGAGGATAAACTCCAAACATTAATTTACCTGGTTGCCTATTAGCTAAGAATTACTTACAGAATAATTTTCTTGCCATTCATAAACTTTACATCTTAATCTCATAAAAAAACAAATAGCCACATGACAATATGATCAGGGAGACCAACTCTGAACAATCTCACACATAGTCACTAATGTACACACATACCAGTAGTCACTCCTGTACACAATCACTACTGTACACACTTACTATTGTACAGTCACTTTTGTACACAGTCACTACTGTAAACAGTCACAACTGTACTCACAGTCACTACTGTACTCATAGTCACTACTGTACACAGTCACAACTGTACTAATAGGCACTACTGTTCACTACTCTACAGTCACCACAGTTCACAGTCACAACTGTGTTCATAGTCACTACTGTACACAGTCACAGCTGTACTCATAGTAACTACTGTACACAGTCACACTTGTACTCATAGTTACTTCTGTACACAGTCACATCTGTACTCATAGTCACTACTGTACACAGTCACACTTGTACTCATAGTCACTACTGTACACAGCCACTACTGTACACATAAATACTACTGTACAAAGTCACTATTGTATTGATAGTCACTACTGTACAGTCACTACTGTACACAGTCACTACTGTACTCATAATCATTACTGTACACAGTCACAACTGTACTCATAACACTACTGTACACAGTCACAACTGTACTCCTAGTCACTACTGTACTCATAGTCACTACTGTACACAGTCACAACTGTACTCATAGTCACAACTGTACAGAGTCATTACTGTACACAGTCACAACTGAACTCATAGTCACTACTTTACACAATCACTACTGTACTCATAGTCACTACAGTACACAGTCACAACTGTACTCATAGTCACTACTGTTCACAGCCACTACTGAACATAGTCACAACTGTACTCATAGTCACTACTGTACACAGCCACTTCTGTAAACAAAGTCACTGTACACGCATTAACTTCTGTTCACAAGTCACTACTGTACACATAGTCACTATTGTACACACAGTCACTTCTGTACACATAGTAACTTCTGTAAACACAGTCACTACTGTACACATGGTCATTACTGTACACACAGTCATTACTCACTATTGTACACACAGTCAATTCTGTACACACAGTCATTTCTGTATACACAGTCACTACTGTACACACAGTCATTACTGTATATATAGTCACTTCTGTCCACACAGTCACTTCCATACACACAGTTACTTCTGTACATATAGTTACTTCCATACACAGTCACTTCTATAAACATCTTCATTTCTGTACACACAGTCACTACAGTACACACAGTCACTTCTGTATACACAGTCACTTCTGTACACCCAGTCACTACTGTACACACACAGTCACTTATGTACACACACACACACACACACACACACACACACACACACACACACACACACACACACACACACACACACACACACACACAGAGTCACTTTTATTAACATCTTCATTTCTGTACACACAGTTACTCCAATACACACACAGTCACTACTGTACGCACTGTCACTTCTGTACACATAGTCACTACTGTAAGCACAATCAATGCTGTACACATAGTCACTTCTGTATACACAGTCACTTATGTACACACAGTCACTTCTGTATACACAGTCATTACTGTACACATAGTCACTTCCATACACACAGAGTCACCTACTGTCCAGTCATTACTGTAAACAGTCACTTCTGTACACAGTCACTTATGTATACACAGTTATTAATGTACACACAGTCACTTCTGTACACAGTCATGCTGTTAACACTTCTGTACAGTCAATACTGTACACACAGTCACTTCCATTCACACACAGTCTCTTCAGTACACAGCTACTAATATAGACACAGTCGCTACTCTACACAATCACTAATGTACACACAGTCATTAATGTACACACAGTCAATACTGTACACACAGTCACTTCCATTCACACAGTCGCTACTCTACACAATCACTAATGTACACACAGTCATTAATGTACACACAGTCAATACTGTACACAGTCACTTCCATTCACACAGTCACTATTGTACCCCTATATGTTTACAGTTTATACATGGGATCTACTATTTGTACTAATCTAGGGGTTTAATTAAAAATTCACACTCAAGTTTAACAGTTCAGCGTGCATCAGCAGGTTCGCATGTAAGCATCCATTTTTGGCTTAAAGAACTGCAGTTATAAACCAGTTGTATGTCGGTTTGCTTAACACTCTGCAAAAATTAAATTTCAAAATTTACATTTTTAACCAAATTTCAAGTTATTCAAAATATGTTGGAGATATTATAACAAAGTTTCATTAAATTCAAATAAATAATTAATCGAAGATGTGTTTTGTGAATACAGTCAAACTTGTCTTAAGCAAACAGTTAATGGAAGGAACAAAAGTGGCCCTTTAAAACAGGTTGTTGTTTAATACAGGTCAATTTGCACTGAAAGCATAGAAATTGGAAAACAGCAAATGTGACTGCATAAAATAAGTGGCTGATACCAACTTTCCTTCTTGTTTTGGTTGGTTGCTCAATACAATTTTAATTGCTTTTGAGACTTTACATGACATATGGAATACTGGATATACTTTTGATATAAAGCTGCATTTGGATTTGTTTTTGTTTTTGATAGATACAGCTCATTTTTAGAAATTTACCATTGTATGAGAACAGGGGAATTCCTTTCTTTTATATATTGAATGTTTGTATGTTTGAAATGTTTAATATCACATTTCTAAGACATGCCTTGCGACATAACCAAACACTGAATACTTAACATGTCTTATACAACAAGACAAAATTTATTTAGAAAACAACTGTAAGTAATCAAGGTAACATCAACACAAGACATAAAATAATATTTATGATACTTTTTTTTACTCATTTTGACCATATTAAAGCCATTACTGCTGTTCTCATAACAATGATGGAGTCTTACATTTAGTTTACCACCACAACCAATTATTTTTCTTAATAACTGTATTAACCCTTTTTTTAACCTTTTATTGAATATCTATAAGAAACTCTTTCATCATTGTGTTCAGATTATTCAGTTTATATATGGATGAGATACTTATAATAATTACCGACTGAGAATCAAACAGGGTTGACCCATAATCAGACTACGAGTTACATTGTTTGCAAATGATATCATTCATGAGACCAGGGGTAGTATTCACCAACCTTTTTGAAGAATATTCTTAGACTTGAACTCAAGAATGAAATTTGAAAAACACACTTAGAAACCATGTTTTGAGACCAAACTTTGCAAGCATGTCAGGACACCTGACATAAAGTCAAATAAACACTTACGACTATTCTACCAGTCACGGTAAACTAGATATCTGAGGTTGAAATTTGTGTTTTCAAGCTCAAGTCTAAAAATATTCTCAAGAATGGTTGGTAAATATGACCCCTGGGGCCAGTTTCACTAAACATCTCAAGCTGAGGTTTTCTCTCAACTCAAAAATCCTTCTCTAAATGACAACTCATTACATACTAAATGACCACACTGAAAGCCATAATAAATCTGTATTTACTGGTAAAACTGAACAGGCAAAATGATCAACGTAAAAGTGATAGCATTTCAAAAATTGAAGTTGAGGAAAATCTCAAGTTGAGATGTTTAATGAAACAGGAGCCAGCAAGTTTTGAGTATATACCTTCATCTCCATTAGATAGAAAAGTTGATTTTGTTCTTCAGCTTAGATGCATGCACGTTAATTGTACGAGATTGTGAAATGATAATGATAGTTATACACAGGTCAACTAGTGATCATAGTGATAAATTTAGCTTAATATAACATCCTTTGAGAACAAAGTTTAGATTCGAAATCTGATTTATCTGCATGCTCTTTGCCTGGTCACATGTAACATACAAGCAATTTTATTCTTTAAATTTTAGTTAGATGTTTAGTTCTGTAAAAATATTGTTGTAGTGGTTGTTTTAAACCCGAAATTCAATTTTTCAATTCAAAATAAAATAAATGTGTACCCTATAATACAAGATAATAAGTTATCACAGACATTACATATATACAGGGATTTATATAGAAGGAAAGGAAACTTGCATCTCTCTACTAAATGTTGAAAAAATAGCATACAAATAATTAATATTTCTTTTAAAGTAAGGTGTATGTAACCTTAGAAACACTTTCCTTGATTTTTTAGTTGCAGTATACATATTTTTTAATCATAAGTTCTTCAACAATTTTAAAAAAAATATGCTAGGAATGGTTTCATTTTGTAGAGAATTACATTGTGCAAAGAAAGATTTTTGATTTGTACTAAGGAGATTAATGGAAATTAGGATATTTGAAAATGAGATTTCGCGAGACTTTGTGTGAACACACGATCATTCATAACATCTCAATCAGTTGCTTTTCCTTCTCTATATAAGTCCTTGATATATTTATATATACAAACAGAATAAACATATGTCAGCACTAATCACAGATACTGTCCTCATTTACTATTCATCAAATATATTTTATAAACTGATCTACATTTTATCTCCCACTGGCACCTGGGTGAGTAATGAAACATGTCACACTTGAATTTCTTTCCTTTCTTGTATTAAAGATACAACTGCATTAGTTTTCCATATGGGCACAAAGGGGGGTAACTCCACCAGACCCTTGCTGCTGTTGTGTGTTGTTTACTAGTGTCTTCAGTCGATCAAGATGTGTCAGGGCTCTGAAATCAGGAAATGCAATTGATTAAATAGAGGACCTTACATGAGTGTTTATTTATTATTGAATTCATTAAACCCAGATTTCAACCTTAGATATCTAGTTTACCATGACAGAAAGAATAATTGTGAAAGTTTATTTGACTATGCATTAGGTGCTTGCAAATTTTTGTCTCAAAAAATTGTTTCTTAGTGTGTTTTTCAAAATTCATTCTTTAGTTAAAATATAAGTTTTAAGAATGGTTGGTGAGTACCATCCTAAGTGTACAAAACATGTAATTCTTTGTTTAAAAAGATCTTTTGTGTTTGTATGGTGTTTTATGCCTTTTATCAACAGTATTTCAATTAATCACAGTCGGCACACCTAATCAGCATTCCTGTGATCTGCCAGGCAGTTAACAAGTACTAGACACCTTATCTCTGCAAGTCACTGACTACTTCCCTAGATATTCAGAGGTGGGAGACTCATGACTGTAGAACAAAGTTCAGAACCTATAGTTTCGGAGACTGGTTGGATGGGGATTCACATTCGCGACCCTTGGATTGAATAAGATGCATTACTGACTCAGCTAGGGGGATCCAGCTGTGTTCAGAAAGTACCAATGCCTCTTAACCCTTTACTCCATAGATACCAATCACAGAAGGCCTTTGAAAACAGAGCAAGAAGAGTTCAGATTGCTCGTAACGAGCAATCTGAACACTTCCTGCACTGTTTTCCACTCTGACAGTTAATATAAACATAATTCACCCAATAATTCAAAAGCCTTCCATATTTAGACGTGTCCAAAGGTGTCTATATGAAGTAAAGGGTTAAGTGTTTAAAAGTTGTTGGTAGGTTGTTTGTTTTTGCAGTCTTTATTACAATCAAGAGCAGCTGTTGGAGGAGATATAACAACAACACTCATTATCAGAGATACAAGGATGATGCCCCTTAAAAAAGGTATCAGTATCCTCAAGTTGTTATCATGTTGTGTGGAGCGTGTTGAGCATCTAACCCATGACCAGAGGATTGTTGGTTTGATCCTCTGTCACGGCCATGTGAAGTGTCCTTGAGAAAGACACTTTTCCATACTAGCTAAGTACTGGTTCTATCCAAGATAACTTCGAACATGAATTGCGTAATTTGTAATAACTTCGTTTTACAATGGAAGTGAATTAAATAAGTTTAAACTAAGTTTTAATGATAAAATGCAATGGTTTCCTTAATATTTGTTACATTTTTGTGAAAACTTTGCCTCATAGCTATGCTCATTTTGGTGCAGCAAAATTAGTTAAAAAGTTTAATCTGTTTGAGTAATTTGTTATTACTTCATCAAAACAATCTTCTGACAAGATCTATATTTAGAAATTATAAGTCTTGGTTATGTGTTATCAGTACAAATTAAAATGAAAGATGATTAAACAATCTTACTTCTCCAGAGACTGCCCTCCTGGTTCCCCTTTAAAGTTGTACCCCTTAAGCGCTGGGATGTCACCAGGAGCTTTATCCGCAGCTTCCGTACCGGGGACTGATATGCCAAGGTTTGCTGCTTCAGTTCTCAGTTTGTGTACCTGAACAATGTATAAATATAGAACAGAAAAACTTATATAAAGGTTCTAGTGGAGATAATAAATTTGAATTTTTTTCTGCTTGTAGTGTAGATAATAAATAGTTATTTATTCTGCTTCTGGTGAAGATAGTAAATTGTTTATTTACTCTGCTATAAGCGTAGATAATATAGTTGTATGTTATCCTATAAACTATACTTCTTCTATCAATGACACCCCTAACATATGATAAAACTGTCTGATAATAACAATATTTACCCTTTCTGACAGTTTAACACGACTGCCTTCATCTTCACTGTCTGTATGTACGGCTTCCTGCTGCAATTTGAATATCATGTTCTTCAGTGCCTCCAGACTACCAGGCTGGGAACCACCAGAGTATGTAAGTTGGTTACCACTGGTTTCCTTCCCTGTGCTATCTTGCACAGATACTGGGGGTTTGCTGAAATAAGGCAGATATAGAAATCTAAAAAATGATCAGACAATGATAAAACAGTTCACTTTTAAATGATATAAATTATGTCCAATTCCCTTCAAGAACATATATATATACAAATACATAATGAATTATACAAATGGAACAACACACACTAGAAAGTTATTATAGACATAGACATGTCCTGGTCTAGTGGTAGGGTGTCCGTTTCGCATGCAGAAAGTAAAGGGTTCAATACCAAAGATTGAATAATGATACTAAAAGCTTCCTCGCTTGGTGCTCAGCATTAAGAGGATAGGTCAACCCAGTGTCCGTATAATGCAACTGGGTGATATATCATATCATGTGTCTGCAGCACAATACCCCGTGTAGCAGTGCTCAGAATACTGTCGACACTGTCACGATATGACTGAAAAAATTATTGACAGCGGCGCTAAACACTATACAACAACATGTAACTATAAACTATTATTGCAATAAACTACTACTTGATATTTATATACTTGATATGTGATAAAACAAACAATCAAATCACTGTTTATTTTTCTGTCTTACACTTACTATGAAACTGTTTTCTCCCATGGTCGATCGCCATCGAGGACAATATCAGTATCTGGTGATCGAGGCCGCCGAGTGAGTTTACCGGGGCTGTTAAATTCTGTTATAGTGCTGTCTCTACCACCTGTATAGATAAATATAAAAGTAACTATGAATTATTTTTCAATTTTATTTTGAGAAGTATCATTACATTATGCTGCTTGGTAGGCAATGTTTAAATGAAATACTCTGGAGACAGGCAATCACTGAATGTGTGAAAGATACTAATGAGTTTGACATTGATGTTTTAAACTTTTTTATTTTACCTTGATTGTGAGAAAAATTCTTACAGCTTTGACAAATCACGCTCGAGATCTTCCTGGGTAGAAACCAGTACTAAGCATATGCAGATAATTTGTTTTGCTCAAGGACACCACACATATCCGTGGTGGAGGATCGAACCCAGAACCCTCCGATCATTGGTCTGATGCTCCATGACTGGAACACAAACTCCAGAAGTTTATGAATGTGATACTACAAACAAATCATCAATTCTATATTATACCATGTTATGCTTTCATACAAACAAGCAAGAGTATGGAGTGAGCTCAGCTTTATGGACCACTATCATCACAACTATTTCACGGTTTATAGAAGATTTTAAGAAAACAAAAGATAAAAAGAAGTTATTCAACAAAATGTGAAAAATATCCCAATTATTTACTTCATTAAAGGGATTATATTGGCATATTACCGTCAATTCCTTGACCTAAATACACACGCCCAGCTTGGAAATACACTTATAACTTAGAGATATACGCGTCGAAAGTGTCTTATTGCATAACCTCTTTTTTACAAACATCGGGTTTCTGAAGCCACTTTTTGTTTTTGTTTACATTTGCCATTTTCAACGAACCGCTTTCAGGTTTCCGATCAATCATCGGATAAAATCGTGAAGACTCGTTCCCGATCTCATTTTAAGTTTACGGAGTTCAATCTAAACATTGCGCAATACTCCATTGCGGGACGTATTAAAGTTTTGGCCAATATTCAATTACTGTTTATTTAATAACTTTCAAGTAAACAAAAGTTATTCGTCAATACAAAGGCATTATTTTATGCACACTGCATACAGGAAAAGTCTGGATTAACTCTTTACTTCATAGAGATATAGCAGT
Organism: Panopea generosa; assembly: GCA_029582155.1. Lineage (NCBI taxonomy): Eukaryota > Metazoa > Mollusca > Bivalvia > Adapedonta > Hiatellidae > Panopea > Panopea generosa. The sequence goes on from CM055906.1 coordinate 38,465,117, forward strand.
ATTGCCTATCCTAACAGATACAGGTAGAAGGAAACAGATGTCAATAAACCAATACCCAGCTGATAAGGTTTCTGCACCATTCCCATAGGGGATATTTAAAAATACATGCTGATTGCACACCCAGTTCATTAAAGTCATTATTTCAGTAAGAAATATTGATTTTATACTTTTTTTGTGTATGTAAAGTTTGTTGCAAATAAAATTTTCTTTTTGGTGATATAAAAATTATAATGTTGTGGCAATTGAATAATGAGATATATGGGTAGAAACTAAAAAGATTTTGTTTCATTTTATTTTTTCTTTAAATTCAACACTAGTTTATATATATCTCGCTTATAAAGTTAATATTTCCGCAAGATATATTGATTTTACGCTCGTTATGTCAGTGTAAACTTTGTTGAATATTGAATTATCTTTGCGATGATAAAAAAAAAATAATTCTATGACAATGGAATACAAAGATACACGGGTATAAAACAAGAAGACTTTTCATTTCAATTAATTTTTAATTTTGACACAAATTTATACATACCAATATTTTACAATGATATTTTTATATGTAATATAAATCAAACAAATAAACTTAATAAAATAATTAAAATAGGAATAGTTAAATAGATATATAATTTTTTACTATTTTACCAAAAGTATCATATATTTAATGTTACTACACTTATTTATATACAAAATATGCAAGAGCGTTCAGTTATGGTTGTACAATTTTTTAATCTTTACGTTTTGGTGGAATTTGTTCATTTATTTTCCATTTCAGGTAAAAGCAGCACAAAATTTAAATTAAAAAATATCAAATCCTCCTGAAAGTTTTGGTCCCGACTGCTATGTGCGAACTTTCAAACTGAAATAAGACAAAAACATACATAAGTTCACTAAACAGACAAAACAGATTATTCACAATAATAATTAAGGACTACCTTTACTACTAATAATAAATTATCAATACCTTAGTTATAATTAATACAACTACCGCATATTTATTATTAGAATCATTATTATGAATAATTAACCACAATAATAGATAGGGGAAGTTTTAATTATAATAATGATTGGTCTAGTTACAATTTATCAGTTAGTATAATGGTAAAAATAGAAATTACTTATTCTTTTATGTGTTCTATTACCATGCTATAATTTTACCTATGAGAAAAAACGTTTTATTACTTTCCCTTCTTGCGCATTTTTAAAAAGAATCCCCATGCTATTATTTTTACATGTAGATCTACTTGTATGTAAATAAATTGCTTCTGTCATCAAATCAGATCAGAAAGTCAAAAGTTAGAATCGGACAGGAATTCAAAATTAATCTAAATCGGTAATGCGTATAATATTTATAAATTAATTAGAACGGGATCTTTCACAGACGAACAGATAATTAAAAAAAAATAATTACCTTATTATAATGACCAGCAGACATCATGCTGATATTGGACGCCTTATAGTTTTATTGCCCCTTCATGGTATAAAAATTCCGGTCACGGGTGTCAGCTGTGAAAACAAACCAGTATTGTCGCATATTGGCGCGTGCATTTGATTAGTCCATATACCCCCAGGACATATATCACGGCTTTGGTAAATTGCCGAACTGCAAACTGACATAATTTATGACACCCCCTTCCCAACTTCTAACCACCCGAAACCATTACGGTAAGCCACGGTAGCGTACATGATTCTATCCCAGTAATCACAATCAAAACAAACAATGATTTATTACCGTGTCAATTATCACAATCAGCACGCATGATTTTTCAAAAAAAATCAAAATATGCCGATGTACATTTTCGGAAAATAGTGTTGACCTATTTCTTTCTGGAAAATTCCATGACCTCGCGTGATCGCTGGCATGGGTATTTACGATTGGACGGTATTTTTAAATGTAACCTATGGTGTCATGCATAATTTTACTACACGAACTGCAATGCTACACGAATAATAACACCTGTCATTGAAAAATAAATTGAAACATATTGTTTTTGCAATTGAAATTGGAAGATTTTTGTTATTCTTGCGTAAGTATGGACAATGCAATGAATTCGCGTGATCATTGATCAATTGAAATGTATTGTTTTAGCGATTGAAAATGTGGATATTTTTGTTATTCCCGCGTAAGCATGGACAACTCGATGACCTCGCGTGATCATTGATGTGACCCTTTTTACGATTGGACGCTATATTTAATTCTAACCTCCGATGTCTTGCATAATTTAACTGTGTGAAATGCAATGCTTCACGAACATAAACATCCGGTCCTTGAAAAATAAATTGAAATGTGTTTCTTTTGCGATTTAAATTGGTGATATTTATGTAATTCTCGCGTAAGTCTGGTCAATTCAATGACATCGCGTGGTCACTGATATGACACTATGTGCAATTAGACGCTATTTTTATAAAAACTTTAAATAGTAACCATATTATGTCTTCCGTAAATTTACTTTGTGAAATGTTGCACTACACTAATATAAACTTACGATCTCTGAAAAATAAATTAAAAGGTGTTGTTTTTGTGATTGAAAACAGGGAGCGTCGAAATGCGTCTTTATGAGAATGAGACCACGCGTCCAAATGCGTCTTTATGAAGGACACGCACAAGGTGTCCAGATGCGTATTTATGAAGCGGGGGGTAGGGTCGTCGGAATGCGTCTTTATGAAGTATAGGGTTAACTGCGTGTTTGTGTTACTTGCCAATATAATCCCTTTAACATTCATTTAAGAATTCAAGTAATCAATGACCTATCCAGTACACCAATACCTCAGGTAAAATATTATGAGGAATATTTTCCCTCTTTTAAAGTTGGTTATAGAAGAAAACAGTTGATGAATGATGGCACAGCTAGATGGACTTTGTTAAATTGTCCAAAGGCACTGTTTACAATATCTGACTGTAATGACTTATTCTTTCAGTGACCTTAAAAAATTCAACAGCTATCACCTCCCCTGCAATTTGTACTTCTATGTGAATTCCATGGATGATCATAGTTATTCAGTTTAAATTTATTTAGTTTACTTTGATTGTGAAACAAGTTATTACAACTTAGATAAATCATGCTCAAAATCTTCCTGGGTTGAACCAGTATAAATCATATGAGGAAAAAGTGTCTTCTCAAGGTCACCACACAGTCATGGCAGAAGATCGAACCAATGACCCTAAAAGATGGGTTTGATGCTCTACCACTGGACCACGTGCTCCTAGTTATTTAGTTTTAGTCTCTAAAAGTCAGCTTGCCATTAAATTTCCATTACAGCAAAAGGAATACAATAGCCCGGCTCATTTCATAAAAGTCATACTAAACATGGTTGATTGAAACTGAACAGTAAAACCCATACCTGGAACAATTGGGGAAGCTCCTGTGATGTCACTCTTTCCTGGAGGTGGAATTCCTGCTAATAATGCAGCTGCATCCAGACTTGAACAGCGAGGCAAATCTCCACTGTAAGGATTACTTCCCTTGGATGGAGTGTCCACCTCATTTTGCAGACGGTCATGATATCTGCCAAGTGCCGCATTAGTTTTAGACTTCAAATTTTTTAATTTTTCCGAAAGTGTTGGCGACATCGGGCGAGCTTTTGATTGAGTATTAATTAACTTGGACGTATCACCGACTAAATCTCGGTAAGTGAGTCCTGGAGGTGGGAGAGTATCATTGACGTCACTGTTCATCGACGAGTCTTGAGCATTAATTACAGGTAGAGGCCTAAGAAGGTCATGAAGTTCAAGTTTTTTTGTAGATTTTGGAGCAGATACGACACTTGTAATATCAGAATTATCCATATCATTGATCCAGCTCGGCGGAGGGCGGGATGTCGTGAAATCACGCTTATTCCAGTCAGTGTCAGACACATCAGATGTGTTCATTGTGTCAATCCAGCTTGGAGTTTTATTAACTGAAGTGTTAAAGTCAGTATAGTAGTCCGGTATTGGCTTATCACGTAATCCAGACTCAAAAAGTTTTCGCTCGTGTTTTAAAAGGGAAGGGGAAACAGATCTGCTTCTCTCATGGATTTTTTTGTTTGGAGACCGAGACAAGCGACTGGTATTTGGAGACTCCCCCAGTAAAAGAGAGACATCATCATCAAAGTGGCCATGATCGTTCTTGCTTGGGCTGGGTGTGATGTCATCATCTTGGAATGTAACATGTGGGGAAAGTTTTTCTGCAAAAGAAGTTTAAATAGGATTACTTGTACATGTAGTTACATACTTTGGGTAGAAAGTCCAAATGAGGCTTTTTCAAAACCAAAATGTTCCCAGTATACAAGGAAACATTAAGATATTCAAGATACAAGATATTCATTTCATACAATGGGAAGATTAAAAAAAAAAAAATACAGTGAAATAATTTGTGAACGTCAGCAGGTGCATTACTGATCCTACTCATGTGGTCATGTGACCTGGTACGGTTTTAATTTATTCATTTTAAACCAATTGTAAAACAAGTTCTAACAATTTATACTAATCTCATATTGCTCAGTTTTCTAGGTTAGAACCAGTACTTAAGTATACATGGATAAATTATCTTGACACCACACAAGGTTGTGGGGAAGATCTAACCCATGAACTTCCCATTCGGTGCTCTGCCACTTCACCACACACTCCATAATATAATGCAAGAAATTGAAGATATGAATAGTAAACATTCTATTACATGCACCAAAATTCACATTATTGAGTGATTTTGCAAAAATCGTTTCATTTGATATAAGATTCAATTCTTTTTTTGTTCTGTTTTTTATGCATGTGTATAGAACGTTGATTCTAACATAAAGTCCTTTGGACTCCATTTGATGCGTGATTTGACATTCTTTACGCATGCATAAAATACAGAAAAAATTAATTTACTGGTAATCAAAGGTTATGATTCCAATCCTGATGACAATTTTTTTTTTTAATAGTTTCAAACGCCCCCCTCAAGTGAAGTATATGAATACAAAAATTAACTATTCGTTCAACGGTCGCATAATAATTGCGTCGGAACTAGAAAATAACTAGAAAAGACACTACACATAGCCGTGGCTGAGGATCGAGCCTATGACCCTCCCATCCTGGGTTTGATGCTCAATCACTGGACACGCGCTCCACATTGCTTAGTTGACATTTGACATTAAATGGTGCTAAGTAAACGCAGCTTTGGAACTTTGAGACTAGTCATTTTATATAAAACTTTTAAAAGAACACTGGTAATCTGATAATAAATTATTATCTCAATTCAATATTGAATAACTAATATGTACAAACCTGTGGGCTGTCCAATAAAGTTTTGTGATGGTTGGTTATTCGCTAAGGCCATCAGGTCATGACTAATCTGTATGCTGCTCATTGTTTTCGCTCGGCGACTCCGCGGCCTCTTGTACCCAAATACATGCTTACTCTTCCATGTGGGTACTCCCCCGCCGCCCGGGTCCTTGTACCCTTCAGCTGGGTTCATGGAAACCAATATATCCGTGTTGAGGCTGCCAATGTCACTGGGACATGTTCCTTTGTTAGGGAAGTCCTCTGTGTTGATTTGATTAATCAACTCTTGAGACTTGTTAAGAACCTCATCCACTGTAAAATAAAACTTACTGATAAGCCTGCGCAAGTATCAACCTTAACCCTTTGCTCCATAAGCATTTTCTTGGACACTTCCAACCTTAAGTATAACAACAGCACCACAAGCAGGTGCAGACGGTCATCTTTTTTCCAAATCTATTACGTAGGTCAAAGGGTGTATTTGATTTAATACAAAACAAATTTAAAACAATCAAAAAAATGGCAGCAGGGTCGGGGCCTTGGTTGGGCTCGGGCAGGAAAGTCCATTAAATAGGTCAAGGTCAGTGATGTATACTTTTTTTTAATTGATGGTGATCAGCTTAAAAAAAAGGGCCAGGATTGGGGGGGGGGGGGGGGGGGGGGGTAGGGGTAATGGTCTTTGGGTTGGTTACAAAGTTGAAATGGGGCAGAGTATTTGATTTAATACAAAACAAAATTGAAAAAAAAAATGGGTGGGGGGGGGGGTAGTGTAGAGGGTCTTGGGGTCAGTAACAAAGTTGAAATGGGGCAGAGTATTTGATTTAATACAAAACAAAATAAAAAATAAAAAAATGGGCGGGGATGGGGGATGGGCGATGATAGGGGGTGGAGGGGGGGTCTTTGGGACGGTACAAAGTTGAAATGGAGCAGAGTATTTGATTTTATACAAAACAAATTTACAAAAAAGAAAATAAAGAAGAAAAAAAAAAGGCAGCAGGATGGGGGTCATGTTTGGGCTCGGGCAGGAAAGTCCATTAAATAGGTCATAGTCAGTGGTGTAATCTTTTTTTAGTTGATGGTGATCAGCTTACAGAATTAATAATATAATAGTATTACTGAAAAATAAAATGAATTTGAAAAAAAAAAAAAATAATAATAAAAAATAGGTGGGGATGGGTTGGTGTGGGTTGTGGGGGGGAGGGGGTAGGGATGAGGGTCTTTGGGTTGGTAACAAAGTTGAAATAGGGCAGAGTATTTGATTTAATACAAAACAAAATAAAAAAAATGGGCGGGATTTGGCGATGGGGGGTGGGGAGTAGGGGTGAGGATCTTGGGGCCGGTAACAAAGTTGAAATAGGGCAAAGTATTTGATTGAATACAAAAAAAAAATGGGCGGGGATTGGCGATGGAGGGTTGGGGAGGGGGGTAGGGGTGAGGGTCTTGGGGCCGGTAACAAAGTTGAAATAGGGCAGAGTATTTGATTGAAATAAAAAAAAAATGGGCAGCAGGGTGGGGGTCTCGGTTGGGCTCGGGCAGGAAAGTCCATTAAATAGGTCAAGGTCAGTGATGTAAACTTTTAGTTAGATGATGGTGATCAGAATTAATAGTTTTACTGAAAAATAAAATTAATTTAAAAAAAAAAAAAAAAATTCAAACCCAAGCTTAACAAAAAACTTTAACCTACGGTTTTTAAGTCCAAAGTATGGAAATTTATGTAAGATAGCTATATACATTGTTTTTACAACATAATATAAATGTGTTTATGTAGTTTAGTCACCAAAACACGAGTAATTTGTTCAAAAACAGAGAAAAAGCTGAGCTAAACATAAAACTTTAACCAAACCCGAGCTAAACAAAAAACTTTAACCTAAGGTTTTAGAGTGGAAAGAATGTAAATTTAGGTAGGTTAGCTATATACATTGTTTGTAAAACATGATATGAATGTGTTTATGAAGTTTAGTCACTGTAACATGAGTTGTTTGTTCAGAAACAGAGAAAAAGCTGAGCTAAACATCAAACTTTAACCAGCGGACGACGACGATAACAACGCCGACGCCAGTGTCATGACAATAGCTCTTAGTTTTTTTCAAAAAGATGAGCTAAAAATGTATTATTCTAAGGATTGTAAGGTCTCACTACACAGATGAATTGTGTTCTTTGTTCTATGTAAAATAAGGTCTAGGATTTCCCTTGTAAAAAAGAATTCCACATAGAAATTTTTTGTCATTTTTTTTTTCATAGCAGGAATGTAAACCCACATAAAAATGTACAATAACTGGTAGGTTGTCCATGTTGTCTTTTTTAAAAGCGGGTGCAGTGACACCATGAGATTTTTTTAATAAAGAAGTTCTCAAATGCTCATAAATACATGCATATGTTGAAATCCTATAAAAGTCACTTTTTTAACACCAGTGATGTCTTATTGCCGTATATGCTATACCAACTTTTGCTCTACTCATCTGCAGCAAGAAATCACAATTACTATGAACCATTTGAAAATATTTCAAAACCAAATTACATAGGCCTTATTTTTAAGCGTAAGAATCATGTTACCGTGGGAAAAAAGGGAAGTAACTGTGTAATGAGACATATAGTTCCTCAGCCATATGAACTCTAATTGGACCCAGTTCTTCAAAGCTCTGTTAGCTTAACCACATGTCAAGTGAAATTTCATAACTTCAATATTTTCTATACATAATTATTTTATGGCAATTTAAATGCATTTTTAGAAACAAAATGGCATACTAGTATTTTCACAACTTTCAATAAAATAATAACCTTAAATGCTGTAAATCTCAAAATATTGTGAATTTTTGAATGGATTTAATGCCATTTCAACACATTTCAGGTTATATATGGCATATCTAATTTTTTGTTGGAAAAATACCTCTGAATGAATCTGCTTAGAACCACAGTCCACAAATAATTGACAAACTTTCTCACATAAAGTTTTTGGAGCGAGTGGGACTCAAACTTATGACATGCAAGTGATCTTCAGACAGCTACTTAGACCAACAGACATGGAGGACTCTTCAGATTTTGTTTCATAAGATGTTTGATAATTTTTTATGAAGGAGCATATAAATAAGTGTATGCATGGAACACACATCTCCTTGAATGAGTGAAAGTGGAATTTAAACTTCATTACAAGTATCATTTGTATTATCAACTGTGCTATAAAATGGATAATAAGTCAGACATGAAAAATCAATAACGAAATATCTGAAATAAAAATGCCAATATATCATTACACACAACATAATCACATTTGTAATAAATGAATTGTGAATAGAGATTTCATGATGGTTAACCAGTATAAAATTTATGAATAAAGAAAAAAGAATACAAATATTTCCCAAAAAAAGTCACCTAACGATTGATTGATTAAATATTTAGTGTAGATTTTATGCCATCTAGGGCTAACAGACAACCAGTTTACCTAACCACTGTTTCCTGGTATCCTGACAGGTTAACCAATACTCTAGCACACCCCATCTTTGCAAGAAACTGATAACTTTCCAACTTGAATCAGCGGTGAGAGACAAATGATAATGAGACGCAATGTCATATATCAATCATCACGGAGACTGTTGCCAGGCATAGCTTGTATTGAAATAATGAAGTGTTCATCCATTTTGATCAAAATATGTTCAATGGTTTGTGAGGAAGTGTAGATGGCTGATAAGTCTATATACTAGTATATCTCCTGAATCAGGTCTAATCCCCAATGAAAAAAGCAAGAAATTCTATGGCTGTCCCACAATTCATAACAATTGAACGCTTACTAAACTATGACGTCATTCAAACTTTCCCTGAAGCAACTGACCGATAACGTGCTCAAATGTGCTGCTATTTCTTAGCTACAGACTAAGAAATCTGATGAGAAATAAACTAGGATGGGGTACCAGTTCCACAGAAATAGCTCAACTGGGTGCCAGTATATCAGACAAGTTAACACAACAATAGTCTATCCCAGAACCTAATATCTCCCGAATCAGGTCTATTAACCACCAATAGAAAAAGCAGGGAATTCTATTCCTGTCCCACAATTCATAGCAACTGAATGCTTAGTAAATTATGATGTCACTTCCCTGAAGCAACTGACCAATCAGCTTGCTTGTAACAATTGCTAGTGAACAGACCCAATCAGGAGAGATGGGTTCGTTCTACAGACTAACATAACAATGTTTCATCATTCCAGCAATTTATTTTTGTACAGTAGAGATAGTGTAGTGAAATGTCTTGATAACAACATGCTGTTTTGTTGACAAAAATAAGAAACAGTGAATTTTAAGATGCTGACTCACTCCAATGTACAGTCAAACCTGTGAAAGCTGTCACTTGTCTTAAGCAGCCTCATTTTCTATTTCCCATTTCTATGCTTTCAGAGCAAATTAACCTGTATTCAGCAACAACCTGTCACAAAAGGCCACTTTTGTTCCTTCCTTAACTGACTGCTGGAGACAGGCTTGACTGTACTTTAACCAATACACACCATGAAAGGAACGCCTAAAACTTCCAACTACCCAACAATGAAACTTGAACACAAAAATATAACAACATGTAGCCCGTAACCATTTTCTTACCCCTTTCCTTTTGTTTTCTGTAATATTTTTTCTTCGCTAAATGGAAAGAAAATATGACGAAAAGTTACAACAATAATAATAGCATACAAAACTTTTAAATAACGGCACACTGTATACCAGTTTATTAAATATCAAAATTTGTAAGTTTCCGACAGTTGTGTAGAGGTTGATAGTGGACAATGGTTATGGTCATGGATGCAACGACGATGATGGAAGCAATGACTACAAAGGTGGTCCTGATGAGACCAATGATAAATATCACTATGATAGGTGAACAATATCTGACTAAACATATACAAGCTATATGTTCTAAATCTTTACATTTCTGATACCACATATATCAAATTGAATGCTGGAAATAAAAAGAAAAACCAGGGTAACCCACCTTCGGCTTTGAGAGCTACAGACTTCTTCATATTAAGCAACGACTCATTTATTGCATCTTTTGTATCTGCCAGACGAAGTTCCGTCTCCGTTCCTCGCACACCCGTTTCAAGGGACCTTTCTGCTGTCAATCTTAGGGAAGATTTGGGATTCAACAAATCATTGACCGTTCTCTTGTAATATTTCTTGTTGGATAATAAACCCTGGTTTTCATACTGCCCCAGATAGGCCTCAAGTGCTTCAGTGGCCGACAGAAATTCACGATCACCGATGAGGATAGTGGAGCTATTACACTGTATCTTGTACTGTGATGTTGGCGCCCCAACCGAGTGGGACAACTGAGAGGTAGCCATGGTAACTTCATACAATTTCAGATTTATTGACTTTCATGTGAGATAATTGTTCACCTGCTTGGTTTGTAATACATCTGAAAAAGAAAGGAAATATCGGTACTGGTAAACAAATATATAAAGTGTTAAATCAAAAAGGAGTATGCTCACACTGCAAGCATCTTTTTAATTTGAATTTGTCATGATCTATGTGCAAATGAATGGTTTTGTCATGATGTATATGTAAATGAATGAATTTGTCATGATCTACGTGTATATGAATGATTTTGTCATGATGTATATGTAAATGAATGATTTTGTCATGATCTACATGTATATGAATGATTTTGTCATGATGTATATGTAAATGAATGATTTTGTCATGATCTACGACATTCTACGTGTATTATGAATGATTTTGTCATGATGTATATGTAAATGAATGATTTTGTCATGATCTACGTGTATATGAATGATTTTGTCATGATGTATATGTAAATGAATGATTTTGTCATGATCTACGTGTATATGAATGATTTTGTCATGATGTATATGTAAATGAATGATTTTGTCATGATCTACGTGTATATGAATGATTTTGTCATGATGTATATGTAAATGAATGAATTTGTCATGATCTACGTGTATATGAATGATTTTGTTATGATGTATATGTAAATGAAAATTTGTCTGACTGAAAAACTAAATGACAAAACTAAATGACCTTCATTATCTCATATGGTCCAATTTTATCCACATGGTAAGTTTCACATATTCAGCTTGAATGCTTTTTGTGTTACCATATGATCCAAGTTGTATCTGTAATTTTATCAATTTTATTGCCATAGCAACCGCAATTTTTGTCCGACTGAAAAATAATAAAATGATCTGCATTGTCTCCTCATTGCCCTTTATACACATGCAAAGCTTCACATAAATACCTTTTGAGTAATTTTACTCGAGAGCAGGATGGACACCAGATGCTGGCTGGCTGGACAGAGGGGTAAACCTTATAATATTCCCCTCCGATGCAGGAGACTAACAATAAAGAAATCAGGTCATGTTGGAATGGAGATAATTTTAACTATTTTGTTCCGAGATAAAATAATGTAACCTCCATGTCATTTTGTGACACCTTTTAGTCATATTTTTTTTATCTAAATGTCACATTTCATATGCCTTAAAATGCAGACAGTCACGTATATCTATACCTCCATGCAAAATGATAATGAGGCAGTACATGCATTGCCACCATATTTGAAAATTGTAAAATTTATGCACATACTTTGTAACATTTATAAAGCAAAGAAAATTCCTTAAATAAAAGGAATGTCACAATGTTTTTAATACGCAAAAAAAATAGCACCAGAATACATGAATAATAGTGGGAAGTAATACCTGACATTTAACATTTTTATTTTAACAAAGTTGCATGCACAGCTAACGTAATCTAACTATGTGCACCTTGCAGACTGAATATATGTAAAATATGAAGTGTTTTTTTTACCCCAAACATTCAGCATAATTCGGCCCCATTCCCCCCTCAATATACAGTAGTATGTTTTTTTTCCCCCTGATGTCAGAAAAATTCCCTTTAAAAAATGGATTTTTTATTTTATTTTATTTTACGATCTATTAAAATCCCCCCAAATGCTCAATTTTCCCTCTTCAAAAGGCATCAACATCTCACTTCAGCTGCCAACACCCTAAAAGCTATTCACTATACCACGACCTCGATATCTATTTTTAATCCCACCTTTTCTCTCAATATTTTTTCCTCTTTATTTTTTTAATAATGTTTGACAAATCAATTGAAACGAAACAACAATCCAATCTAATACAATATATCTTACAAATGACAATCTGTGACAAACCCACTCCAAACAGTAACCAGACATCCCATATAAAATTATCCACTGTTTATATAAATTTCCCATTACCGTATTGAGATAAATCCACAGATATGGATAAGCATCCAATATTACATCATTTCTCTCCAACAAATTGAAAACTGATTTGTATCAAATTTTCTGAAGACATTTGATGACATGTTCAATTTCCAGTTATCGTTAAATTCTATAAATTTTCTATTTCAATTCCAATGTAAAGATGAGATTAAAATTATACGAAAACTATCAATGTTGTGAGACCCTTCATGATAAGGCATGTATCAATAGAGAAATATTTGAAAATTTACGGGCAAATAAAGGCCTTAAAGGATTATTCTTCAAAGGACCTAATCCCTTAGTCAACACTGGTAAGCTCAGAAGGATATTGCTATGTTAACATGCATTAGAAGTTTGCACAAACATCCAAACAAGCTTAAACAGATCTTGAATAACATAAAAAGTTTTAATCAATTTTGTTTTTAAAGGGAGCATATCAGGAAAAAAACTCTAAAAATGTCTTAAAAAAAAAATATATTTTTTAAAATGGATAAAAAGCATCTCATTGTCTTTAATTAATAAAAGTCTGATGGTTTGGTATGTAAAATTTCACCAAAAACGTGACAAAATCAATGTTTAATTTGGAGTGGTAAACTTGAACACAATTCCTATTCTAAAAATAGAAAGTACTAAAATACTGCTTGACAACCTTTACATCATCATTCAGGCTCTTTCTGAGATAAAACAATTTTACTACATGTAAACCCGTATAACGTATCAACTTGAAATCAAAATGTTATCACGTCACTCATTTAATACGTCCCAAAATGTGTTGCAATTTTAAGCGGGGAATCTATTTTTTTAATCTAACCTAGGTGTGTAGCCAAAGTTAGGAAACCCCTTTTCAATATATTATTTCGGCAAAAATTTTTTAACAAGAGACGTGGAAATTTCCCGAAAACCAGGTTTTTTTAAACATTTTAGCTATTCCGTAACTATAACTCTATTTCATGCCAGAATTTTATGTACATTGAAGCAGAAAATAAAAAAGCATACAATTCAAATTTTGTTTTTTTATTTGTAAAACATTGATGCAATAGTTTTGTTAAAAAAGTATGAAATAAAGTTTTTCTCTTGTTTCTGTGCTATTCACTGTTTGTTTGGCTAAAATATTACTTCCGTAATTCACATTATGAAAGATGTAATGTGATAATACTCGGAAACAAACATGCATATTCATAAAATAATACATCAATATTTTCACATTTTGCATTGAGGCTTTAGTTGTGGTATTGTTTCCAGTACCCAAAGATAGGAGGTAAGTCATACATGCTCAACTGATAGCAACAATTTCTTAAACATGATGTTTGATTCTACAAATATATTACAAAACATTATGAGAAATTCAAATGTGTTGTAAAAATTTTAAATGGACCTGTACATTTCTCTAATAAATCATTTGTATTTTTTATTAATAGTTTTTGCCTCATGGCTGTCAACTGAACAAGGGCACCGCAAACCATTTTCAAGATAAAAATGTGCATGTTAATTGAGTTTCATTTTAATATTTATCAATACATCAATCCAAACTTTTTTAGTATCTTCATCAAAACAAAAAAAAAGATTATTTTTACTTTACCGCTAGAAAAAATTGCAAAAGTTTGGTTACGGAAACAATCAATTTTAGCACTTTTGACTAATTAAAGGGCCATAACTCTTAAGATAATGGTCAGAATTGGCTGGTTATCGAACTTGGCTCAGATTTTATAGAGATACACACTTTGTGTAAGTTTGCTTCAGTTCTGATAAAGAATACTCCAGTTATTGAGCGGAAATGGGCAATTTTAGCATTTTTGACTAATTAAAGGGCCATAACTCTAAAGATAATGGTCTGTATTGACTGGTTATCAAACTTTGCCTAGATTTTATAGAGATGCAAACTTTGTGTAAGTTTGGTTCAGTTCCGATGAGAAATACTCTAGTTATTGAACGGAAACGGGCAATTTTAGCATTTTTGACTAATTAAAGTGCCATCCGTATTGGCTGCTTATCAAACTTGTCCTAGGTTTTATACAGGTACACACTTTGTGTAAGTTTGGTTCAGTTCTATAAAGAATACTCTAGTTATTGAGAAATTAGCAATTTTTGCATTTTTGACTTATTAAAGGGGGATAACTCTGAAGATAATGGTCCGTATTGGCTGGTTATCAAACTTGGCCTAGATTTTATACAGGTACACACTTTGTGTAAGTTTGTTTCAGTTCAGCTGAAAATACTCTAGTTATTGAACGGAACAAAAAACTTGACGCCTCCCATCCGCCCGCCGAATTCGCCAATCTAATAACCAGGTTTTCAACTTTGAAAAACCTGGTTAAAAATATATTCCTTTGGCAAAATGGGGCCAGTGAGTGTATATAGACATGATATATAGGTGGAAATGTTTTTAACCAAATTTAACATTTGATAAACCCTGTTATATTCCCTTTAAAATACTTTTTTGAAAATAATTCAGTGCAAAACTAAGAAGAAAAAACAATACATAATAAGAATTGTTTTTGTGAGCTTGTTATGTTTTTTTCCCCAATTTTGATCGCGTCTTAATTAGTGCATCAATTACACCCTATCAATTCAGACTGACATAACTACTTATGGTTATACACAACTTCGCTTTTAATAGATTGATGCCAACAAAAAATGGTCTGTCTTGTTTATCACACATTAATTGTCATGTTTTTCATGCAACCAATTGTTTACACTTCAAACAGTCAGGTGATCATGTTTTTAGACTGGTGATAGTAAAACTGCATATGGTTTTATTGATATTGATTTTATAATACTGTAGATAAATAACCAGTCAAATTAAAGTTTTTAAGTATTTAGGTAAGTTTTGGTGGACAGAAGTCTGGTTATGTGGGGTGAGTTAGAAAATTAAGGCAATAAAGGTTCAAAGAGTATAGACGAGAACGATACATGATATAGTGAAAAAAGTATGCGTTAATTTCATAATATGAGAAAAAAACAACAACAAACAAGCATTAATATAATATTTCCTTTAAAAATAATAATGACATTTTTTCATTTTGTTTCATGGTTATCATTTTTATTGAAATAAAGATTTGAACATGTTTCTTTCAGTTGGGACTTAACAGTATAACCCTAACATCATGTACATAGAAACAGTCAAGCCTGGTATTCAGACCTGTATAGTACACATAAGATGTAATTCTATATGTTGAATTGACCTAATTTAAATTATACCATATCTTGATGTCTGAACAACTGTCAACTGTAAATGGAATTTTATAAGAATATTTAGTGACCGAGTCATTTACATGAATTTGTATAAAATGGACAGGCAAATGTATTTTTCTGTATACATAAATTGTGTGTAGATGTTATTCCTTCTTTATTGGAGTTTAACATCAATTTCAGCATATTATAATTATATATAAATGTTAATAATTTAGGTTTTGTTAGCATTTTAAATATTTGTATACTGCTACATGCCCTAATTGTCCCGACGCTGACTGTTGATCAAACAAGTCGATATTGACTGCTAATCTACCATTTTCCTTAGACAAGCAACCCTTCTCTAAGTTAACATTGTATTTAATTAGACAAACAATGCCACGTGGCCAGAGTGATAGACGCTCTCGCGTCAGGTCAATTGAGTATTACGAGAAGTCTTACATGTTTCTGAGAAATGAATTTTTATAGAGCTGCACGGTAAAACATGCATACCGTGGTTATTTGTTGCGTCAGTAGATACTGTGGTATTATTATGGATTACTCGGTTTTTTTTTCCAATTTCCGTGACAGAAGTAAAAAGGTGATAAACCATCACTCATGAAACCATTGACTACATTAAGTGGCAAACAAAGTGATATTTTGGCCATAAGAAAGGACATGATATACCATAGTAATACTTGTTTTCTTGATGTACCAATCTCTAGATTTTTAAGTCCTTAAATCACAAATTAACGTTAAACTCATTAATATTCATAAATGTGCACTGGGTATTGCTCTCCCTGAACACAGGACCAACAGCTTTACATTTACACCCCCTCTGATCTACGGCATTTTGAATTCACAATATTTCACTCAAATAAGAACAATCTTCTACCCAACAGGAAAACTGGCAACATTCACTTCATTGTAACTCCATTGTATAAAACTGGCTGGAACACACAATCTCATAAGTACAGGGAAAATGGTAACAGAAAACCCTTTTTACAAGTCATCTTGAAATGCACATAGATAAGATATTGTAACTTTTTAAAGTAAAACAATTATACTTTTCCTCGAAGTTTAAGATAATCAAAATTTTATATCCTTAGTTACTCCACAAATGAATTCAATTTACCTCAAACAACTTCACCTGTTGATAATTTATAATCCAAAACTAAACAATTCAACATCTGTTCAAGAATTTGCTTATCTAGAAATATACAAATACTTCATGATACTTTATCAAAATCAAAAGTTTGAGGGTTTATGTCATAAATGAGCCTTATTAGAATTTAAATAGTTATCTACTTGTATCCATGCATATGTACAAATAATTTGATAGTCACATCAGTGACATAATTTATTCTATAATGATTGTGTACATCTGTAGACAGCATTACAAAAATATTTGTTTAAGTGAGTTTAAGCAGCGTTTTCTACACATTACAGCTGGGACTGGTTAGCTCAGTCAGTTGCATGTCTTGACTACCAATCCAGGGGTCTTGAGTTCAAATCTCTGTTAAGCTACAATCTCTGTGATGCTTGATATATACTGGTATGACATCGCATCTCACTGTCATTTGTTTTTCATCGCTGATTCAAGTGGGAAATCTATCAGTTATTTGCAGAGATAGGTGTGCTTGAATACTGTTTAACATTCAAAGATCCCTGTAAAGAGTGGTTAGGTTAACTGATTTTCTGTTAGCCCTTGATGGCATTTTTTTAATTGCAGTTTTACTGGTGACGGAAGACCTCAGAATGAATCTGAGCAGAACCAACATTCTTCGGCAAGTAACTGGCAAACTTTCTCACATAAAGTTTGTGGAGCTCACAGGACTCAAACCTACGACCTTAGCTGTAAGTTATCTTAAGAAGGCACTCTAGAACACACAGGAACCTTTAGGCCTGGCTAGCATGAAAATGACGCTAAACATTCAAAGAAACAAATCAAAAATTCAGATTTCAGATATTTTAGTGGAGGAAGACCTCAGATATTCATACATGAATCTACATTAACCCTTTACTTCATATAGACGCCTTTGGACACCTCTAATATAGACGCCTTTGGACACCTAATATAGAAGGCTTTTGAATTATTGGGTGAATTATGTTTATATTAACTGACAGAGTGGAAAACAGTGCAGGAAGTGTTCAGGTTGCTTGTTACGAGCAATCTGAACTCATTCTGCACTGTTTTCAAAGGCCTTCTGTGATTGGTGCGGGAAAACCCGTATCTATGGAGTAAAGGGTTAAGACCCACGATCCTTCTGGAAGAAAATAACAAAGTTTCTCATGACTTCAATTTCTGAATTTCTGGACCAAGTTTGGCTTGAACCTTGAAAAGACCAAAATGGCATGGAGGACACTACCCCAAGTCTAAATTTATTAATATAAAATATAAACATTTTAGTTTTCTATCCTTGTATGATTTGAGCAAAAACAAAATGAATCTGTACATTTACAAAAGTAAGTTATGGGTACTTCAGGCAACTACTAGTCAAACACTTACAATGTTTTATGATGCCCCTACCACAACAAGGACCCCATTGTTATAAATTACAGTGTACAATGGTACACACTTGATATTAATATTTATAGCCACAATGTAGTGATGAGAGAATGTCAACACAGCACAAACTCTACATTCACGATTTTCGAGATCACTCGTAAATCTCTAACAGCTATAGTCATGAGTTCAAGCTACTTAGTGCCACATGGTCACTGACAGGAATTTTTTTTACAAAAAAAATTTGGAAATATAACTATTTAAATATCAGAAAACAGATAAACAGATATTTCAAATATTAATGAAAGCAATTAAAAATTAGACTGACACAATCAAATATTCCATCCATAACAGAAATTGTCCCAGACTCATCTAAAGCTTTAAAAGACTCTAATTGCAATGAAAGAAATATACAGTTAACCAATATAGTTTATACTAATTTATTTTAGCTTG
This sequence comes from Panopea generosa, assembly GCA_029582155.1. Classification (NCBI taxonomy): domain Eukaryota; kingdom Metazoa; phylum Mollusca; class Bivalvia; order Adapedonta; family Hiatellidae; genus Panopea; species Panopea generosa. Next base: position 38,483,728 of record CM055906.1, read on the forward strand.
TTTGTGATGAAAGAACAGAGCATATATGGACTGCTCTTGAGTCTGCTTCCTGGGTAGAAACAGTACTGAGTGTTGTTTTATGAGAGGCACCACGTCAAGCTTGGGATCTAAACTGCAACCCCTGGCGTGAGCAGCCAACACTCTATCTATTACACTACCATACCTGCTTAAAACCAATACAGTGTAATGAGTGGGCATATACCAATTAACTCCATTTCCTATTACATATATGGACAGATTTTTTAATTTGTGTCAGTATATATATATTATTTTAAAACTGATGATTATATTAAAAAAAAAAAACACCAAATATTTTAGACTAACTAAATGAATTTATCCCAATTTCAAATTAATCTGGAAGAATGTTGCAAGGTTTGACTTGTACAAAGTCAATCCATTTCACAACTGTGGATCAAGTCTGGCAACTCAGACAAGTTTATTATATACAGAGATCAAGGTCACCCAGAAGAATGCTGTATTGTGTGGATCTACTCTTTAAAAAAATGGCATACGCTATTCGCACCCTTATACTCCCATATTTTATTAAATTCACTATATTTATGCTGAAAAACGTGTGCCCTATCAGATTTTGTGTTATGTCCCCTCTGAACTAACATCCTTGATCTGCCTCATAATAATACTACACAACTATATTGTAACTGTGGTCCAACAGTTAGATAACAACTGTGCTAAAACAGAAACATTTTGTAAACTAAGTTAAATCACCAAAAAGGTCAAGGTTACCTAGAAAAATGGTTTTGCATTACACACCTATGAAACAAATATGGTGACTCTGGTTCAAATTTGTTTACAAATGGAGCTAAACACGAACACTTTATGAAACAGGAAAGGACAAATATCTCAAGAAACAAAAATAAAAATTGTAACATTAATGATATAAGAGTTAAATAATTCTCATAATATGAGAGTGTAATGAATATTGGTTTAATATATTTAAAGGTCCTTTTAGCTCCACTAGTAAATGTATTTTGACTGTCCTGTTTACAACAACCATACAAAGCATATGTGGAGAAAGTGTCAAGGACACTACAGATAGACATGGCAGTGAATCAAACAATTCTCTAATCCAGATTCCAATGCTCTACCACTGGACCATGCACTCCATCCCTGATGTGCCATACATATCCATCAAATACAGTCAATATTATAACCTTCTACTCCTTAATATGCAGGCTCTGTGACACAACTATTAACAGCCTTTTCATATTTAGGTTTTGTTTCCTGTAAATAGGGAAGAGGTCCAAGCCTTCAAAGATTTGGAATTAACAGCATGATTGAAGGAAAATGGATTTTTAAAAAAAAAAGGTAAATGAGCGTAACACTGTTATTGTTAAGATCATATTCTAACCATTAATCATCAGATATTACAATAATATTTCATATCTAGAGTATTTTTATCCTCTTGTATGTAAGAACAAATCACCACACACAAAAAATTCAGTTTTGGGAATTTTTTGGGCCTCAGTTGGGAAAAAACATGATTTTTTTTGAGAAGTAGTCAAATATTGGCCTCTGTTAAAGCTCTGAACTTATCACAGATGTTCACATAGAGTGTCAGACATGCTGTCTACAGCTAAGTTATAGTCACAACACATCACTGTTGATAACTTATTGTACTACACACTCATTATCATGTATAGATTTCAGATATCAATCTTTTATCATCCAATATACAATCATTGTATTGAAAATGAATAAATTATTGGTTTATAAAGGTTACCAAAATTTTATTTTCTACTTATTAAACGAACCACCACTGTAGAAATTAAGAGAAACAAAATTGCCAGTTGATACAGGCATCAAACCACCACCCAAAAACTGCTAGAATGATGGTCTGCTGTTTTCAAATTAACAAACCCTCTCCATAAACCTGTACCAAAAGCAAGACAGCTTTCCTTCAGATTTTCATATATATACTCTCTTCCATTGCGATTGATGTCTTACATCATATCACTTGTATACCTAATACCGTGATATACCTATTACCACAAATACCGGTATAATAACAATCTTGGAAGACATGCCCAAAGCTCCAAATTCTGTTAGCGTCGGAATTTGTTTGCATTTCGTATCAGCAACTGTTACTCAGCACACTTAAGTAACCTTATTACTGTTAAGTATTGAGGCCATTCTTTACAAGTTCGTTAATTTTTAAACTCACGGTATTAGGTATGACCAGTATACTACTGTATTCAGAAAATGTAGGAGTTTTTTTTCATGCATAATTAAAAATAAAAAAATAGAATGCACTTATGAAAGAATAAATTTATTTCTGTAAGGTATTTAAAACCATTTTAACGCATAACATGGTTAATTTGAAAACCAGTTACATTGGTGAAGGAGGGAGAACAAGGTATCGATTGTTGTCAAAATACCCCACCCACCTTTATGACATGCCAAGACAAGTTTGCGAGCAATTAAAAATCGGTGCATTTTGTTAAGATAGTGTCATTTTTCAACAAATATGCAAATGTTAACGAAATATTAATTGAAGTTTGTAATTTTTACCTTCATCATATGATAGAAATGCTGTTAACGACCTTTTTAGTCTATATCACAACTTCAAAATTAACGTCAAAAGCGGGACGCGTTTATTTGACTATGATTATAAACAAGAAAGCGTTTTCGAAACCATGATTTTTAAGCCTTGTTCGCTCTTTATTCAGTTCGCCATATGAACAGATAGCTTACTATACCAGCATTAATTTATTAATAATTTGCAAATGATATGGCATTTTTCAAATTTGGGGATACGACTGTAAATCTCTCGATTCTGTTCTGCATAATTGATTGAATGAATGAATGAATGAATGAAAGAATTAATTAATTAATTAATTCATTCATTCATTCATTCATTCATTCATTCATTCATTCATTCATTCATTCATTCAGTCATTCTTTCATTCATTCATTCATTCATTCATTCATTAATTCATTAATTCATTCGCTCGTCCGTCTGTCCATCCATCTTTTCAATTAATCGATTGTCTATTTCTTCTTCTTCGGAACAAGTCTCCCCCTTCGTCTGCCTGCCTGCCTGCCTGCCTGCCTGTCTGTCTCTATGTCTCTGTCTCTCTCTGTCTCTCTCTCACTGTCTCTCTCTCTCTCTCTCTCTCTCTCTCTCTCTGCCTTTCTTCATCTGCTCATATTCTTGCCATCACCCATGAATCACCCTGGAACCACACAAGGACTGATAAATGAACATGAGATTCAATGCATTTCTGTTAGTGTAAGTGGAAAAATGTAGTGGGAAAAGGTTTTCATTTGCAATTTTAGGAGCGAATATGTGCCTTATGCATGTATACTTAGACGTTTCAGACTTACTTGCAATTTTTTTAGAAAAAAGAAATAAGTTTACTTGTCCGTGGACAATAATTTCATCTGACAGCTTCCCCACACTCACATAAATTCACCACTTAAAACTTTTTTTCTCCATAAATTCAATCAGTTTTTATCATTATTGATCACTAAAATAATTTTTCTTTTTAAAAGGGACGGCTGCCTTCTCGAGTAACATAGGTAAACGATACATCAATGGGCGTAAGAGCAGTTCAATTATTTGGAAAAGGAATCCTGGGTGTGCGGGTGGGAAGGGTGTCTCTCTCCCGCTGGAAGGAGTACTATCGCTTATGGGGTACATGGAACAGACCCCGAAAAAAATAATTTAAAATATTTTTATATATAAATTATGAACTTTATTCTTGGAAAATAACATTATGTTGGAAGTATACTAGAGTCACTGCGATCTTGCATGAATGATGAAGGCAATGTGCATGTATTTGTTTTTTGGTAGAAAAGTTTTATTTTATAGTTGCTTAAACGTTATATACCAACATTTAATGTCAATACCTATTTTACATATACATATTTAACGATGACACTTAAGCGATCGAAAACCATCATAAAATAAATATATCAGAATGGTCTAAAATGCATATCGGCACTTGCCCCAGGTGCAGCCAATATCGGCCACACCAAGGCGCCCATGGTAGCTGATATACAAAAATATACTAGCCAAGGAGACATTCTTTTACTTTCAACATAAATAATATTATTGTTAATAGAACTATGTTGAAGAGACAGTACGAATTATCTCCCTTAGATGAAAACAAATAGGCTGAAATCTACAGGCTTGAGTGACAGGCTGACGTCAGGAGATTGTTCGTCTGCAAAGTTTACATTCAGTCGCATAGTTTTCATAAATCAGTCGCCCGAAAGCCTGTTTTAAACAGCGTAAAGTGAACTTTTAAGGTAAACTAATAGTTTTATTTGATATAACTTGTATCATTATTGTTTTAACACTTTTATAATGAAATTAAATGAATTATTAGAAAAAAACCTGCTCAGAATTCGGCAGTCACGCCTGACGACACCTATTTTTACATCACACGTTGTAATAGTTTCATACGTTCTATCACATTCGATTTAAAACGGTCATAAATGGCACAAAATCACCGAATTAATCCCTACCACACCCTATCCCGAGAATAACTTCAATTTAAGTGGCTTGTGCCATTGGTGTAGGAGCGTTTCAATTATTGGGTGGGTGTGTGGGTGGGTGTGTGTGTGTGTGTGTGGGGGGGGGGGGGGGGTTGGCAACCTGAGGAGAGAGTATATGGGGATCATAGGCGTAGGAGCCGAATGGGCCAAGGGAGGCCAGCCCCCCCCCCCCTCACCCCCCACTCTCTCCAACAGTCAGTTCAGCTTATACTTCGGGGCCTGGAAGTACATCCTCAGTCACTCTCTCCTCATCTTGCCCCCCTCCCCCCTCCCTTCCCCTAATAATGAAAACGCTCCTACGCCCATGAGCATGTACTTCCAGGCCCCAAAGTATATGCTGAAACTGAATATTGGGGCGGGGGATGGGGGTGGGTGGCCCCCTTGCCCCTGATTAAGGGTCAAACTTGCGGCGGAGTATCAAGTAGTCTAGGGGTGCATTTCGTCGTCTTGTTCCAGCCCATTAATTGTTGGCCTATCGTGACTCTTTAATTATTTTTAATTAAATAGTCTATAAACGCTGTCTGGAACATTCACCTAAAGTTATCCACTGATTTTGACCCCACTTGTTTGGTAGTATGGGGGTATGAATCAATAGCATTTCGGCAAACGTTCGGAACCGAGCTGGGCTCGAACCCATGTTCTTAACGGTGAGAGATAAATGATCTTGATTCAGATCATTCGGACAGGAAGGACAACAGAATCAAAAGATGGTTCAGTTATAATGCTACATGAATATACCAAGCAGCGATAGTTTTATGTTGACTTATTAAATAAAACATTACGATTCACATATAATTGTGTACCAGTAAAATGATTACACGTAAAACAGAGTCATTTTAAAACATAATATTCATATAAATATGGCTTAGGTAAAAAAAATCTAAATATATCGAAGATAGGTAAGATTTCTTTAAAATATATTATATAATATAAGTTGCACTGGTTTATTGCAAACTCAAAATTTAACATCCGTCACACAATGGCACGTCTATACATGTATACGTCAGGCCATCCTTAAAAAAGTATTTGTTTGCTGTGCTCCGTCCCAGTATTTTTCATATGGTAGCTATTTTTTTTTTGCCATATTTTGATTTTGCATAGTCATTTAAACGCATTAAACATGTTTGGGTAGCTGCAATTTTGAGTGAGTAGGTAGGAGCACGACGAACAAACATTTTTTAAGAATGGCCCCATTCATCTGTGCCGAAATCGCAAGAAGACGGTCCACGCTTTAACATTGCAAACACGAGATTATGTACATGTACATTTTGATTGTAGTCCCTTTTACCCAATGTTCTCATGTTGCACGTGCAAAGGAAAATACATACACGCACACTAATTGTTAAAGAGGCACTATCATATATTATTATAAAGCAGGACTATTTTTACCACCGTGTTGTCAAGACGTAATAAAACTATTGTAGCTGATTCACGATAGTGTACAGTGTAATTTACTTATGAATGTACTTTTCCATATAATTATGTTGCCCAGCAATGTATTATTTTTTATTTCTATTTTGCCTCCAAAACCTCCTTTATTTATATTTTTTAAATACTCTGCCCACTGTAACTTTGGTACTGTTCCCCTCCTCACCTCCACCCCATATATACATTACTATTATTCTGATATTAAATCTGATTTGGTATCCGTGGTCAAGTGGTCTAAGGCGCGGTCCCAAGATCACTTACCTCTCGCCGCTAAGATTGTAGATTCGAGTCCAGATCGCTCCAAAAGCTTTATGTGAGAAAGTTTGCCAGTTAGTTGCAGAAGGACGATGGTTCTAATCTATCTATTATAGATATTTATACGGTTCTGTAACAAGGCTAGAATAGTCGAGTTGACGCTGTTCTCCGACAGCCGTCTTGTTTAGTATTTGTAGTCTTGAGACAAAAGGTACTTAATACATATTACTTTAAAAAAACTCCAATTTATATTTTATTTTTATGCCCCCCCCCCCCCCCCCCCCCCCCCCCCCCCCAATTTTTTGAGTGGCATAAAGTTATCGCTGCGCAGTGTCCGTCCGTCCTTCCGTCCGGTATTTCGTTTCCGGTCTGTAACGTTGTCATGCATAGCTATATTTTGTTGATACTTGCTACAAATGATCAACATAACATGACGACGTGTCGCGAGTAAGACCCACACCCGTACCTCAAAGGTCAAGGTCACAATTTGAGTTTGTGTGAGATTTCGTTTCCGGCCAGTAGCTTTGTCATGCATAGATGAGTTTTGTTGATACTTGCTACAAATGATCAACATAACATGACGACGTGTCGCGAGTAAGACCTACACTCGTACCTCAAAGGTCAAGTTCACAATTTGAGTTTGTTTGACAACACTTTGAGTTTGTGTGAGATTTAGTTTCCGGCCTGTAACTTTGTCATACATATATGGATTTTGTTGATACTTGCTACAAATGATCAACATAACATAATGACGTGTCGTGAGTAAGACCCACACCAGTACCTCAAAGGTCAAGGTCATAATTTGAGTTTGTTTGACAACATTTTGAGTTTGTGTGATATATTGTGTCCGGTCTTAACTTTGTCACGCATAGATGGGTTTTATAAATACTTGCTACAAATTATCAACATAACATGACGACATGTCGCCAGTAAGACCCATACTTTAAAGGTCAAGGTCACACTTTGAGTTTGTTTGACAACACTTTCAGTCTGTTTGAAATTTCGTGTCTGGCCTGTAACTTTGTCATGCGTAGATGGATTTTATTAATACTAACTACAAATGACCAACATAATATGACGATGTGTCGCGCCCAGTAACACCCAGTATCACAATTTAACTTTGGTTGATGACACTTTCAGTCTGTTTGAGATTTGTGTCATGTCTGAAACTTTGTCACCTACGGATAAATTTCAAAAACACTTGTTCATCAGCATGACAATACAAACTGTCATGTGTAAGACCCACATGCGTACCTCAAAGGTCAAGGTCACACTTTGAGTTTTTTTTGACAACACTTTCAGTCTGTGTGAGATTTCTTGTCCGATCTATAACTTTGTCATCTATGGATATATTTTAAAAACATTTTGCTCAGTTGATAAACATGACATAATTAAGTGTCGCATGTAAGACCCAGAACCTTTCCTCAAAGGTCAAGGTCACACTTTCAATTTGTTTGATATTGCGTGTCTGGTCTGTGACTTTTTCTTTAACTTGGCTCAATTTATCAAGATGACATGGCGACGATTTTCAAATAGCTTGACACAAGTGGCTAGCATGCCATGATAATGTTTCACCTGCATTTAATTGTTGAAATACCCAGACCATTACATCAGATGTCAAGGTCAAGGTACACAAAGGTCAAAGTCATGCTTTAATGTAAAAAAAAACATGCAATTGCATGTCTGATCTGAAACATTAGTCCATTACTCTTGATATGCATAGATACATCGTTACCTATTATATCATATATATTGACTAATTATATAGAAAAAAGTGTTTTTATTTTATTCCTTTTTAAATGTTGAGTTACATATAGTTATACTCAGAGGATATTATCTGCATAAGGTCATGAGTTCATGTGTGTAAAGAGTGATATGAGTAAAATTCGATTTAAATATTGCCAATTGTCGATTTAAGATACACGTTTCCATGGACGGATATAATGTTTTCAACCAAGGGAGGTGAAATATAATATATTCACAATGAATGCATGAATGAATGCATGAATGAATGCCATTAATGAAGGAATGAACAAAGGAACGAACAAACAAATCAATGTGAATAATAATATTAAAGTCTTTAAGACTTAACTTAACGAGATAAATCATTTGAACAAGTCAATCCTGCAAACATACATACATGTTTTACCCAACAAACCAATTACAGTATACTGGTATACGTAGATAATAAAATGATACTCCAAGAACACAGGGTCTGCTAATTGCACGTTAGTATAAGTCTCATTAAAATTGATATTTTTTGGCAAGAAAATGTAGTAAAAATCTTATAAACTTGTTTTAAATGGGAAATATAATGTTGGGCTTGTTGCGATTGTGAGAGTGTGTGTGTGTGTGTGTGTGTGTGATGGACGGGACTTTTGGCAACCATGTTCTCATTATAACATACTTTTTAACATTTTCAATTAAAATGAGTACGGTTTTTCAACATTCCGATAATATGACAGGTCGAATCAAATTCTCCTTCTAAATATACCAGTGTATTGTTGCTGTTAAGCCATGGGAAAGCTTCTACTTTTGCACATGTTCGAGAATTCCTCTAGTACATGTAGTTAAACTCGTGTTGCACGGGCCACATACAGCAAAATACACACAGCAAAGCAGCCACGAACTTGAAATTATATTCCAAACGCGCGCGTGGTTTCTTGCAGACCAAGACAGATATATCCCACGTGTAGGGTGTGTTGAATTTACAAAAGGTTTATTTTTAAAATTAAATTAATAACGTATTATGAATATATAAATCTGTCCTTTATATAGCATGTGAGTAGTCATGAATCCTTAACTGGATCCTACTCATATAAAGCTATCACTTCATGTATGTAAATTTGTCCACCCTGTCCAGATGTGTTGCATGTAATTCCATAGCATATAAGTCATGGTCGACACCAAATTTATTTTTGGTTTGGCAGAAGCCTTGATATTGTATCTATGGTTTGCATTGTAGCTAAGCGCACTCGCCGTAGTCTGGTCTGTACATTTATGTCTTGGTTATTCACAAATAATTATCTCCATATATATATATATGTTGTAATTGTTTACAACTTGTTTCCTTCACAGGGATACTTATTTTAGTGATTTCCGTCTGTCTTACTGATTACCTGCATCCACACAGCCCTCCTGTCCGAACGATCGCCCGTCCTCCAATCTGTTTTATCACCTGGCCGTCCCTCAGCTGCCGGTCCTCCCATCTGCCCATCCGCCCGCCCGTCATTTATAATGCTTCATGTCAGCTTGTTACGAGTATATATTGACTATTTTGCACTTTTGTTTTATATCTACACAGCTAAGCCTCTTTTTAATATACATAATTCTATTTCAATTAGGTGCTCGGGCATAACTTGAACATTGTTAGCTGGACTAGTCAAAGAATAAAGAGCTATTCTACTCACCCAGGCATCGGCGTCACACCTTGGATAAAGTTTTGCTTGCAAGTCCCTATCTCAGTAACCATTGCATGTATTGACTTGTTACTTCACACACAACTTCCTTCCCAGTTATCAAACCTACAACAATAACTAAGGAAGACAACTCTTGGATGAATATAATGGAAATGATTGCCCTTGTTTGACTCAGAAATTCTGGTTAAGTTTTGCATGCAAATACCATCAAGTCCCTATCTCAGTAAACACTCCATGTATTTGATATGCAATTTAAAAATCCCCGCAGCAGTGGTCGTGGATTCGATACCCGGCCGAGTCATACTTAAAAATAGAACTAGAACCTACCTCACTTGACGCTCAGCCTTTAGAGGAAAGTTTTAGGTCTGGTCATTCCGGTGTCAGTATAATGTGACTGGGTGGAGTATCATTTATACCATGTGTCTGTGGCATGGTACTCCAATGTGGCAGTATTTAAAATACTGTCTCAAGTAGACCACGTCGCTATACAGTTGAAAAAGTGTCGATACCGTACAAACAAACACTTTTAAAGGGGCTCAATACATATTTGACGGTTCGCGTGTAGTTCCTTGTACCAGATTTCAGTCAATTTAACTATACTTGCCAACGTTTTTGGGGCGGATGTTGGCACATGGGGCACCTGTGCCTGTGTCATCCGACCCTGAAATTGAAAGTTGATATTAATTTAAAAATATTCATTTTTGTTTTCAGGTACTTCCCTACGTTAAGATGCTGGTGATTAGGTTCAGCCAAATGCAAATAATGGCTTATGCGCGAACGTGTTCACGTACGAGTAGTTACGTTGTGGACAAATTGACGTTAATTTCACAATATATGTGTGTGTGTGTGGAAGCATTGTTTTAATACAGGGCAAGTTATTTTATAGCGCAATACATGGATGTTGAACTTGTGGTGTAAATTATCCATGTGCGAAACAAGACACTTGCGTGCGGAGACTTTTGAGTGCAAGACGAATTGTGTAATGAGAAATCATAACTGTCGCTCTGGACGCTCCATATATAAAACGTAACTTGGACATGTTGCTGTGTATATTCAGACTAACGGAGGAGGTTTATTCCAGGCTTACGCTAACCGTGCATAGCATAGAAGACGACGCTTGAAGATCATCAGACTGGTATCGTAACTTTCAAAAAGATACTGAATGGTTTATTTTTTCAACCTTTTGAGTCTTAGTCTCTAAACAAGACGCAATATTTAATTCACAAATCCAAATCCGTCTTGGAATAAATCCTTCGTTTAGTTACACAATTGTTACGTTATTTAAAACAAAGAGCTATCAAAATCATAATTTGACGTCTGAATATAAGTATAAGACTTAAGAGGTTCGACAAACGGCCATTCTAGTACCTGCAGAATTATTTTCACTCGGCCCTCTTTACCATTGCAGAAATCAGAGAGTGGAGAGGAGTATTGGCCGATATGGATTCAAATCCGCACAATCGAACACTTGCAAGGTGCTCTGATCACTGATTTGAAACAGACTCCTGCCGGAATCGTCAGCAAATCTCTGAATACTACCAGGATGCCCTACCTGCTTAGCTAACCGGGCCGTCGAACAAATCCCGACCAGAACCCTATCATTTTGAATGCCCTAAACTTGATAGTTATACGTTCTCCAATTACGATTTTGTTTTACAATTTAATACCTTCTTTTGACCTTTCGTACTCCGGTACACGTGATCAATGAATCAAGACTAATGCAGCTTACTTAATCCTAAAACAAATATAAGATCATTTCTTACTAAAACTTATAGAAGATGGTTATTGCAATGAAAACGGAGTATTTATAACATTGCTAATTGTGTGTTTTGCTAGGCCATTCTTGGAATAAATGTGTGTTTCACGTGCTTTCACCTGACCAATTAAATTGCAGATATCCATGCTTTTTATTGACTTTCAAAGCGTCTTTTTTTTCTCGAACGATTCCTGGCCATATTTTATTCAAAATGATACTAAACTCTGGCAAAAAGTAAATTTCTAGGTCGGAACACAGGAAACAGCCCTTTTTTGAGAATGGCCTTATCAGTGTTTGCCTAATTTGCATGCAGACTATAATGTCACAGTGGACAATACGAATATAATGTTTAATAACATGTCATATACAAACCTTCAGTCTTTGGACAAGCGTTCTTATTTAGGCCTAAATACTTCTGTATCAAAAACGATATTCAATAAATTAAGTAAAGATTGTCTATTAAAATAAAACGCTCAAAGCTCAGCATTTTAGGAGGAGTCGACCAGGCTCCCGTTTCACCAACATATACTTAAATACTTAAAATAATAAGAAAAACATCCAGGTGATCATGATTTTAGACTGGTTCCAGAAAATATACACATACGTTCATTGATATTTATTATATAATAGATAAATAACCAGTCAAAACTTAAGTTTTTAAGTATTTAAGTAAAATGTTGGTGAAACAGAAGCCCTGTGTCATTTTAATATGACTGGGCCAGTTTTCGTACTAGTTGCATGTGATATGCTACTTCATTGAGGCGCTTTTCCGTGCATATACCCTCGTGTTTAAACTGGATAATGGTTGAAATCGACGGTAAAGACAAAAACAAATATCTTTTACAGTAAATAAATAAAATTCTGTATATTTGTTCTATTCACTGTGACACAATTGTCAGCAAACTATGTTTAATGAACTAAATGTAACTATTTCCAATTAGATAATAATAGTTGCACGTGTGTTTTATATAATTGGATGCATATTTTGAGTATTTTATTGGAATTTGCAAATAAAGTATTGAAGGTTATATGCATCCGATTAAATATAATCTATCAGTAGACTTATTGGCATTTTCCCAATGAGATATTAATAGCTGCACGTGCGATTTTTTTTCTAGTCTACGAATTGTGTAATAAGACGACTTTATTACATAATAAGAAAACTAGTTTTCGTCGGCAGCGGTTTGCATACGGCGTTTTCTGTCTATACACATATGGAATGGTACGTATATTTTCATTATTTATTACTTATAAAACATACTTACATTCAAAGGTTGAAGGCACATGGCCAAAGAAAAGTTCATGTTCAATCATCACAGAGACTTTGTGAATTCGAACTTACCTTTCCTGAATTTACCAACTGATCAGTTAGGTGGTTACCCAGTACTAGACAAACCTTATCTCTTTCCATACATATTCAAAAGTGGAAGACACATGACCGAAGAAAAGTTCATGATCAATCATCACAGAGACTTTGTGGATTCGAACTTACCTTTCCTGAATTTACCGACTGATCAGTTAGGCGGTTACCCAGTACTAGACACACCTTATCCCTTCCCTTACATATTAAAAGGTGGAAGACACATGGCCATAGAAAAAAGTTCATGACCAATCATCACAGAGACTTTGGGGATTCGAACTTACCACTCCTGAATTGACAGTTAGACTGAGTGAGCCGGGTCGGACTGTGAACCTTGTACAATCTTTAATAGAATTTGATATTCATTTTCATGTCTTATTGAAATTAAAACAAACTTATCAAACCCAGGCTGTTATTATTATATATCGATCAAATATTTAAGAAAAATAGCAAGTTGCGATTAACCAATTACTAAAATTTCAGATTTTCGTCACAAATGCGAGATGTGATCAATCGACTTAATATGCAAACCGCTGTTTACGTGTTCGTCGGTGACGAGCCCGAAACGATGTTTTGGTACTACTTATGAAGAACGGAACATTGTATTTATTCAAACAAAAAACATTTTTTTATCGTAATACAATGTAATTTAATGTAGTTAAACAGTTTAAGTACCCAATATGTATATAGTCATTACTTTATACGCACACGCGCACCCACCCACCAACCTACACATGGTTTCACAAACAATATTTATATTCGTAGCAATTAATTATATTTTATACAGAATGAAATATTTGTTTGAGTGTGAAAATATGCAACATTGATTTATTATGGAACGTGGATTTAATACTAAAGTTTTGGTTGATATGTAATATATTGGCTTGTGTCTGACTTGTTTGATGCCTATCGATGGCGGCTTGGATAAGGTTGTTATAGTATAGGTAACTGTTTATATATTCGTTGGCTTTGTTGGTGTAATCCTTCGTATTCGGATGAAGTGTGTGTGTGGGATTGTTGAAAAATTATCAATAACATATGAAAGTGCTACTTTTCTGTCGGCAAAAATCCTTCATATTTGGATGAAGTGTATATGGATTGTTAAAAATTATCAATACCACATGAAAGTGCAACTTTTCTGTCGGCAAAATCCTTCGTACTTGGATGTAGTGTGTGTGGGGTTGTTAAACATTATCAATAATACATGAAAGTGCTAACTTTTCTGTCGGCAAAATCTTTCGTATTTGGATGAAGTGTAAAAAAGTGTTAAAAATATCAATAACACATAAAAGTGCTACTTTTCTGTTGGAAAAACCCTTCGTATGTTTGTGTGATTGTTAAAAAGTATCAATTGCACATGAAAGTGCTACTTTTCTGCCGGTGACATCCTTCGTATGTTTGTGTGATTGTTAAAAAGTATCAATTGCACATGAAAGTGCTACTTTTCTGTTGGAAAAATCCTTCGTATGTTTGTGTGATTGTTAAAAAGTATCAATTGCACATGAAAGTGCTACTTTTCTATGAGGTGGTTTGTGTTGTGTATTTGACGTATTTATTCCAGTTATTTTATTTGTTTGTTTCTACCTTTGACCTATTTGTAGATATTTAGATTTAAAACAACACACTTTTACTAGATGTTCGTGCCATTTGATACACATCGTTCGGATTTAAATTTAAGTCATTTGTTACACGTACCGACCACTAAGATATGAACAGACATGCGCGCCTTTTTATACCCATCAGTCGTATTGGAACTTAAATCTTCCGTTCCAATATATGAACAGACATGCGCACCTTTTTATACAAATCGTTCGTATTTGAACTTAAATCTTCCGTTACACGACCGACCACCAATATATGAACAGACATGCGCGCCTTTTTGTACACATCGGTCGTATTTGAACTTAAATCTTCCGTTTCACGTACCGGCCACCAATATATGAAGAGACATGCCCGCCTTTTTGTACACATCGGTCGTATTTGAACTTAAATCTTCCGTTCCACGTACCGACCACCAATATATGAACAGACACACGCTCCTTTTTGTACACATCGGTCGTATTTGAACGTTAATATTCTGTTCCACGTACCGACCACCAATACATGAACAGATATGCGAGCCTTTTTGTACATATCGGTCGTATTTGAACTTAAATCATCCATAACACGTACCGACCACCACGACATGAACAGAAATGCGCGCCTTTTTATATGCATCGGTCGTATTTGAACTTAAATCTTCCGTTCCAGGTACGGACCACCAAGGTATGAACAGGCATGCGCGCCTTTTTATACAAATCGTTCGTATTTGAACTTAAATCTTCCGTTACACGTACCGACCATCAATATATGAACAGACATGCACGCCTTTTTGTACACATCGGTCGTATTTGAACTTAAATCTTCCGTTCCACGTACCGGCCACCAATCTATGAAGAGACATGCCCGCCTTTTTGTACACATCGGTCGTATTTTAACTAAAATCTTCTCTTCCACGTACCGACCACCAATATATGAACAGACATGCAGGCCTTTTTGTACACATCGGTCGTATTGGAACTTAAATCTTCTGTTCCACGTACCGACCACCAAGATATGAACAGACATGCGCGCCTTTTTGTACATATTGGTCGTATTTGAACTTAAATCTTCCGTAACACGTACCGACCACCACGACATGAACAGAAATGCGCGCCTTTTTATACATATCGGTCGTATTTGAACGTTAATCTTCCGTTCCACGTACCGACCACCAAGATATGAACAGTAATGCGCGCCTTTTTGTACACATCGGTCGTATTTTAATTTAAATCTTCTGTTCCACGTACCGACCATTAATATATGAACAGACATGCGCGCCTTTTTGTACACATCGGTCATGTTTGCACTTAAATCTTCCGTTACACGTACCGACCACCAAGAAATGAACAGACATGCGCGCCTTTTTATACACATCGGTCGTATTTGAACTTTAATCTCCCGTTACACGTACAGACCACCAAGAAATGAACAGACATGCGCGCCTTTTTATACACATCGGTCGTATTTGAACTTAAATCTTCCGTTACACGT
The DNA here is from genome assembly GCA_029582155.1 of Panopea generosa. Classification (NCBI taxonomy): domain Eukaryota; kingdom Metazoa; phylum Mollusca; class Bivalvia; order Adapedonta; family Hiatellidae; genus Panopea; species Panopea generosa. The sequence continues at coordinate 38,499,539 of CM055906.1, forward strand.
ACCGACCACCAAGAAATAAGCAGACATGCGCGCTTTTTTGTACACATCAATCGTTTTTTAACTGAAATCTTCCGTTACACGTACGGACCACCAAGAAGTGAACAGACATGCGCGCCTTTTTGTACACATCGGTCGTATTTGAAATTAAATTTTCTGTTCCACGTGCCGACCACCAAGAAATGAACAGACATACACGCCTTTTTGTACACATCGGTCGTATTTGAACTTAAATCTTCCGATACAAGTACCGACCACCAAGAAATGAGCAGACATGCGCGCCTTTTTGTACACATCAATCGTTTTTGAACTAAAATCTTCCGTTACACGTACGAACCACCAAGAAATGAACAGACATGCGCGCCATTTTGTACACATCGGTCGTATTTGAACTTAAATTTTCCGTTCCACGTGCCGACCACCAAGAAATGAACATACATGCGCGCCTTATTGTACACATCAATCGTATTTGAACTTAAATCTCCTGTTACACGTACGGACCACCAAGACATGAACAGACATGCGCGCCTTTTTGTACACATCGGTCGTATTTGAACTTAAATCTTGTTCCACGTACCGACCACCAAGAAATGAACAGACATGTGCGCCTTTTTATACTAATCGGTCGTATTTGAACTTAAGTCTTCCGTTCCACGTGCCGACCACCAAGAAATAAACAGACATGCGCGCCTTTTATACACATCGGTCGTATTTGAACTTAAATTTTCCGTTACACGTACCGACCACCAAGAAATGAGCAGACATGCGCGCCTTTTTGTACACATCAATCGTTTTTGAACTGAAATCTTCCATTACGCGTACGGACCACCAAGAAATGAACAGACATGCGCGCCTTTTTGTACACATCGGTCGTATTTGAACTTAAATTTTCCGTTCCACGTGCCGACCACCAAGAAATGAACAGACATGCTCGCCTTTTTGTACACATCGGTCGTATTTGAACTAAAATCTTCCGTTAAACGTACCGAGCACCAAGATATGAACAGACATGCGCGCCTTTTTGTACACATCGGTCGTTTTTTAACCTAAATCTTCCGTTACACGTACCGACCACGAAGATATGAACAGACACTAGCGCCCTTTTGTACTCATCGGTCATATTTGAACTTAAATCTTGCGTTCCACGTACCGACCACCAAGAAATGAACAGACATGCGCGCCTTTTGGTACACATCGGTCGTATTTGAACTTAAATCTTCCGTTACACGTACCGACCAACAAGATATGAACAGGCATGCGCACCTTTTTATACACATCGGTCGTATTTGAACTTTAATCTTCTGTTCCACGTACCGACAACCAAGATATGAAAAGGCAGGCGCGCCTTTTTGTACACCTCGGTCGTATTTGAACTTAAATCTTCTATTACACGTACCGACCACCAATATATTAACAGACATGTGCGCCGTTTTGTACACATCGGTCGTATTGGAACTTAAATATTCCGTTACACGTACCGATCACCAAGATATGAACAGACATTTGCGCCTTTTTGTACACATCAGTTGTATTTGAACTAAAATCTTCCGCTCCACGTTCCGACCACCAAGATATGACCAGACATGCGCGCCTTTTTGTACACATCGGTCGTGTTTGCACTTAAAATTTTTGTTACACGTACCGATCACCAAGATATGAACAGACATGTGCACCGTTTTGTACACATCGGTCGTATTTGAACTTTAATCTTCCGTTACACGTACCGACCCCAAAGATATGAACAGACATGCGCGCGTTTTGTACACATCGGTCGTATTGGAACTTAAATCTTCTGTTCCACGTACCGACCACCAAGATATGAACAGACAAGCGCGCCTTTTTGTACACATCGGCCGTATTTGAACTTTAATCTTCCGTTACACGTACCGACCCCAAAGATATGAAGAGACATGCACGCCTTTTTATACACATCGGTCGTATTTGAACTTTAATCTTCCGTTACACGTACCGACCCCCAAGATATGAACAGACATGCACGCCTTTTAATACACATAGGTCGTATTTGAACTTAAATCTTCGGTTCCACGTACCGACCACCAAGATATGAACAGACTTGCGCGCCGTTTTGTACACATTGGTCCTATTTGAACTTAAATCTTCTGTTCCACGTACCGACCACCAAGATATGAAAAGACATGCGCGACTTTTCATACTCATTGGTCGTATTTTACTCCTGAACATGGACATCAAACGGTAGGTCTTGGTGGCAGTACTGTTATTTATGTGCGCGACATGTTAGTTTTAATCTGAATTTTATATTGTATACAAATTTTAATGTATTGCGTTAACCACATGAAAGTGCTATTTTCTGTCAGGGAAATCCTTCGTGTTTGGTTGAAATGTTTATGGGATTGTTAAAAAATTATCAATAACACATGGAATGGCTACTTTTCTGCCTGGGAAATCCTTCGTATTCGGATGAATAAATCTTCGCGCCATTTTTTACACTTGGTTCGAATTTGAGTATAGATAATCTGTTAGTAGACTTGTTGGTACAAGGAAAGACCAACACGATATTAACAAGAATGCGCGCCTTTTTTTACACATCGGTCGTTTTTGAATTTAGATTTAATTCTACTTAAATATGTATGTTTGTTAAATATTAACAGACATGCGCGCCATGTTACACACAACGTTCGTATTTGGATCTGCTTGCAGACATGAACAACATACACGACTTCTGTACATGGGCATCAAAAGGTAGGTCTTAGTGGCAATACTGTTATATAAGTTTTAATATAATTTTACATTGTAAACTTTTTTTAATGTATTACGCTTCTATGTCATAGTCAGTTATTGTTTTATTTATTGTTCTTTTTTTCTTTTCGGGATACATGCGTTTGGTGTGAGTATGAATATATTTTAAAACTTGAGGTATGATACTGTGTGTCTGTGGCACGGCCAATATCGTGTTTATTATTTCGCCGATTACAGCGGTAACATAATTAACAACACGATGTTATATCTGTTTTATTTACTTGTTCCTTTCTTTCTTTTCAGTATACATACCTTTGGCGTGAGTATTTGAAAATACAATGATTATATTTTAAAACTTGAGGTATGATACTGTGTGTCTGTGGCACAGCCTATATCGTGTTTATTATTTCGCTGATGGCAGTGGGAACATAATTACGAAATGTTATGTCTGTTTTATTTACTTGTTCTTTTCTTTCTTTTCAGGATATATACCTTTGGCGTGAGTATTCTTAAAACTTGTGGTATGATATTGTGTTTCTGTGGTACGGCCAATATCGTCTTTATTATTTTACTGATGGCAGTGGTAACACAATTACCAACACGATGTTATGACTGTGATTCACATTTGATATGAATACATACAATAACCATGTGATAATATTTAAATGGTTGATATATTATATATTTATTCTAATCACATGCATATACACTTTACCATGTTAACATATAAATAGATGATTTGATGTGCAGTTTGTTATACCGCCTCTGAATATGTGAAGAAGTTGTCGATGTCTTGCAGAGAGATATGGTGTGTCTTGTACTGGTTAATCACCTAGCTGATCCAAGGAACGGTTATGTGATGTGTTGATCATCTATAAATAGCTAAACTACTGCCAAGAAAGGCATAAACCCCATCCATACTCATGCACATAAACACATTCATGCATGATCTACGTGTCATATGTTATTTTCAAACAATTAGTCGATTATATGATGTCAATTGTTAAACTAAATATCAAAGCCTCATTAAACCTCCGAAATGCACACTTTTTGATAATAACAAAAATGATTGTAATTATATATGTTTTAGTATTGCTAAAACTATTCCTTTAGACCCCTTAGTGACTTTTTTTAAGAAAGCGAGACTATAAATAACTTCGATCGAAATGTATATTTCTTAGACGAGCGGACCGAGCTTTTAACTTTTGTTTACATTTTTTGAAATTCTGTTATGACTAAATTGTTTTCCGGCTGTACCTCCGCCAGTGTTCGAAAGTACCTCCGCCAGTGTTTGGATGTACACAAATGCATGCTGCAGTGGTAGTGTGCGGATTTAGGGGTTCATTAACAAGATTAAAAACGTTATGGCTTCGCTATTATTATGTATCATTATTGGGTTTTCTTTTTTAAAAATTAGGATCCTCCCTTGAATATACGCGTGATACTATCGCACGCGCTATTACGTCGCAAATCACTTTATCGCAGTCAATATTGAGAGACTACCAAGAGTGGTTTGTTTAGTACAGTTATTAAAAAGTAATTTTATTTTTAATTTTAAATGAACGATCCGTCGCTTACGTGCGTGCATTCAATTAGCTCGTGTGTTCAGGTCATTAATATACTGAGGGGAATAAAGGGGATGTTCTTAAAAACTATATAACCGCAAGCATTTATTTAATTTTAACCGCATCCTCTACAGTTCCCCATACTATGTTTCTCTCTGAAGCGAATTGATCATATATTACATGTACCGAGCAACGCGTTTCCGAACAAGCTTCGTAACTCCGTTTTCTGCCGAAGGTGTTTATCGGAAAGAGACGAACATTAATTCATAAATAAAATCGTTCTTATTTATGTACTAATAATGTGCTTTATATTTATTTTTTCGTTTGACACAGTCTCTTAGTGATCAAATAAACATGTATTCTATCATCAGGAAGAGTAAAACTGACTTAAATTAAAACTGATACGACCGTTTCAGAAGTTTATTGAGTCTTTAAATTATTGAGTTTTCATTTCTTTCAGTTATGCACAACAATGTTAACTTTAACATTGTATACACCAACCTGTCAGCCAAAAGCAATAGTTGGTTTATAATTATTAATTAATTATTATTGTACAGCTACACTGGATCTGCCAATAACCATAAGTATGTTTTACTAGTCACACGGACGTCTTTGCCTGCTATATATGTACGCATGTGTCCGGCATAGTGGATTGTAAGAATTGTTTAACATACCCACCAAATCGGGTACACGACTATCAAATTATGGATGCTTTGGACTTTCTTCAACTTTAGTAAGTATCGTTTACTTCAAGTTTACTTATTTTACATCGACTTACAACTTAGACAAAACATGATCTAAAGTGTTCCTGTGTAAAAACGGTACAAAACGTATAATTCAAAGTAAATATATAGTATATATATGTATATATAAGACGTCCACATGTCCATTTCTCGACCGCTCAGCTTGATGGCACGTGCCGAAATGTCATATCATCAAGAAAATGATCTTGCATTTACAATTATTTAATCGTCGTAGTAATATGTATCTGATGATTTTTAAAGGCGGTTAACGAATCCTGACAGGTTATAAATGGCATAGATATTTATAGTAGAGGAAAAGCTCAGAATGAATCCGAGTATCCAGCGACCTTCAGCAAGCATCCGCATATTCGAATGCAGCCTTTGAGTTGAACTGGGCTCGAACCAACGAAGATGACGTTAAAATATTCAAGCAATTAACCGATATCTCTGTCAACATCCCTCTCGTTTACATGGTTTTGTCTATGTATCCTTATTTATTGTACATTATTCACCTGTGCGTAATTCACCAAATCACTGTTATTCAACATGATCCGACTTGTTTGTAGTGTTTTAAAAATGAGGTCTAAAACGAATCCGAGTATTTAGCGACCTTGAGCAATCATTCTCACACTCACATGACGATTTAGGACCGAATTGGGATCAAACAAACGACCTTAGCGATAAGTAGTATGTTGTTGAGGCTACATGTTAGATTCTATGGCAGCAAATGACACGTATTTTATGAATAAAAGACAATAAGATAAGTTTAAGCGAATTGCAGTTTGAGGAGTATGTTAAAGAACTATATTGTAAACGTCTTTGTGAGTTGTTTCTTCTTGACAGGACTACAGAGCTAACAGATATGGAGAGTACATGGGTAGCTACTACAAGGAAGAAGAAGCACGCCATGTTCGGAGTATTGTACAGCATACCGGGGAATTAATAACTTATGTAAGGAAATAAGTGAGTATTTGTAAATATTTAAAATGACACCTAACTAACCTGCACACACATGCTCTCGCTCTCTTTCTCTCTGTTCTTTTACATGATTGTATAAATCTTTGTTTTCCTCTCTGTTTTCATAGACTAGGTGACTTTGTCAAAATATTCAAGCAATTAACCAATATCTCTGCCAACATCTCTCGTTTACATGGTTTTGTCTATGAATCCTTATTAATTGTACAATTTTTCACCTTTGAATACTTCAGAAGAATCATTGTTAATCAGCATGGTAAATATGTCCGATTCGTTCGTAGTGTTTTAAGAAGGTCTAGAATGAGTATCCAGCGACCTTGAGCAAGCATTCTCACTCGTATTCATTATGATTTTGGGACTGGATTGGGCTCGAACTAACACCTCAGCAGTGAATAGTATGGTGTTGAGTCAACGTCTTAGACCGCATGATAGCGAGCGATCTGTATTAAATGATTAAAAGTCATTAAGATAAGTTTAAGCGATTGGCAGTTTGAGGTGTATTTTAAAGACATATATTACAAACATGTTTGTGAGTAATAAGTGGGTATTTGTAAATATTTAAAGCGACTCCTTTTCTCTCACTTGCACACGCACGCACGCATATGCGCGCTCTGTCTGTCTGTCTTTCTGTCCGTCTGTCTGTCTGTCTGTCTCTCTCTCTCTCTCTCTCTCTCTCTCTCTCTCTCTCTGTGTTTTTTCATTGTTTAGGTGACGTTGTCAAAACATTCATTGTTACTGTTATAATTGTACTAGTTTTTTCGTCATGGTTTACTCAACATCGTTTCTTTTGTTGTTGTTATTTTCTAACTACGTCTGACCAGACGTTCTCCTTGGTAAGAATGCACTATTGTAGGCAATACACTTTGTCCTTGTCGCAGTCTTGTCGTATTTTTAGTAATTATGCATTGGCCCGTTTCACTAACCTTCGTGAGTCTCAAGACTGTCGTATGAACAAATGTGACACCTAGGAACGTGCTATGGCGCAGTATTTTCGCCAAATTTAAAAAGATTTTTTTTCAAGGCTACGAAACTTCGTTAAATGATGTAAGTGAAACATTAATTGATTTTCCCGTTTTGTTATGAAAAAAAAGTTTGGAATTTCATTTGTTGTGCCGCTTACATATTTTACGATTTTTTTAAACCGTATAAAAGTATTCTTTTTAAAAGTTGCAAATATACTGCGAAGATGAAACGTTCCTGGATGTCACAATTTGTCCTCACGAAATTCTTAAGACTGACGAAGATTATTGAAACGGACACCTGGTATATGCTAAGTCATTATTGTGTTCTATAATATACACAAGTGTGTGCTGTCGCATTTGTAAAAGAATAATCTGGTGGGACATTTTCATGCCGCCAAAAGTTGTTTGTTTGGCATATAGTAATCGTAGTGTCCGTCCGTCCGTTCGGCTGGTATTTCGTGTCCAGCTTGTAACTTTGTCACGCATCGATGAACTTGCTACAAAAGATCAACATAACCTGTCGCGCGTAACACCCAGACTCCGACTTCAAAGGTCAAAGTCACACTTTAACTTTGTTTGACAACACTTTCAGTATGTTTGAGGTTTCGTGTCCGGTCTCTAACTTTGTCACCTATAAATGATTTTCAAAAATACTTGGCTCAATTCAACAGCATGACATGACGACGTGTCGCGCGTAAAACCCGCACACATACCTGTAAGACCCGGAATCCTTTCCTCAGTCAACTCAAAGGTTGAGGTCTTACATGGAGGGATTTAACTTGGCTCAAATGATCAACATGAAATTACGACGTGTCGCACATAAGACACATGTCCGTACCTCAAAGGTCTAGGTCACACTTTGAGTTTGTTTGACAACACTGAGTCTCTTTCAGATTTCAAGTCCGGTCTGTAACTTTGTCATACATGGATGGATTTTAAAAACACTTGAACCAATTGATCAATTAATCAACATGACATGACGACGTGTCGCGTGTAAGGCCCAGAACCATACCTCAAATGTCTAGGTCACACTTTCAGTTTATTGGATCTGTAACTTTGTCTTACATTGCGGGATTTTAAAAGATATTGACACAAGTGACCAACATGATGATGTGTCACTTGCATTTACCTGTATAAATACCCAGACCAAAACATCAGATGTCAAGGCCACACATAGGTCAAGGTCATACTTTAATGTAAACAACATGAAATTGCGTGTTTGAAACGTCAGTCCATAACTCTTGATATTCATTGATACATTTAAATCCCTACCTATTGTAAAATATATCGTTATTTTCACAGACCATTTGAGGTGCACGTGACACTTACCAGTGAGATTTCTTGTTGAATATACTGTTTCAATTTTGGCGGAATACATGTTATACACCGTTTCAATTTTGACGGGAATACTTTTTAGACTGTCTCAATTTATGACGTGACGATTGAGGAGTTGCGAGGTTTGTAGCTTCAACTTTCCACTGGTGGTTTTACAACTGCCCATCAAAGATGCATGTAAACCAAGCTGCATGAAGCCACCTTTTCTGTATGTTTGTATTACTTACGATCATTAGATCTATATAATTATAATAATTATGTTTATACTCTTTGGGCCATATCCACAAAGCTTCTTAGATTTTCGTTTAGAAAATATCTTAATGCAGTAACATTTTGTTTAGCTAGGATAGAAACAGTTTTTAATTTAAGTGGTATTAATAAAAAACTACTAAGACAAATCTTAGAAAAAATGTTAGAAAATAATTATTCTTAGGTAAAATATTTCGTCTTAAAAAACTCTTATATATGCAACTAAGGAAATCTGTGTGTTTTCTTATCTAAAAAATAGTATCGGATGTGATGAATCGCTATAAATAGTAACGGAATACTCGAAAGCTGCACGACAATTTCAACAAATAAAACTCATGTCAGAGAGAAAAAGAGGAAAAGCAGAACCAATTGAACCAGCGCGGAGAATTTTCATCTCTGCGAACTGATGGAAGAAACAACCTAACCATGTTTACCTGAAATAGAGATTGGAAATTGTAAGCCTATGTCTCTGTATAAAATGATGTTTCTGATTTGCTCCTCATTATATCGTAAAGTTATAGTCTAATTTCAGATAAATGCATATTGATTAATACATATGCAACATGGGCTGTTCTCATCCACTTATACACTTACGCTTAATGGTTAGCAAATCCTTGGAAACGAAGCTGCTAGTAACATTCCGAATATTGAATAGTGTAACATATGACTCGAACCTTCATTAATATGTGTAATCTTAATTATCTATAAATCTGTCACCCCTTTCTTTTTTAACTCGTCTTTTGAAAATAAGAAACGAGAGCTATTGTCATGATCCGGTGTTATAGTCGTTGTCTTTGTCCGCTGGTTAAAGTTTTATGTTTAGCTCAGCCTTTTCTCTGTTTCTGAACCTATGTTACAGTGACTTAACTTCATAAACACATTCATAATATGATGTTTTAGAAACAATGTATATAGTTAGCTTACCTCCATTTCGATACTTTACTTTGGTTTACAGTTTTTTGTTTAGCTCGTGTATTTCTTTTTCTGTTTATTTTTTTAAAATCTATTTTATTTTTTCAGTAATAGTATTAATTTTGTAAACGAATCACCATCATGTTCACATCACTGGCTTTGAAGACGAACGTCTGTACCCCTTGAGGTGCTTTTGTTTGAGTATTTTTACATGCCAATTTGTCAGTGAGGACTCATCAATAGATTATTGAATGTACAACATATGTTCTTTGTGTGTTTACAGCAGCAATAACATCAAAAAGCAAAAACAAATCTTTTGCTTAAGATACCGATCAGCTGAAAAGTCACGGTGATAGTATCCACCAGCCAGATGAGGTCGACAAGAAATGGCACAATCTTGTAGCGAGGCATAGATATTTGTTTAGTGGCCACAGCAGAGACCTATTATAAACAGGTAAGAGTTGTTACACAGAAACGTATAGATATAAACGAAAAAAACTCAAATATTTAACATCATTGTGAAACGTATTCATACATTTTACATACATCATGCTCCAAGTTTCCTAGGTACAGCCAGTATTAGGAATACAGAGTATGTCGAAAATGGGTATTGTTCCAGAAGCTCGACCGATGACTACATTTGGAGATGGAATGCATGTCCTTGTATGCCTGGGTCAGATAGGTTCCTGCTATAGACCGTAGTCCACATAGTGCTTCTGTCAATTCCTTGTCTACAAGGAGATACCTTGGCTGCCACTACAGCCCTTATTCCACATTGTGCCTCAGCTAATTTTTTTGCGTACATGGAGATACCTTGGCTGCCACTACAGCCCGTATTCCACATGGTGCCTTAGCTAATTTCTTGTGTACATGGAGATACCTTGGCTGCCACTGCAGCCCGTATTCCACAGTGTGCCTCAGCTAATTCCTTCTGTACAAGGAGATACCTTGGCTGCCACTACAGCCCGTATTCCACACAGTGCTTCATCTAATTCCTTGTGTACAAGCAGATACCTTTGCTGCCACTACAGCCCGTATTCCACATTGTGCCTCAGCTAATTCCTTGTGCACAAGGAGATACCTTGACTGCCACTATAGGCTGTATTCCACATAGGGCCTCAGCTAGTTCCTTGTGTACAAGGAGATACATTGGCTGCCACTACATGTCATATTACACATAGTGCCTCAGCTAATTCCTTGTGTAAAAGGTGATACCTTGGCTGCCATTACAGGCCGTATTACACATAGTGCCTCAGCTAATTCCTTGTGTACAATGAGATACTTGGCTGCCATTACAGCCAGTATTTCACATTGTGCCTCAGCTAATTCCTTGTGTACAAGGAGATACCTTGGCTGCCACTACAGCCCATATTACACATAGGTCCCTCAGCTAATTTCTTGTGTACAAGGAGATATCTTGGTTGTCACTACAGCCTGTATTACACATATGGCTCTCAGCTAATTCCTTGTGTACAAGGAGATACCTTGGCTGCCACTACAGGCCGTATTCCACATTGTGCCTCAGCTAATTACTTGTGTACAATGAAATACCTTGGCAGCATCTACAGGCTGTATTTCACCTAGTGCCTCAGCTAATTCATTGTGTAAAAAAAGATACTTTGGCTGCCACTACAGCCCGTATTCCACATAGAACCTCAGCTAATTCCTTGTGTAAAAGGATATACCTTGGCTGTCACTATAGGCCGTTTTACACATAGTGCCTCAGCTAATTTCTTGTGTACAAGGAGATACCTTGGTTGCCACTACATACCGTATTCCACATAGTGCCTCAGTTGATTCCTCGTGTACAAGGAGATACCTTGGCAGCCACTACAGACCGTATTACACATAGTGCCTCAGCTAATTCCTTGTGTACAAGGAGATACTTTGGCTGCCATTACAGCCCGAATTCCACATAGGATCTCAGCTAATAACTTGTGTACAAGATGATACATTGGCTGCCACTACAGTCTGTATTCCTAACAGTGCCTCAGCTAAACCGCGTGTACAAGGATATACTTTGGCTGCCACTACAGAACACTACAGTCTGTATTCCACACAGTGCCTCAGCTAATACATGTGTACAAGGAGATACTTTGGCTGCCACTACAGCCCGTATTCCACATAGGATCTCAGCTAATTCCTTGTGTACAAGGAGATACCTTGGCTGCCACTACTGGCCGTATTACACATAGTGCCTCAGCTAATTCCTTGTGTACAAGGATATACCTTGGCTGCCACTACGGCCCGTATTTCACACAGTGCCTCAGCTAAATCCTTGTGTACAAGATGATACATTGGCTGCCACTACAGTCTGTATTCCTAACAGTGCCTCAGCTAAACTGTGTGTACAAGGATATACTTTGGCTGCCACTACAGACCACTACAGTCTGTATTCCACACAGTGCCTCAGCTAATACATGTGTACAAGGAAATACCTCGGCTGCAACTACAGCCCGTATTCCACATAGTGCCTCATATAAGTAATCGTATACAATGAGCTAAATTGGCTGCCGCTACAACCCGTATTACACATAGGGACCTCAGCAAATTTCTTGTGTGCAAGGAGATACCTTGGCTGCCACTACAGCCCGTATTACGCATAGGGCCATCAGCTAATTCTTGTGTATAAAAGATACCTCAGCTGCCACTAAAGCCAGTATTCCACTTTGTGCCTCAGCTAATTCTTTGTATACAAAGAGATACCTTTGCTGGTACTACAGGCCGTATTCCACACAGTGCCTCAGCTAATCCTTGTGTACAAGGAGGTATCTTGGTCGCCTTTACAGTCTGTATTCCACACAGTGCCTCAGCTAATTTCTTGTTTACAAGAAGATACCTTGGCTGCCACTACAGCCAGTATTCCACACTGTGCCTCATTTAATTCCTTGTGTACAAGGAGGTACCTTTGCTGCCACTACAGCCCGTATTCCACATAGGACCTCAGCTAATTCCTTGTGTACAAGGATATACCTTGGCTGCCACTACAGGCCGTATTACACATAGTGCCTCAGCAAAATCCTTACCTACAAGGTGATACCTTGGCTGCCACTACAGGCCGTATTCCACATAGGGCCTCAGTTAGTTCCTTGTGTACAAGGAGATACCTTGGCTGCCACTACAGCCAGTATTCCACACTGTGCCTCATTTAATTCCTTGTGTACAAGGAGGTACCTTTGCTGCCACTACAGCCCGTATTCCGCATAGGACCTCAGCTAATTCCTTGTGTACAAGGATATACCTTAGCTGCCACTACAGGCCGTATTACACATAGTGCCTCAGCAAAATACTTATCTACAAGGTGATACCTTGGCTGCTACTACAGGCCGTATTACACACAGTGCCTCAGCTAACTCATTGTATACAAGGCGATACATTGCCTGCCACTATAGGCCGTATTACACATAGTGTCTCAGCTAATTCCTTGTGTACTTGGAGATACCTTGGCTGCCACAACGGGCTGTATTCCACATAGAGTCTCAGCTAATTCCTTGTGTACAAGGAGATACCTTGGCTGCCACTACAGGCCGTATTACACATAGTGCCTCAGCAAATTCCTTATGTACAAGGATTAATCTTGGCTGCCACTACAGCCATTATTCAACATTGTGCCTCATCTATTTCCGTTTGTACAAGGATATACTTTTGCTGCTCCTACAGTCCGTATTACACATAGTGCCTCATGCTAATTCCTTGTGTACATGGAGATACCTTGGCTGCCACTACAGGCCGTATTACACATTGTGCCTCAGCTAATTCCTTGTGTACAAGGAGATACTTTGGCTGCCACTACAAGCCGTATTTCACAAAGTGCCTCAGCTAATTCCTTGTGTAAAAGGAGATACCTTGGCTGCAATTACAGCCTGTATTACACATAGTGCCTCAACTAATTGCTTGTGTCCAAGGAGATTCATTGGCTGTCTCTACAGGCCGTGTTACACATAGTAACTCAGCTAATTCCTTGTGTACAAGATGATACCATGACTGCCACTACAGTATGTATTCCACACAGTGCCTCAGCTAATCCTTGTGTACAAGGAGATACCTTGGCTGCCACTATTTTGTATTCCACACAGTGCCTCAAGTAATCCTTATGTACAAGGAGATACCTTGGTTGCAACTACAGCCCGTATTCCACACAGTGCCTCAGCTAATTCCTTGTGTACAAGGATTTACCTTGACTGCTACTACAGCCATTATTCAACATTATGCCTCATCTAATTCCTTTTGTACAAGGATATACATTGGCTGCTACTACAGGCCGTATTACACATAGTGCCTCAGCTAATTCCTTGTGTACATGGAGATACCTTGGCTGACACTACAGGCCGTATTCTACATTGTGCCTCAGTTAATTCCTTGTATACAAGAATATACCTTGGCTGCCACTACAGGCCGTATTTCACATAGTGCCTCAGCTAATTCCTTGTGTACAGGGAGATACCTTGGCTGACACTACAGCCTGTATTACACATAGTGCCTCAGCTAATTGCTTGTGTACAAGGAGATACCTTGGCTGTCACTACAGACCGTATTATACATAGTGCCTCAGCTAATTCTTTGTGTACAAGATGATACATTGGCTGCCACTACAGTCGGTATTCCACACAGTGCCTTAGCTAATCCTTGTGTACAAGGAGATACCTTGGCTGCCACTACAGTTTGTATTCAACACAGTGCCTGAGGTAATACTTGTGTACAAGGAGATACCTTCGCTGCTACTACAGCCCGTATTCCACACATTGGCTCATCTAATATCTTGTGTACAAGGAGATACCTTGGCTGCCACTACAGCCCTAATTACACATAGGGCCATCAGCTAATCCTTGTGTACAAGGAGATACCTCGACTGCCACTACAGCCCGTATTCCACATAGTGCCTCATCTAATTCTTTTTGTACAATGAGATAAATTGGCTGCCACTACAGCCCGTAGTACACATAGGGCCCTCAGCTAATTTCTTGTGTGCAAGGAGATACCTTGGCTGCCACTACAGCCCGTATTACTCATAGGGCCATCATCTAATTCCTTGTGTACAATGAGATACCTTTGCTGCCACTACAGGCCATATTCCACACAGTGCCTCAGCTAATCCTTGTGTATAAGGAGAAACCTTGGTTACCACTACAGCCAGTATTCCATATTGTGCCTCATCTAATACCTTGTGTTTAAGGAGGTATATTGACTGACAATACAGCCCGTATTACACATAGGGCCGTCAGATAATTCCTTGTGTACAAGAAGAAAACTTGGCTGCCACTACAGCCAGTATTCCACATTGTGCCTCATTTAATTCCTCATGTACAAGGAGATACATTGGCTGCCACTATAGCTGGTATAACACATAGGGCCGTCAGCTAATTCCTTGTGTACAAAGAAAAACCATGGCTGCAACTACAGCCAGTATTCAACATTGTGCCTCATCTAATTCCTTGTGTACAAGGAGGTACCTTCTTGGCTGCCACCACAGCCAGTTTTTCACAGTGTACCTCATCTAATTTCTTATGTACAAGGAAATACCTTGGCTGCCACTACATCATCCTGTATTACGAATAGTGCCTTAGCTATTTGATTGTGTACAAGGAGATACCTTGGCTGTCACTACAGGCCGTATTAAACATAGTGCCTCAGCTAATTCTTTTTGCACAATATGATACCTTGGCTGCCACTACAGTCTGTATTCCACACAGTGCCTCAGCTAATCCTTGTGTACAAGGAGATAACTTGGCTGCCACTACAGTTTGTATTCCACACAGTGCCTCAGTTAATTCCATGTGTACAAGGTGAAACCTTGTCTGCCACTACAGCCAGTATTCCACATTGTGCCTCATCTAATTCCTTGTGTATAAGGAGGTATATTGGCTGCCACTACAGCCCGTATTACACATAAG
Source organism: Panopea generosa (assembly GCA_029582155.1). Taxonomy (NCBI): domain Eukaryota; kingdom Metazoa; phylum Mollusca; class Bivalvia; order Adapedonta; family Hiatellidae; genus Panopea; species Panopea generosa. The sequence goes on from CM055906.1 coordinate 38,514,886, forward strand.
GCCGTCAGCTAATTCCTTGTGTACAAGGAGAAAACTTGGCTGCCACTACAGCCAGTATTTCACATTGTGCCTCATCTAATTCTTCATGTACAAGGAGATACATTGGCTGCCACTACAGCCCGTACTACACATAGGGCCGTCAGCTAATTCCATGTGTACAAAGAAAAACCATGGCTGCTACTATAGCCAGTATTCAACATTGTGCCTCATCTAATTCCTTGTGTACAAGGAGGTACCTTTGCTGCCACTACAGCCCGTATAACACAATAGGCTGTCAGCTAATTCCTTATGTACAAGGAGGTACCTTGGCTGCCACTACAGCCAGTATTCCACATTGTGCCTCATCTAATTCCTTATGCACAAGGAGATACCTTGGCTGCCACCTCAGCCTGTATTACACAAATTGCCTCAGCTAATTGATTGTGTACAAGGAGATACCTTGGCTGTCACTACAGGCCGTATTAAACATAGTGCCTCAGCTAATTCTTTGTGCACAATATGATACCTTGGCTGCCACTACAGTCTGTATTCCACACAGTGCCTCATCTAATCCTTGTGTACAAGGAGATACATTGGCTGCCACTACAGTTTATATTCCACATCGTTCCTCAGGTAATACTTGTGTACAAGGAGAAACCTTGGCTGCAACTACAGCCCGTATTCCAAACAGTGCCTCAGCTAATTCCTTGTGTACAAGGATTTACCTTGGCTGCCACTACAGCCATTATTAAACATTATGCCTCAGCTAATTCCTTGTGTACAATGAAATACCTTGGCAGCAACTACAGCCCGTATTCCACATAGAACCTCAGTTAATTCCTTTTGTACAAGGAGATACCTTTGCTGCTACTACAGGCCGTATTACACATAGTGCCTCAGCTCATTCCTTGTGTACAAGGAGATACCTTGGCTGCCACTATAGGCCGTATTCTACATTGTGCCTCAGCTAATTCCTTGTGTACAAGAAGATACCTTGGCTGCCACTACATCCGTATTTCACATAGTGCCTCAGCTAATTCTTTGTGTACAAGGAGATACCTTGGCTGCCACTACAGTCTGTATTACACATAGTGCCTCAGCTTATTGCTTGTATACAAGGAGATACCTTGGCTGTCACTACACGCCGTATTATACATAGTGCCTCAGCTAATTCTTTGTGTACAAGATGATACCTTGGCTGCCACTACAGTCTGTATTCCACACAATGCCTCAGCTAATCCTTGTGTACAAGGAGATACCTTGGCTGCCACTACAGTTTGTATTCCACACAGTGCCTCAGGTAATACTTGTGTATAAGGAGATACCTTGGCTGCAACTGCAGCCTGTATTCCACACAGTGCCTCAGCTAATTCCTTGTGTACAAGAAGATACCGTGGCTGCCACTACAGTCCGTATTACACATAGGGCCATCAGCTAATCCTTGTGTACAAGGATATACCTCGGCTGCCACTACAGCCAGTACTCCACATAGTGCCTCATCTAATTCCTTTTGTACAAGGAGATAAATTGGCTGCCACTACAGCCCGTAGTACACATAGGGCCCTCAGCTCATTTCTTGTGCGCTAGGAGATACCTTGGCTGCCACTAGAGCCCGTATTACACATAAGGCCATCAGCTAATTCCTTGTGTACAAGAAGATACATGTACCTTGGCTGCCACTACAGGCAGTTTTCCACATTGTGCTTCAGCTAATTCCTTGTGTACAATGAGATACCTTTGCTGCCACTACAGGCCATATTTCACACAATGCATCGGCTAATCCTTGGGTACAAGGAGCTACCATGGCTGCCTTTACAGTCTGTTTTCCACACAGTGCCTCAGCTAATTCCTTGTGTACAAGGAGAAACCTTGACTGCCACTACAGCCAGTATTCAACATTGTGCCTCATCTAATTCCTTGTGTACATGGAGGTACATTGGCTGCCACTACAGCACGTATTACACAGTGTACCTCATCTAATTCCTTATGTACAAGGAGTTACCTTGGCTGCCACTACAGCCAGTATTCCACATTGTGCCTCATCTAATTCCTTATGTACAAGGAGATACCTTGGCTGCCACTACAGCCTGTATTACACATATTGCCTCAGCTAATCCTTGTGTACAAGGATATACCTTGGCTGCCACTACAGTTTATATTCCACATAGCGCCTCAGGTCATACTTGTGTACAAGGAGATACCTTGGCTGCAACTACAGCCATATTCCAAACAGTGCCTCAGCTAATCCTTGTGTATAAGGAGCTACCTTGGCTGCCTTTACAGTCTGTATTCCACACAGTGCCTCAGCTAATTCCTTGTGTACAAGGAGAAAACTTGGCTGTCACTAAAGCCAGTATTCCACATTGTGCCTTATCTAATTCCTTGTGTATAAGGAGGTAAATTGGCTGCCACTACAGCCCGTATTACACATAAGGCCGTCAGCTAATTCCTTGTGTACAAGGAGAAAATTTGGCTGCCACTACAGGCAGTATTCCACATTGTGCCTCATCTAATTCCTCATGTACAAGGAGATACATTGGCTGCTACTACAACCCTTATTACACAAAGGGCCGTCAGCTAATTCCTTATGTACAAGGAGGTACCTTGGCAGCCACTACAACCCATATTACACATTGTGCCTCATCTAATGCCTTATGTACAAGGAGGTACCTTTGCTGCCACTACAGGCCGTATTAAACATAGGGCCATCAGCTAATCCATGTGTACAAGGAGGTAGCTTGGCTGCACTACAGGCCTTATTACACATAGGGCCCTCAGCTAATCCTTAAGAACAAGGAGATACCTTGGCTGCCACTACAGGCCGTATTCCACATACGGCTTCAGTTAATTCCTCGTGTACAAGAAGATACCTTGGCTGCCACTACAGCCCGTATTACACATAGAGCCTATGTTAATTCCTCGTGTACAAGGAGATACCTTGGCTGCCACTACAGGCCGTATTCAACATAGTGCCGCCTCAATTTATTCCTTGTGTATAAGGAGATAACTTGGCTGCAACTACAGCCTGTATTACACATAGTGCCTCAGCTAATTCCTTGTGTACAAGGAGATACATTGGCTGCCACTACAGGCCGTGTTACACATAGGGTCTCAGATAATTCCTTGTGTACAAGGAATTAACTTTGCTTCCACTACAGTCTGTATTCCACACAGTGTCTCAGCTAATCTTTGTGTACAAGGAGATACCTTGGCTGCAACTACAGGCTGTATTACACATAGCGCTCAGCTAATTCCTTGTGTACAAGGATATTACTTGACTGCCACTACAGCCCGTATTACAAATAGGGCCATCAGCTCATCCTTGTGTACAAGGAGATACCTTGGTTGTCACTACAGGCCGTATTCCACATAGTGCCTCAGTAAATTCCTTGTGTACAAGGAGATACCACGGCTGCCATTACAGCCCGTATTACACATAGGGCCCTCAGTTAATTCCTTGTGTAAAAGTAGATACCTTGACTGCCACTACAGCCCGTATTACACATAGGGCCCTCAGTTAATTCCTTGTGTACAAGGAAATACCTTGGCTGTCAATACAGTCCGTTATACACATAGTGTATCAGTTAATTCTTTGTATACAAGGAGATACCCTGGCTGCAACCACATCCGGTATTGCACGTAAGGCCATCAGCTAATTCCATGTGTACAAAAAGTTACATTGACTGCCATTACAGTCCGTATTACTCATAGGCTATCAGCTAATTCTTTGTGTACAATGAGATACCTTGGTTGCCACTACAGGCGGTATTCCACATAGTGCCTCTTGTACTGGTAATATTTTAATATCGTACTTGTCATTATTTGTTAACTCCATTTAGCAGCTCATATACATGTATATGACGATCCTTATAGATAAATAAGGTTTTTAATTGTGTTTAATCATACACGTTGTGACTATTCCCGCGGGTAATTGTGGAAGAATATCTCAGAATGAGTTTAAGAAGAGTATAGTCCTTCGGTTCTGCATGAACTTGCGAATTTTCTGACATGAAATATTTGCATTGAGCAGGGACTCGAACCCACAACCTGAGCGGTGACAAGAAAGTGACCACCCAAAAACAGAGGATCCTCCGTGGTTCTAAATTACCTTTGCTTGTAGTTCTAAAATATAATTTGTATGTAAATGTTCTTTAAAATTAAACATGCATGCAACACATTGATATTGTAATTGTTTAATAAATAGATTTAACTGTTATTTTAGCTATCTTGCGAAGAAAGCTTAGACACACAGAGCTTTAATGCATAAAGCTTATGATATGTAAACCATCTTGAATCCGATACCTGGGTAGAATCAGTAATTATAAGTGACGGTAGCAAGATTATTGCGCCCAAGAAATGGCGCTCTCTAACACATTCGACTCATAACATTGTCATTGGCTTCGGACTACTTTTGATTTCACGTGACATTCCAGTCACAGGATCAGTGCAATTTCAAAATGGGTTCTGTGTCATTGGAAACGACGTTCGTCAACTGTTTTGTCTGTAGCATTGCAAAATGCGATAGTCTATAAATTAAATGGTAAGAAATCACAATAAGATGGTTAAATAAACAAATAACAATTGTTATTTCTTTAAAACAATGATTTGTCATAACAACGAACGTCCGTGTTGATATCTTCCATGTTTGTTTACATTTGCGTATTTATTGGCAAGTCTTTTTTTTCTTAAAAAACACAAGAAAGTAGTTCATCAACTATTCATGTAAAGCCTGCAATGTCGTTTTTGTTTTAATGTAAAATAGTGATAATTTGTTTCTAGTTTTGTAGTCTGGTTTTACCAATATGCATACAACTGAATATACTGTAATTACTAAGTTTCGTAAAAGTCCTGACATTTAGCCTGTTCCAAATTCAAATAGGAATCTTTCAAATGAATCAAATTTCATTATTAACAATCTTTATTGTGATTAAATCAACCTGACGCTGGCTGTCAGTCAAACAAGTCGATAATCCAATCACACCCCGTCCAACGTATACGTAACATAAACGGCTACTACGCCGCAATTTCGTTGATAACTACACACGATAAACCGGTACTTCTTGTTATTTTTGTGCACGCGGTTGGGCAGTGAGGTAGGAAAACCCGTTTATATTTGTATTATTATTTCGTTTTTAAATCAAAGATATAGCCGATACGAGCGACATTGTATTTAAGTTTCAAGCGAGCATGTGTCTTTGAATGGGATCGTGACCGTTTCCTCAAACATTCGAGAAAAATGACGCAATGAACCACTTTCAGATTGAAAATCACTCGGAACACCTTGGCTATTACTACGTTATAATACCGAAGATGACGGAATTTGCCGAGTATGTACGATTGATTGAAAATACGTATTTATCACTTCGGAAGCAATTCTGGGACAACTTATGTGTTTCATATTTGTTTTTTTATCAATATACCAAGTTATATCGTTAAACAATACAAGTTGAGGTCATAAGGCTGCTTAACGCCAAAATTTGCTTAGTACGTAACATAAGCAAGTGCCTCGTATATTGTACGCTGCATAAGTTGAGGCATTGTGTCATTCAGCGGTATTCTAATTACATGAAATACTTCTTCTATCCAACTATTTGAGGGTTGTTATTCAGTTTTTAATTATTCATAAACGCCATTATGCGACTACTCTACGGAAGCGCATCCTGTTCCCATTGTGGTATAGTCTTGATCATATGCGCCGCTTCTTTTCTAAAAGACAAACGCCTTGACAAGTTGTGCAGAAGAAACGTTTGGAAGATCTGATTGGCTGAAACAAACACACCTCTCAGGCTCTCCTTTGAAATACTATGGCAATCTCCAAGGTAGTCCGAAACGTTATTTGATTTTCGCTAAACAAAAATGATTTTATTCTCGAGCGAACTTGTCAAGACATTTGTCTCTTAGAAAAGCAAGCGTCGCATATGATCAAGACGAAATGTGGTACTATACCATAGCGTGTTAAACGTGCGACATTTGGCGGCAGATGGGTTTCGATATTAACGTTTCGCACCTCTATTACATTTCCCATAGGGCTCATTTGTAACATTTATGTCCAGAACACAGCGAACAAAATGTGCAACATGTCTGGGCTCCATTTCTTCACTGGTTCAAGACCTGTAATTATAAAGGAAGAATAGCTTACATTGGCTAGTTTTTTTTTTAATTCAATGGTTTTGCAGAAAAAAGATAGTATGTCAACTATTCGTCCACGATGCGGTGCGAACCAGCAATTCTAAAATGACACAGAATTGCCTAGAAATCTGGTATCAGCATCAAATTTTCAGTGGTGATTTCTTAAATACTGAGCAGTTAATACATGGTTGGAAAAAATAAATCACTGTAATACATACAAAGCTGTGAAAAAAAAGAGAAGAAAACGAGAATTAAAGCTTAATTTCTACCGCCTTCGTCTGTCCGGAGTACTCAAGGGAGATAATAGTGGTGTGAGTCATTAAGCGTTGGTGTCAGCGATGCGACATTAAACGCTTCCAGGTGGTGAGCTACCCTAGCAACAGAGTTTGTTTAATAGAACACTCATTGGTTTTTATTCATTGCGATCATCATAGTCATGGGTGTATGAGCGTTTCAGTTATAGGGCTGGGTGAGGGGTGGGGTGGGGGGGTATTTTTTCAAAATGTTATAAACTTTCGGGCGTACTTGCCAACTTTTTAGAAAAAAAGAAATAAGTTTACTTGTCCGTGGACAATAATTTCACCGGATATGACATAATGTAGTTGAAATAGAGATCAAGATCTTGTACATGGTTTCCCATACTCAAAACGCGTAAAATCACCACTTAAAACGTTTATTTTGTTCATTAATTCATGCAGTTTTTACCATTGTTATTCAGTAAAAATAATTTTTCCTTTTGAAAGTTACGATCAATTATTTTGATTTTCTTCCGTCATATTAACCTCCCTTTCACAAACGCAATCGGACATTTTGTCGATGTCCATAGGTCAGAAACTATGAGGTATTTTCGAAAAAGAACGATTGTGAATATAGTATAGAAGAACATGCTTTGCACGCGTTAAATTTGTAAGATCTGTCACCGTTATGAATTCTCCAAGTATATAAATTATTGGGAACCTTTTAATTTGTCTGTATCAACGTTAGATCTACATTATAAATGATATAGCATTAACCCAAAGTAATTATTTGTATTAATCGCATATTCTCTTCAATTTCCGAGATACATGGTGATATACGAACTTCGCGGAGGCATACTACGTGTTTTGCCAAAATATTAAAAAAAAGTTAAGGTTATTGATATGCCTTTGACGGGATTTGTTGCATGTGCACACATTTTTCTTTTGTGTTGTATGCACGGGGTTACCATATGTCTGTCACCGTCTGTGCATACTTTTTCACTATTTTAACCACAGTATATATATTTGCTTGTATATTTGTCAGAAACTCCGAGCCATCTAAACATTTATCAGTAACTGGTAACCATCGGGACCGACATATTGAGTAACAAACACAACTGCGGAATCAGCGGTTCGATATTGTACAATGCACTCCAAGTAAATAGAAGTCGGTGCTTTTAGAAATTATTTCTAACAAGTTTCTATTGATTCTTGCCAGATTCTGAAATAGAAACCAGAACAATAATCACCAGTGATAGGATATGACGATTATCATAATACACGAGACCTCAGAGACCAATAACTTCAGTTTTCCTATATTCGTCCGCGGGAAGATATAGCACGTTGCTAGGTTGCGGCATGCGAGTCTGGCGCTATAATGACAGACGCGCACGTGTTTTGTCATTCGGGACAAACTGTTTGTAACATGCTTCACACTATTTCGTTATTTCAATAAACAGAAACCTGCATTTTTAGATCTTTTAGATATTGTTTGAGTTTTTTTCCAGATCGAGGCAGAATATGTCTCTAATTTATTTTCTTATTATTTGCGTTGTCTGAATAAACACACTGCACTATTTACTGCTTAAGGGCGAATCAAGAAAATGCTGGACAGCGCACCGTTAAACAGCAAACACGTTAAATGCCTGGTTCCCTAAATTTAACGCGTAGGCCTACTGCGTGCTAATATGAGGTTGAGCCAGTGTTCAAAAAAAAAAAAAAAAATATGTTACATAAAGTTATCAAACGTTTAACCAAACTGAAAGCAGCCCTGGGGTCTGAAATATACGAGTAAACATACACACATAGCTAATTGTTTATTGGTTAACAGAACTGACGTCAGCTTCACCGATATTATCTTTAGGTTTACTTAAATACTAAAAAATAAGTATTTTTATTTTACTCTTTACCGAAACTATTTCATGTATGGCATACAGATTTATTGGTGGAGGAAGATCTTAGAATGAATCTGAGTTGAATCACCTTCCATCTATTGTATACGTACGCACATGTGTGTGTACTCTTACGCGCACATACACACTCGACCATTACAGCAGCGGTATTGCGTCTTACTCCAGACATCTGGATCCTGGGTACGATGCTCATCAGAGTCATGTAGTGGAATTGAATATGGCACTTTATCCGCATTTACTTGTTACTGGTTCTCTACACAGGAGTACATTTACTTGTTACTGGTTCTCTACACAGGAATACATTTACTTGGTACTGGTTCTCTTCTCAGGAAGACATTTACGTGGTACTAGTTCTTTACTCAGGAAGACATTTACATGGTACAAGTTCAATACTCGGGAAGACATTTACTTGGTACTGCTTCTTTACTCAGGAAAACGTTTACTTGGTATTGGTTCTCTATTTACTTGGTACTGGTTCTCTACTCAAGGAAACATTTACTTGGTATTGGTTCTCCACTCAGGAAGACATTTACTTGGTACTGGTTCTATTCTCATGAAAACATTTACTTGTAACTGGTTCTCTACTCAGGAATACATTTACTTGGTACTTGTTCTCTACTCATGAAGACATTAATTTGGTACTAGTTCTTTACTTATGAAGACATTTATTTGGTACTAGTTCTCTACTTATGAAGACATTTAATAGGTTCTTGTTCTCTACTCAGGAAACATTAATTTGGAACTGATTCTCTACTCAGGAAGGCGTTTACTTGGTATTGGTTCTCTACTCAAGAACACATGTACTTATTACTGGTTCTCTTCTCAGGAAGACATCAACTAAGACTGGTTCTCTACTCAGGAATATATTTACTTGTTTCTTGTTTTCTACTCATGAAAACATGTACTAGGTATGGGTTCTCTACTCATGGAGACATTTACTTGGTACTGGTTCTCTTCTTATGAAAACATTTACTTGGTACTGGTTCTCTACTCTTGGAGACATTTACTAGGTACTGGTTCTCTACTCATAAAAACATTTACTTGGTACTGGTTCTCTACTCATGGATACATTTACTTGGTACTGGTTCTTTTCTCATTAAAACATTTGCTTGGCACATGCGTACTTGTTCTCTGCTCAGGAAGACATTTACATGGTACTAGTTCAATACTCAGAAATACATTTACTTGTAACTGGTTCTCTACTCAGAAATACATTTACTTGGTACTGATTATCTACTCAGAAAGACATTTACTTGGTACTGGTTCTCTACTCAGGAATACATTTACTTGGTACTGGTTATCTACTCAGAAATACATTTACTTGGTACTGATTATCTACTCAGGGCGACATTTATTTGGTATTGGCTCTCCAATCATGAAGACATTTATTTGGTATTAGTTCTCTACTCAGAAATACATTTACTTGGTACTGGTTCTCCACTCAGGGCGACATTTATTTAGTACAGGTTCTGGTTCTCTACTCATGAAGACATTTACTTGTTACTGGTTCACTACTCAGGAAGACATTTTCTTTGTACTGGTTCACTACTCAAGATAACATTTACTTGGTACTGGTTCTCTACTCAGGAAGACTTTTACTTTGTACTGGTTCACTACTCAGGAAAACATTTACTTGGAACTGGTTCTCTACTCAGGAAGACTTTTACTTTGTACTGGTTCACTACTCAGGAAAACATTTACTTGGTACTGGTTCTCTACTCAGGAAGACTTTTACTTGGAATTGGTTCTCTGCCCAGGAAAACTTTAACTTGGTATTGGTTCTCCACTCAGGAAGACTTTTACTTGGTATTGGTTCTCCACTCAGGAAGACTTTTACTTGGTACTGGTTCTCTACTCATGAAGACAATTACTTATTTCTGGTTTTCTACTCAGGAAGACATTTACTTGGTATTGGTTCTCTACTCAGGAAGACATTTAATTGGTACTGGTTCTCTACTAAAGATGACATGTACTTGTTACTGGTTCTCTACTCAGGAAGACATTTACATGGTTTTGGTTCTGTACTCAGGAAGACATTTATTAGGTACTGGCTCTCTACTCAGGAAGACATTAACTCGGTACTGGTTCTCTACTCAGGAAGACATTTATTTGGTACCGGTTCTCTACTCAGGAAGACATTTACTTAGTTCTGGTTATCTACTCAGGGAAATATTTACTTTGTACTGGCTCTCTACTCAGGAAAACATTTACATGGTATTGGTTCTGTCTGTACTCAGGAAGACTTTTACTTGGTACTGGTTCTGTTCACAGGAATATATTAACTTGGAACTGGTTCTTTACTCAGGAAGAAATTTACTTGGTACCGGTTCTCTACTCAGGAAGACAATAACTTGGTACTGGTTCTGTACTCAGGAAGACATTTATTTGGTACTGGTTCTCTACTCAGGAATACATTTACATGGTATTGGTTCTGTATTCAAGAAGACTTTTACTTGGTACTAGTTCTCTACTCAGGAAGACATTAACTTGGTACTGGTTCTCCACTCAGGAAGACATTTACTTGGTACCGGTTCTCTACTCAGGAATACATTTACTTGGTTCTGGTTATATACTCAGGAAAATATTTACTTTGTACTGGCTGTCTACTCAGGAAGACATTTACATGGTATTGGTTCTGTGCTCAGGAAGACTTTTACTTGGTAGTGGTTCTGTTCTCAGGAAAACATTTACTTGGTATCGGTTCTCTACTCAGGAAGACATTTACTTGGTTCTGGTTATCTACTCAGGAAAACATTTACTTGGTATTGGTTCTGTACTCTGGAAGACTTTTACTTGGTACTGGTTCTATACTCAGGAAGACATTTACTTGGTACCGGTTCTCTACTCAGGAAGACATTTGCTTGGTTCTGGTTTTCTACTCAGGACAAAATTTACTTTGTACTGGCTCTCTACTCAGGAAGTCATTTACATGGTATTGGTTCTGTACTCAGGAAAACTTTTACTTGGTTCTGGCTCTCTACTCAGGAAGACATTTACTTGGTTTTAATTATCTACTCAGGAAGACATTTACTTGGTTCTGGTTATCTATTCAGGCAAATATTTACTTCGTACTGGCTCTCTACTCAGGAAGTCATTTACATGGTATTGGTTATGTACTCAGGAAGACGTTTACTTGGTACTGGTTCTGTTCTCAGAAGACATTAACTTGTAACTGGTTCTCTACTCAGGAAAACATTTACATGGTATTGGTTCTGTATTCAGGAAGACTTTTACTTGGTACTGGTTCTGTTCTCAGGAAGACATTAACTTGGTACTGGTTTTCTACTCAGAAAGATATTTACTTGGAACTGGTTACCCACTCTGGAAGATAAATTTTAACCCGTTTCCGCTGGTCCTCTTACATAAATGACCGTGAAAAAAAAAACAGTCTGTGACATTTCTTATCAAATTCGGCATGTTCAATAAGTCACCCGAGATCTTGTTTCAGTTGTTTAATCTGGTATGATGTCTGCTGTATATGTATGTAATGATGTTTGGCGCTAATAGTATTATCTTCTGATGCGGTTTCATGTATCCTCTATATAAGTAGACCATATCAGATTTCATATAGCCATGATTAGTCACAGAGCTAGGGGGTATTTACTTTTTATGTCCAACAGGTTTGAGACTTGTTTCTAGAGGTAAAATATATGCTGAGTCTGAAAACTTACTTCGAAGTTACAAACAGCTGTTGAGGCGTTTTGTCACAAATCTAAGATAGCCGCCAAAATGTCCGCTAAATATTAAAAGTCCTGTTAAGATAAATAATCTGATCAATACTGTTAACTATTGGTTGTGGTAAATACAAGTTGAAGATTGACAATTTATGTACAACAAGTCAAAATAAGGCAGAACATAGTCGCAAAATAAGAAAAACATGACTGCTTTCCTGCAAACATATGTATTTTGTTGAGTGATTTGGATTCAATTTTATTTATAAAGGATTGTGAAAATAATGAATATGTTTTGCTATTTCTACATAAAACAAACTGAAACATCTTCTCCAAAAAGGCTTCTTTCACCCAAAAAGATCTCTTAATTTATATAATTATAGAGTAAAACTTCGTTGGTTTGAATACGGATGGCTCGTACACCACATAAAGTTCGAACCACTTATCTGGTCCCGAACGAATTCCTATTTCGATGAATATACATGAACATGTATGGTATGATGTTGAACAATACTTGGGTCATACAACCCTTTACTCGAACTAGTTTGTACAGTCCCGTCGGGTTAGAGCCATCATAGTTCTGCTGTATATAGATTCCAATAGCAATATTTCCACATAACTATAAGTTCATAGGTGAAAAGATTGATTTGGTGGAGATTGAAAGACGAATATCCTACACTAGCACCCGGGACGCTGTGCCACTAGAAAACCGCCGCCGTGGTTAAATATAATGTATTGCATTCTGGGCGACCTTTTGAAGCTCAGTTTATGTATGAAACTTATTAAATAGTTTTTAAATAAATAACTTTGAGATATCCACACTATGATAGACCTGCTATATACATATCCCGACCGCTAATCAGCATATTCTACACACCTCACGTGACAGGAAAGGAAACGCGTATTTTATATTCGATCTATGGTATTTTGATTTATTCCGGGACGGCAGCACTGCCATATTTACGCCTAAATCAGCAATTTTATAAAGTGTAATAACCGTAATTAAGGCGGGATGGTGAACTGATTCAAGGTCTTATCTGAAACATTTATCCGCTAATAATTTATGGGGTCGACCCCGTATTAGCTATAACAATCTCTGCACGAGATTCGGTTATTAAATTATCTGATTAGAAGTGGGAATTGCATTGTATAAGAAAACCAGTAGCAGCATAAACACAAAGGAATAAGGATCCACAGCTATCATTATGTTTGGTTGTAAATTAAATTCACAAGTAGCTGCTCTGTTATTACGTCCGTTTCCTTTGTTTCAATAACATAGACTGCTTTCCTTTTGACGCATTGACGTATTACACATGTTCCGACTATTGATCAAATATTACAAACTACCAATTTGGCGAAGCAAGATTTGTTATTGTGGTGCCGATAGCCGTCGATTTTACATATATCATTCTAGGCTTCGTTACATAATTATTGGAATAAATGCTATACGTAACATAAGTAAACAAGAAATCATCACGACAGTTTATTTTATTTTATACAAAAATCATTATAAAATAGCGTTTTTATTTCCAGTTTATCCGAAATGATTATTAAAATCAAGGACTCTATATACTTCCTTGTTGATTTGAGTCTAGAAATGATAAAATCTACTGTTAACCTGAATTATTAAATTTAATTGTCTTATCTAAAATACTGCCAAAGTCTTATCATCTTCTAGTACTATATATCTTTTACAATACTTCGATGTGATCACAGTTTACCGTTGCGTAGGTTAGTGACATAGCTCAGTGTTTCATGCTTCTATTCACTTTTTTATTCAATGTGATACTTCCGTAAAGACATTTTCTTTAAGCTGGTTTTGATCAATATTAAGTTGTGGCGTTTATGTTTTTAGAAATTATATACAAAAAGTTAGAATTTATTCGTTCTAAAACGGAAACAAAACCAATAATGAACGCTGATAGAATATGGCGATTATAATAATGCGCGGGTCCTTGGAGACTAATAACTTCAGTTTACCAGATTCAACCGCGAGGGGAAATAGCACGTTATTGGCGCCGACACGCGACTCTGACACTAATACGACAGACGTTCTCGTGTTTGTCTATGAGGGAGTCTTCTTATCATCATCCACTTTCTAAGAAATCGAATAATTTGATAAATAATTCAGATAATTGTTTATATGTTAGTCGCAGATTGATTCTTTTCAATTTTTTTCGGTGGATAGAGAATGAAATAACTAAAGCACTGCACCACCGCTTTCACTTTTAATTCACTCTCATGCTTACATGTTGCAACGAGTGCTAGTTTATAAAAGGACGCGGTGATGTCCTTTATATGTATATGCACGTGCTACCTTATTGAGACGTTGTTATTCTCATTGGCAACAACAAAAATACAAACTTTTGGAAATGTGCCACATTGTTTGATAGGCTGGTACATATAGCGTAGTGTAAGAAATATTATACTGTTTTTCACAAGGGATATATCTTCGGGAAAAACACAATTTGCATAGTATATTACGTTAATTTAGAACATAATGTAATGTATACTAGTATCCATCAATTTCAAGTGCTTTCTTCTATACACGTCCATGCAGTATACCTAATACATAGTCAAAATCGGTAGCGTGTCTTACTCAGTCCAGTGGTCGTGGATCGGCGCCCGGCTACAGCCTTCGTGATGATGATATAGCAACACAGCCATGATATAGCAACACAGCCATGATATAGCAACACAGCCATGATATGCAACACAGCCATGATATAGCAACACAGCCATGATATAGCAACACAGCCATGATATAGCAACATGATATAGCAACACAGCCATGATATAGCAACATGATATAGCAACACAGCCATGATATAGCAACACAGCCATGATATAGCAACACAGCCATGATATAGCAACATGATATAGCAACACGGCCATGATATAGCAACACAGCCATGATATAGCAACATGATATAGCAACACAGCCATGATATAGCAACATGATATAGCAACACAGCCATGATATAGCAACACAGCCATGATATAGCAACACAGCCATGATATAGCACACAAACATCATCAAAACTCAGCATGCTCACCATCCGAATAAGTACAATCATACAGAAGAGCTGACAACAAAAGTTGTAAATATCAATATCAACAATTTAATATTAACATCATGTGTTAGCTTCCGATATTGAAAATACCAATGTACAGAATATTTTAACAACAAATTGTTCATACAACCGAGGTTGTCTGATGATTGTACTGTGATGCGTATAATCCAACAATCCAATATTGTCAAAGACGGGTCTGTAGTCATGGTGGTTCAATTTCGAAAATTGTAATTATTGATATTAATCCATACGGTTGCCATATTCTGACGTTTTATTTCGTTTGTACAAATAGGTCTACATTTGTATATTAATGAATAATAATAATAATAGATATTCGTATATAAAATTATATTAAACATATTAAAAATGTGTTTCTTGTTTTTTTTAAGCCGGGCCCTATAAGCTCAGTCGGAAGCGCGTCTGACTATCAATCCAGGGGTGGTGAGGTCGAATCCTCACCCGTCAACAATCTCCGTGATAAGTGACATACGACATTGTGTCTCATTATCATTCGTCAGCCACCGCTGATTCAAGTGGGACAGTTATCAATTACTTGCGTAGATGGAATGAACTCGAGTACTGGTTAACCTTAAAGGATCCCATGAAACAATGGCCCTCTATAGCATAAAAATGACGCTAAATATTCAATTAATCAATCTTCGTGTTTTATTAGAAAAACCATTACAACTTTATTGAAAAAAAAATAATTAAAATGTCAGGTACATAAAATATCATGTGGCAGGTATATGTTCTGTTCAGTATATTTAAAATGTGTTTCTTTGGATTATATAAGAAAATCATTACACTTTTAGATTTCACAACTTTATAGAATTAAATACTTCCAACGAAAGCAGCATGTTATTTCCATCTTATATCGATTCTATACACCATCACGAATGAAATATGATTTGCTTGAGCATAATCACTGAAAGGATATGACAATTATCATAATGCACGAGTCCCTGGATACGGCTTGTTACTGGTGTCACACATGCCTCCGACACTAATAGGACAGATACAACGACGTTATTGCTCATGGGAAAACCGGTTGTCATCCACTTTCTCACGATTCTCTTAATCAAATAGACCAAGAGATGTCTTTTTATATTACAATATTATTGGTTGAATTATAATTTCATAACTAATAGTGTAAACGTTGATTAATTTAGTATTATTTTTCGAAATGCTATCATTCGGTATATACAGTAAAACCTGTCTAAGTGGTCACCTCTATTAAGCCGTCACTTGTCTTAAGCAGCCACTTTTGTTATATGTTCTATGTTTGTTTTAGCAAATTCACTTGTATCAAGCATCAACTTGTCTTAAAATGCAATTTTGCTCCCCTTTGACTTGCTTCTTAAAACAGGTTTGACTGAAATTCTGCTTTATTTTTTTTTTCAAACTAATCTCAAGCAATATCCAAACTGTTTCAAACCGAACTGTTTGACAAAAGTCCATTTTCTTTAATATTTATATAATGTTACCAAAATTTTTATTCAACTTGAGTGAATATGGATAGGGATTGAAATTTGATAACTGCCGTTTCTTTCACTACAATATGTTATTTTTATCAAATCAATATAACAGTAACAATCAATATAATCATTGCTGAGGTCGTAGTTTCGAGTTCCGCCTACTAAAAAAACAACATTATGTGGAAAGTTTGCCAGTTACTTGCGGAAGGACGGTGGTTCTACTCTGATTTATGTTAAAGTCTTCCTCCGCTAGTAAAACTGGGTATGCCATATATAACCTAAATAGTGTTGAAAATGGCGTTAAACCCCATAAAATACTATCTGATTAAAGGAGTCCGTCTAAGAGACAAAACGCAAACAAAAGATGGAACTAAGATACTTTGCTTTATTGAGTCTGTTCATTATGATTTATGAAGCATGCAATATCGTGCATGCCAACTATCAACGACCTAAGCAGTGCATGTGCTACGTTGCTGAACAACACTGTGTGAACTCCACGTTTACAAGGAATAATACCGAGTCACGCGGGACGACGCTTTACGGCCGCGACATAACATGCGTAAGGCTGCTGTTGTAACAGTCAGCAACACCGTATCTGATCAAAGGATTGTCTGAAAACTTAGAATAGAACCAAAATAAGCAAACAGCACACTCGGTTCCGCAGAACCACCGTCCTTCCATAAGTAACCAGCAAACTTTCTCACATAAAGTTTTGGAGCGAGCGGGACTCGAACCTACAACCTTAGCGATGATAGTTAAATGATCTTGAGACGGCGTCTTAGACCACTCGGCAACGAAGGACCTTCCATCTATGCATATTAATATAAAGCAAAGGAATCATGGTCGGACGTGTTATGTTAACACTTATCTAACAATCACCAGTAGATTATATCCACATTTGTAAATACTTTCATTTAAGTAGAACGAGCATTTGGTGAGGATGTTTTTGTTTTATCAGAATTAATGCACTAGCATTGATACTTATAAAACTGGAAATATAGCCTTGTGTGAAAACTTCATTGCTATTTTTACTGCAGAAATCTACAATATAATGACCGATGACAACTACTATTACGCCCAACATGTGCTGTCGTAAACGTTTTACTATTATAGACTTGTCTGCAAATAATTGATAGAATTTTATGTTACAGTCGGCGATACGCACTTTTGTTCGTTTTTTAAATATTTATTATTTGTGCCCGTCATATAAAACACTATTATCAGCAGACACATTTAACTTTAAAATGTTGAGTAACAACTTACTGACGTTATTTATACCCCGACAAACGAAGTTTTGAGGGGGTATATTGGAGTCACCCTGAGGTCGGTCCGTCGGTCCGTCGGTCCGTCGGTCTGTCGGTATGTCCGTTGCAATTTTCCTTGTCCGGAGCATCACTTGAAAAGTACTGGATGGAATTTCATCAAACGTCATACAATGGCAGAGTATAATGAGAGGAAGTGCAGTGTACAAGAAACATAACTCTATTCTTGCTAATTACAGAGTTATTGCCCTTTGATATTTTTTCTTGTCCGGGGCATAACTTGAAAAGTACCTGATGGAATTTCATCAAGCTTCATACAATGGTAGAATATAATGAGAGGAAGTGCAGTGTACAAGAAACATAACTATATTCTTGCTAATTACAGAGTTATTGCCCTTTGATATATTTCCCTTTGATATTTTTTCTTGTCCGGAGCATAACTTGAAAAGTACCCGATGGAATTTCATCAAGCTTCATACAATGGTAGAATATAATGAGAGGAAGTGCAGTGTACAGGAAACATAACTCTAGTCTTGCTAATTACAGAGTTATTGCCCTTTGATATATTTCCCTTGTCCGGAGCATTACTTTTAAAGTACTGGATGGAATTTCATCAAACTTCATACAATGGTAGAATATAATGACAGGAAGTGCAGTGTACAAGAAACATAACTCTATTCTTACTAATTACAGAGTTATTGTCCTTTGATATATTTCCTTTGTCTGGAGCATTACTTTTAAAGTACTGGATGGAATTTCATCAAACTTCATACAATGGTAGAATATAATGAGAGGAAGTGCAGTGTACAAGAAACATAACTCTATTCTTGCTAATAACAGAGTTATTGCCCTTTGATATTTTTTCTTGTCCGGAGCATAACTTGAAAAGTACCTGATGGAATTTCATCAAGCTTCATACAATGGTAGAATATAATGAGATGAAGTGCAGTGTACAAGAAACACAACTCTGTTCTTGCTAATTACAGAGTTATTGCCCTTTGATATATTTCCCTTGTCCGGAGCATTACTTTTAAAGTACTGGATGGAATTTCATCAAACTTCATACAATGGTAGAATATAATGACGGGGAAGTGCAGTGTACAGGAAACATAACTCTATTCTTGCTAATTACAGAGTTATTGCCCTTTGATATATTTCCCTTGTCCGGAGCATTACTTTTAAAGTACAGGATGGAATTTCATCAAACTTCATACAATGGTAGAATATAATGAGAGGAAGTGCAGTGTACAAGAAACATAACTCTATTCTTGCTAATTACAGGGTTATTGCACTTTGATATATTTCCCTTGTCTGGTGCAGTACTTTTAAAGTACCTTTAAAGCCATCAGTGATAACAGTTTAATAAAGTTCATGAAAGAACCAAGTTGATGAATACATGGAGTTTGAGCAAAGCAGGTTCGATATTGTATTCCTAGTGCTCTTGTTTGTTTCTTATCCATAAAATTGTTGTCCCTCAACATAACTCGAAAAAGTATAACATTTATTGATTGCGATGAAAGCTTGTACACTGCACAATAATTAAAAAGACCGTTTTTGATTTTAACAAAACCATAAAAAAATTAACAATACAAAAAACTCAATCCATAACATTCTCTTTTATTAAGAATTTTTTTTGTCTGGAGCATAACTTTAAAACTATTGGATATAATTTAATAAAACTTCATACAATGGTTAACCATTTTCTGTCATGGCGGCGTTCGGGGGTATTCATCACTACAGTGATAGGTCTAGTTAATTTTCAAAATAATCACTCTAACAGTGCACTGTTACAGAGAAAGTATTATGAGTACGTTAAACGTCTCACTACAAAGTTATGCCCGTTTTTCCCACGGTAACATGATTCTTGGGCTAAATCAAATCTTATTTAATTTGATTTTTAAATATTTTCAAAATAGTCCATATTGGTTGTGATTTCTTGCTGCAGATGAGTAAAATCTGTCAAAGCATATACTGCAATAAAACATCACTAGTGTTAAAATGATTTTTATATGAGTTCAACATATGCATCAACATTTGCAGACTTATTAAAAAAAATCTTAGAGTGTCACTGCACTCTCTTTAAAGATACCGAGGCAACCTACCAGTTATTGTGTATTTGATTTGGGGATACATTCCTACTATAAAAAGAAATACTTTAAAAAAATTATGTGGATTTTTTAACCGTGGATATCCTAGACCTTATTTCATATAGAATAAAGAACAAAATTCAACTGTGTAGTGATACCTAAAGGAATACTGAATACATTCTTCTGTATGTACGTAACGTCCGTTTTATAAATATCTAATGCAGAGCTTGTATTCGTGCAGTTGCAGTTGCTGTTTTTCTTTGAATGGCACGTCGCCGTGCTGAACACATCTCTTCTTATTTGTGTCTGCGCTCTATTTACGAGTTTTCGAACATAGATATTGTTTAATGACAAACGTGGATAGAATGTATATATTTACATATTTTTGATTTTGTTTATTAGTTATCGTCCGTATTCACTGTCACACATATTGATTTAAACATATTGTTCTTTATATTACATACATCATATTAGTACTTATGTTGTAACGAAACAAACACGTATTTTTATAGTGTTCTTTTCCAGTTAGTTTATATGAAAGTCTCATCTATGTACAAACATATAAATAAACCTAACAATAACATAAACAAGGTACATAGCCATTCAAAATTAAAATTACAAGAGAAAGAATGTCGCTATCAAATTAATTGACACACCATATAGAAATAATAACAGGTTCAAGCAAATCACCTTAACTACTTTCTATCAATGACTCAAACATAATTATAACTACCGACGTTGCACCATTCAAAATCTTTACTTAAGAAAATGTCATTTTAGAGCGACGGTAATTCTGTAGGTTTTATAAATACAACATGATGGGTTGACGATGAATCGATTTATCTACAATTTATAGCAATGGTAAACACCATACCAGACGCCTGTCAAATAAACCCTCAATTTCATCCCATTTCTACAAAATGTTCAATAATCTACAAGCGACACCAAGTGTGGAAACTATGATGCTACTAGACAACATTTTAATGTATTGCTTAAATATAGTAAGATTAAGATGGCAAAATGACAAAAAAAAATAACAAAAATATGAACGGCAGTATACACTTTGTTTTATAACATACCGCTCCATTAATCTCAGTCAGTGTCATTTCATGCGTGCAAGTTCACTTAATTATTTACACTGAAGAGCGAATCACGCTGCCATTTTCCTGGTACTGATGCCGTTTGTGTAGTAAGTTCACGAACTATAACAAAAGCATGTAATTAAATGTTTGACATATTTTAATGCTCTATCAATATCAGTATTTAAGCTTTAAAGCCCGAACTGTCATATAAAAGCTGCAAGATGGCTCTGGGGCAGGTTTTATATAATTCAGTACATGATTCAAATCAGAGAACTCTTTTTTTCAAAATGTCAAGTCATCAATGCATTGTTTTTGTTATCATGTTACATACTACTTGATTATTGTTAATACATTTAATTGGCAAAAATATTTTCAAAAAGTGTTTTAAATATGCATTTTGAAAAAGAATGTTTAACTCCAACTGCTAAAAATTTGAAAATCGAGAGAGATGCGCTCTATACAGACAGATCTGTGTTAATTCACCATCAGCAAATAGCCGAGTGTAGCGTTGTAATTCACCATCAGCAGACAGCCTGGCGTAGCGTTGTAATTCACCATCAGCAGATAGCCTAGTGTAGCGTTGTAATTCACCATCAGCAGATAGCCTAGTGTAGCGTTGTAATTCACCATCAGCAGATAGCCTAGTGTAACGTTGTAATTCACCATTAGCAGATAGCCTAGTGTAGCGTTGTAAATCACCATCAGCAGATAGCCTAGTGTAGCGTTGTAAATCACCATCAGCAGATAGCTTAGTGTAGCGTTGTAATTCACCATCAGCAGATGGCCGAGTGTTGCGTTGTAATTCACCATCAGCTGATAGCCTAGTGTAGCGTTGTAATTCACCATCAGCAGACAGTCTGGTGTAGCCTTGTAATTCACCTTCAGCAGATAGCCTAGTGTTGCGTTGTAATTCACCATCAGCAGATAGCCTAGTGTAGCGTTGTAATTCAACATCAGCAGATAGCCGAGTGTTGCGTTGTAATTCACCATCAGCAAATAGCCTAGTTTGGCGTTGTAATTCAGCATTAGCAGATAGCCGAGTGTAGCGTTGTAATTCACCATCAGCAGACAGCCTGGTGTAGCGTTGTAATTCACCATCAGCAGATAGCTTAGTGTTGCGTTGTAATTCACCATCAGTAGATAGCGTAGTGTAGCGTTGTAATTCACCGTCAGTAGATATCCTTATGTGGCGTTGTAATTCACCATCAGCAGATAACAGAGTGTAGCGTTGTAATTCACCATCAGCAGATAGCCTAGTGTAGCGTTGTAGTTCACCATCAGCAGATAGCCGAGTGTAGCGTTGTAATTCACCATCAGCAGATAGCCTAGTGTGGCGTTGTAATTCACCATCAGCAGATAGCCTAGTGTGGCGTTGTAATTTAATAGTCGCCTCTTACAAATATTTACTACCCTGGCAGTAAAAGTTAAGGATTTAACCCCCCCCCCCCCCCCTCATAGATATTACTAAATAAACAGCAATAAACAGTAACGTGTTGTTTTCCCAGTTACGATGTGTGATATATACATTTCAAGAATGACAATTAAAGAAAAATAACTGTTTGTTGAAATTGGCTTTTTGTCTAGATGGCAAAACATGTTCATTTAAAGGTGTTTCGCTTGTGCCAATAAAATAAACGCGTTGCTACACAGAAAGTTCATTTATACCATTTTGGCTTAACATCTGATGAAATGCCTGTGCACAAATACATAATATGGGATCAACCCCAGTCAATATTAAGTGAATAAATGAGCTGCAGATGAAAATGTTGATTATTTCTCTTAACCCTGTCTTAATTATAGTTGTTATACTCCACCCGTTTGCTGATTAATGTATATGTCAAATCTACCTTGGCAGCATTTGTTTCAAAATGTCGTTCATTTCACTCCAGGTTATTTTTAATCAATTTAATAGTTATACAATTTTCTATAAAGTATTCGTCTATTACGGAACCTGATATATCTCAACAATTTATAGCAATGGAATGCTTACTTAACTGGGACGTCATTGAAACATTCAGTTGAAGCAAATAACCGTTCAACGTGCTTAATGTGGTTTTCCCAACATTACTATTTCATGGACCCATTAAAAATCAGAACAGCTTGATCATAGTGTGTGGCATGTTGATTACACATCGACAGGTTGTTAAATCAAATTAAATGAGTTTCTCTAATTTTTCAGTGAAAATGTTGTCTGTGGAAACATCTACTGGAAAACTTTTAATATACTTGTAAAAGTACTTTAACTGCAGATGGTCAAATCATCCTGGTAAACGGGAATCATGGGCAACCCAGTTTATTAGGAATGGAGGTTATACCGACGCCTTTATCAACTACCTTATTATTAATAAAATAGCCCAAAAAGGATTAATTATTTGGCAAATTAATCATTCAGAGTTCACAGTTCAATGATTTCTTAAACGTTTTTCTTTTAATTAAACAATATGTGGTTTAAAGTAATTTTAGTGGTAATATACACATTTTGTTATCAGAAGTACTCCAAAATTAAAAAAATCTAATTACTGGGAATAACGGAATGTCATTATTCAAAGTATCGATTGTGAGATGTATGAAAGTTACGATAAATGAAAACGAATTTCACGAGGTTAGTTTGCGAGCCTTAACAAAATATTAAACTGTTTTTTCCTTTCTATATAACGTCTTGGATATATTGTTATTTCACTCCACAATCTATTATTTTACAAGAAATCACAGGTAATTACTGATTTTCAGTAAAAGAATGGCATAATTTGAGAAGAGAATTACACGAGGGGTTTCCGTATATGGACAGGCATTGCGTCAGTTGTATCCACGCTGTGATTAGATATTGACCCAATGGGAGTTGTCACATATTTTGACCATTACTCTGCAGTCTAACATAAAGAACCGCCACATGTGGCGATATAAACCACAAACTATACTGAAATGTAATGGAATCGTAGTGAACCCTGTCTTTATGTGCTATAGTAGAACTGTATATCATAAGTATTGGTAAATTGGATACTAAGGTAACCTGTAAATAAATTTAAAAGTAGAAAAAGTCTTAAATCATGACGGTATCTTTATACAAAACATTAATAATAGGCTTAACCCTTTGTCGGAATAACAAATGGTATTTTCATTAAATCAAAACGGAAAACATTTATATAATATAAAACACTTCACTGAGCATGCGGTTGATTTGCTATATATCAGACGCTATCGCATTCAATGGATTTATATATAAACAGCAATTCGTTGTAATGAAATGACGGGACCACCTCCTTCGTGTTTTATCAATAAACACCATGTTGCAGTAGCCAAGTCTGATCCTGCTATCATTGAAACACGCGGAGAGTCAGAAACATCAATTACTTTTGACACTTTGCTTAATTCGAATCTATAGGGAAATTGGTAACTTCATTCGATACAAACCAAATTAGGGACCACAGGAAAAGCAGCATTGTTCGTAATCAGACTGCGTATTTGTTTGAGGAACGTAAAGCAGATCTCATTTAAACCGGTAATTCAATTTGAGTGTAATATAAATAAGATGATTGTTGATCATTGATGAACCCAATAACACAAAGCTAAGTAGAAGGTTCAAATGGATTTAATTAGTGCACGAGTGCCACCTTGTATAGTAAGGGTGCGCATGTTCCAAGTGGTCGTTAGCGTTTATATACTATAAAGTGTAATTAAAATAATTCTACTTTCTCCGTGGCTGAGTGGTCTAAGGTGCCGTCTCAAGAGCACCCACCTCTAACCGCTAAGGTCAAAAAAATGTTATATAAAGTACAGTGTAATACAGAACAGACCTTTTTATCTTTAACAGCGTATGTAAAAAAATCCTCAAGATCAATAAAAAGTAATTATTTAATTTTAAGTTAAACAGAATTAAATAAAAATATAGTTACACATTTATCTACAGTTATAAAGGCGACTGAAGAACACTTTTCGAATAGATTTAGTGCCAGATAAACAAATCGTCGCTGAAAGGTTACCGTTGACAAATTGTGATAGAAAAAAGTTAAAATAAGAACAGCCCTCAGTAGATTGGTAATATCAACATTTAAATTTAAATCTACTACAATATAGATTCGAACCCACGGTCCCTGCGGCGTCAGCACCTAGCACATTAATGACGACGTCTCTACCGACTGCGCCACCGCAACAACGTCAAAAAACGTTGCGCAAATAGCGCATATATTGACGTCGCCATTAATGTACACAGGACATAGGCGAGATTATATTATTATTATTATTGTATTAGTAAACTTATAGGTATCATAATCGGTAGAGACGTCGTCATTAATGTGCTAGGCGCTGACGCCGCAGAGACTATGGGTTCGAATCTCCAAAGTGGCAAAATATATTTCCGAAATTGTCCGTGATCAGGTGAATAAGACATGTGTCACTCCTCTCCATTGAGTCATTAAAAGTAGGAATAAGACAAAATATTGAATGTAAATACTACAATATAGATTGCGCTTTAAAATGTATTTTCGGACTTACAATACACATTCCGCATGCTGGCAGTATAATATTATCAAATAAAGCGTCACTTTTTTGCGATATTTTGATATACTTAAATAAAAAGTTAGTTACATAGTGCGTCAAATAAAACTGTCGATTAATTTTTAAAGTAAGCGACTAATACACAACTGGTCTTTTTTATTTTAAGTTGTATATAGAGTATTGAGACAGACAGACAGACAGACAGACAGACAGACAGACAGACAGACAGACAGACAGACAGACAGACAGACAGACAGACAGACAGACAGACAGACAGACAGACCGGCCGGCCGGCCGGCAGGCAGGCAGGCAGGCAGGCAGGCAGGCAGGCAGGCAGTGTTTAGTCTACTTGTTCTGATTTCAAATTTAAATGTATTTTAAAAGATCGAACATAAATATATACATTATTTTGCTAAAGCTGCATTTTTTGAAAGGAACTTGATATATTATTTTAAATTCGTTTCTTCTGTGAACACGAGGTGACCATGTGCAAGTCTGATTTCAATCACTGCAATATAAGTTTATCCCAGAACCTGATATCTCTATTAACCTCAATGAAAAAGCAGGGAATGCAATGCCTGTCCCACAATTTATAGCAATTGAACGCTTAAAGTAAATTGTGACGCCATTCAAACTTTCATTTATAGCAACTGACTAATCAGTATGCTCAAATGTGGCTTCCCCAACAATTCTATTTAATCGGGAGAGCTGAGTTCGTTCTACAGACTACTGCAATATAAATTCATGTAAATTTTATAACTATGGTCTTACTTTGTCTCTGGAAAAGAGTGTGATAATGTCCAGCTCTGGAGAATAGCACCACAACCGTCAGTAGCGTGACACCTTCTGACAATGCCTACTGAACGTTATTGTAAAGGGAGGCCACCATGGACATATTTGACAATTAAACACCTTTAACAGCACGATGAGGAATCATTCTGACGTTCCACTCAGTATTCGCGTTGTTCCACAGGGCAGCAATGAATATAAATCATCTAATCAACAAGTCCACCATTCACGGGCCTAACACCATGCCAGACGTGACCAATATCCACGATTATATATTGACTGCAATTTTTCACACCAAGAAAACTAGAACCAAAGACATGCTAATGTTCAATATAATATCCGATATAAATATCATGGGAGGCTTTAATTTCCATTCCATCATTTATTTCAATAGACGCAGTCACAGAACAGCTGCACTGAGGGGAAACTATCGTGAATGTACGGCCTGGGGAAATTGTTTTATGAAACAGTATTTATATCGAGAATATTGGGTATGAATAATATAATTTTGTTACGTTTTGTGAG
Organism: Panopea generosa; assembly: GCA_029582155.1. NCBI lineage: Eukaryota > Metazoa > Mollusca > Bivalvia > Adapedonta > Hiatellidae > Panopea > Panopea generosa. The sequence continues at coordinate 38,541,602 of CM055906.1, forward strand.
AGAACACTGATGTACGCCTGGGACCCGTTACTGCTTTCTGTTATTTGGTAATATCATTCCAAAGTGATAGCAGTAGCTCAAAACGGACTAGGAGATACAGAGCATATGCGTCGAATCGCTGAAAATCACGTTTTCGGATGAGAAATATTTTGCAGTTTAAAATGGCAACAAGTATTTGACACGGAAATATAATGCAAAAAAAGCGCTAAAATATTCTTAATATAAGGGATACTTGGATTAATTTTTTTGTCTCCGGAAATATACCTCATAAAGGTAAATTTACTAGCAATACGAGAGAAAAGGGCATATAAGTTTACTAATACAAAAATAATTACACTCTAAAATGTCATCAAAGTACCGGTACAAACATTACAAATGGATTTAATTAGACCTACATAACATATTCGAGGAAAAAGAGAATATCAGTTTATTAATATAAAAAATAATACAATTTAAAATGGACAGACTACACCGAATATAAGCGTATTAAGTTATAATTTGGAGAAGTGGAATATACGAGTGGAAATCAGATGAAAATAATCTGTATATTATCCTAATATCCTTTTACAACAATGTGTGACCTACGCTTCTGCCAGTTATGAAATCGTTCGGAATATGTTATAAAATCGTGGTATACATCCTGGAATTCTTATATTGTGATATCCATTTATTTGTAAAATGGTGAAGATATATTGATAAAAAACATACATTAGTATAATGTGTTGATTATGTTATGCATTTTTCAGTAGAAAAATATATTTTAAGAAGAGACACTTGCCAAATAGCATGCACTTGTGTTGAATTTCAAACATCGATCTGGTACTTTTGATAACTCTATATAAAACTCCTAACTGTGTAATGTGCCTTTCATTGTTGTATGTAATACATAACATATTGGAATACGTGTTAATGTAAGTGATCCTTATTAATCATAAATATATTTTGTCAAAATGTGTGTAAGTTATCGCAACTGAACGCTGCAGTAATAATGCAAACATTAATGAAAACAAAACTAAGGTCGGTTTTATGTCTTTGTATATGTACGTTGACTTTAACGATGATGTTACTGTCCATCAATGCTGGTGATGAACCTGTTATAAGATGGTACGCATCTTCTGGAATCGAGAATCCTTTTTATACAGATATATCAAAACAACCGGCATCTATCTGTTCCATTGGATTTAACAACTCTGCTTATATTGTTCATAAAAATAATATCATGCCAACATGGAACGAACGGAATTTAATCAAGAAATCATCCAAGCTAAGATACAGAGCTTTTGATCCAGTAATTACCCAGGAGGAATTCCAAGATATGATGCAGATCTTGAAAGTTTTTAAGAGACTGTGTACAGAAAATAACTTAACCTTTATGTTATACGGTGGTTCCCTACTCGGTGCCTATAGACATTTTGGCCTGGTGCCCTGGGACGACGACGTAGACGTACTGATGAACGCAAAAGAAATATTATTGATAAAAAATACTTTTGAGAATGTGTCGGGATTTTCCTTAGAATCACCAAGTAACCATCAATGGAAATTCTATAAAACAAATGACACAACAGATTGCAGTAATGGCTCAGTCAATTATAATGATAGTAAACAGAACGGAGTGTGTAAAACAAACAATTGGCCATACATTGATATATTTTTCTATAATGAGAACAATACTCATGTTTGGGACAACAACGAAATGTATAAATACGTGTATTGTTATAGAAAAACAGACGTGTTTCCTCTTCAGCTCTTTCCATTTGAGGACCTCATACTTCCGGTGCCAAACAAAATAAGGAATGTTTTAGACAAAAGTTACAATGTAGAACTATGCGTTACGACGGTGTTTTCCCATAAGTATGAACGCATGTCTGAAAAACGTCAAATTTCTTTACCATGTAAACGTTTATTTCCTTTCTTTCCATTTGTATTTGAAACGCATCATGAATTTCGAACAGTGTTTCGAAAACTTGTGTTTTCAAATTTTTTGTTACTAGAAATTGTAAACATAAATATGTGTTAAGCATATTAATTTTGTTTATCGATTGTTTATAAGCCATCAAACCGCTTATTACCAAAATGTATTGATAATGTACGAATCAATGACGAATTGATTTCAAACTTGGATGTACAGTATATGATGTTGAAGAACCAATTTCGCATTTTCATTGTTTTATTATGTAAGGTATCATTCATATAGCTAATAGTTCTTGATTGGATCCGTTAAATAGTAATGTTGGGAAAGCTGAATTTAAACACATTTAATTGTTCTTTAACTAAAAGTTTGAATGACGACACAGTTTAGTAAGCATTCAATTGCTTTGAATTGTAGGACAGGCATACAATTTCCTGCTTTTTCATTGAACCGATTCGAAAGATATCAGGGTCTAGGATAGCGTAAGTTAGTAGTTATAATTATTGATAGTATTATCAAGGAATTATAAAGAGAAGGAAAGACAAATGATTGAGATTTTGTTAACGCTCGTGTATTCATGCAAATTCTCGCAATATCTCGTTTTCAATTATCTTAACATCCATTCATCTCAGGAACACAAATCAAAATTCTTACATTTCAAAATGAAATTCTCATTAAAAAAATTACCATTCCCAGCAATTTATGTTTAAAATTGTTGAAGTACTTTTGATTACAAAATTTGTATACTGCAGCTTAAATAACGACAAACTACGAGACATTTTCCTTCAAACCTCAATATCTTTAATTCAAGCTCATTTTGCGTGGACTAAACATGTTTAAACATTTAAGATTATAACTTACAGTTTATGTAAAAGAAATCAGTTGCCTGTGCATTATGAACGATTAATTGCCAAATTATTAATGCTTCGTGTGCTATTTTAACAACATTTAGCCAGGAGATGCAAGTTTCCTATCCTTCTATACAAGTCCTTGGTAATATTAAATAAAGTGTCAGTGTGAATGTACGCGATACTAGTACACACTGAGTCAACTGTCTAATTGGCCATCCACGTCTTGTTAGCATTTCTTAAAAAATGGAATTAACATGCCGAACAACTAAAAGTAGTGTACACATTTTAAGTATTATTGTATGAACATTTCGTAATCATATCATAATGAATGAAAACGTTACAGTCAAGAGCATCATCATGAGGTAAAAAATACACAATTTTTACATTGACTTTAATAGAATAAATATGAAAGCATTCTATCAAGCTATTACAATTTCTTATAGCGGAATATTATGAAACATATGAAACAATGAAAGGATGTGTCCCTGCAACTCATTAGATATTCTATAATTCATTTATTAGATATATTTCGTCATTTAATTTCTTAAGTGAGTTTCTGTCCAAAAATTGCGTTTCTATGGAATATGAATGATAATTTCAATTTATTGTTACTTTTGATTTTGGAGTTACAAACACTAATCCTTTACAACTTCATTGTTGTATGTATGATTTTCGTAAAAATGTTCATGGCGCCTTCCTGGTTAAATGTAGTATTCTAAACAATAAAATTTATAGATGTGTCGCAATTTCCAGGAAAAGAACACTAAGAAATTCAGACGACAGATTAGAAAAATGATTAAGTAAATGTCGTCATAGCTGCAGTTCAAATTGCTGAAGCAATAACTTGTCATTTTAATAATACTATGAATATATGGTTATATATAAACTGACTAGATATTAATGGAAATATCATGATATCACAACCTGTCATATACAATAAAATTTACACATTTTAGCTCAGTATATGACTAGAATAGCTGTATTTTATCCATTAGCTTTAGACAATAAATTAAACAATTTCCCATCAAAAGAGGGGGAAAAATACCCGCCATTTAATAGTCCACCCAAATATGTTTAATAGTATAATCAATGGCTATAAAGTCTAATTTACAAACAAATATTTTGGAATACAGCGACATGATATCTCTGTTATTCGAAACAACAGAAAACACATGTGTCTGATGAAGAATTGCTTCACTTTGTTTCTAACAAGTGTCATCCACTTGGGACTTTTACTGCCGGCATATTGAATTAGAAAATTGCATGCAAAGAGTTTAATGCTTTATCTGGGGTCGACCTCATCAATTATTAACAAATATATGCTGTAGCATTAATCATTAGTCATGCCAGTCCAAATATCAGTAGTTAGTCGAAATGAAATTACACAGATTGTTTCTGTAAAAACATCAGGATTGCGTTCTCTTGCTGGTAACGCTGCACTCTTGAAACGTATTTAACTATACATTTGTCTTAATTGAAATAGCTAAGGGCGCATGGTTGCATGATGTCATCAATTAAATATATTTGCTTTTTGCAAAGTTCTCGGAATTATCATGATTTGAATGAATGTTCCAATAGAGTGTTATTGATCAGAAAATGAAATCACCAAAGTTTACTTGAATAGAAACACAATACATTTATCTAACTGTTGAATAAAACAAAGCAATTTCGGACGTCTATATATCAGTAGCACTTTGTTGGCTCGAGCACAGATGGCTGGAACACCACATATAAATCGAACGTCTGATCCGATCCCGACAGAATTCCTATTTCGACGTATATACATATATGATGTTAAACAATACGTAGATAATGTTAAACAATACGTAGATCGACTAACCCCTCGCACTAATTTATCCGGTCCCGTTGGGTTTGAGCTATCAAAGTTCTACCGTATATATAAACGTGCACAATTACTTTATTGTATATTCACAAACGAGACGTTGAACAGTTGTCATTTTGGTTTCAGGCATAATTTTGGATAAATTTACCTTGTTCGAGTTTTGCGATTACGACGTTGGGGGCGTCATAATTATAGACGGGTAGCGTACAAGATATTTGCTTTACCGTTCATCAACTGTAACTTAAGGAGGTTGAGACGAACTTACATGCAACGAGTGTAGATTACGTGAACTCGTTCGGGATTCACTTGATTTGCACGTGTTACATGTAACTTCATATCTAATGTACTTCTTACTATTAAAGTTAATTTCTTTAATATATTTTGTTTTTTAAAACTCAACATGAATAATTTTTGTACATAGATATTTTCAGTATAAATAATTTCTGATTAAAGGATTGTTTGAACGTCGAGACGGCGTGACTTTATCTATTTCAATTGAGGGTGATTTAAAGCACATTACATTAGCTGCTATACAGACGCATTCAGAATGTTAGATACGTATTTATCTAATTTCACTAAATGTCTGAATAACATAACTTTGATTTTTTCACATTGAATGTTATTAGTTGAAGAATAGAAACATTATTTATAATCTACACATAAGATACCAACAGTTCCGTGTATCTTTTTCCGCGGCAATATATTATGTCGACAGTAAATTCAAAGCATTTGAACATATCTAAATATTGTTTGAAATAAAAGAACAGAAGAACATAACATATATTTTATTTTGACTTCTACATACAGTATCTCATCGTATTAAAAAGCAACATATAGTCATTGACACTATAGTAAAAATGGCTGACAAGAGAAGTGTAAAGGCAGCTGAAATTCGAAGTTAAGTAAAGACCCGATGCCAGCTTGGCGTATCAGCGAAGGAGATTTTTGACGAATTGTGTGTTGTTCATGGACAGAATGAAGTGTCGTATGCCACTGTCACGAGGTGGATTAAGAAGTTTAAAAGCGGTTGTGACTCCATTAATGATGCACCAAAATCGGGACGTCATTGTAGTGCTACTTCTAACATCAGATAGCTAGTATAGTTGGTATTTCAGCCGCAAGCGTATTCCGCATTCTAAAACGTTATTTAAAAATGAGACGTATTACAGCTAGATGGAACCCTCATTTGTTGTCAAACAAGCAAAAGCGTGTCCGACTTGAAATCGCCAGAAAACTGCTTAAAATGTTTCCAAAATATCAAAGAAAGGAGTTTTCTGACATTATTACTGGAGATGAGACTTGGGTACACTTTTTCGAGCCTACCAGAACAATTAACAACAAAATATAGGCTACCAAAAACTAAGAAAAGCAATGTTTGTTATTTTCTTTGATATACGTGATCCTATTATGCAACTGGTTGTACCAAATAGAAAATATGTGACTGGTATATTTTGTAAAGAAAAAGTGTTGAAGAAACTTAGAAAACAATGTTTCAAACGTCACCCACACACTGGCTTAAAGCACCTATCCCTGTTGCATGACAACACCCCTGCGCTTAAGTCTGTTATTGTGACCTCATTTTTGAACAAGGAAAGGGTTCGAGTTCTTCCACATGTACCATATTCCCCAGACCTAGCCCCGTGTGACTATTTCTTGTTCCCTAAACTGAAAAAAACATTTAGCTGGTAGACGGTATAGGTCCCGACAGGCCCTGGGGTCCGCTGTTTATCAGTGTATGCTGGGTATACCTGAAAATGATTATGAAGATGCCTTTAAGAACTGGATTAAACGTTTGAAACTTTGTGTACATAACAAGGGGGATTACTTTGAGGGTATGACGCGTAATAATTTTATATCTATCAAACGCGCGCTTTATATTACCCCGGTTGCATTACTTTTGAAATGACCCTCGTATATACAAATTCATTATTGAACGTAATAGAGATTTGATTATAAATCCTTAAATTTATACCAATATTGCAACTTAGTGCGTATTCGACGTGTTGGTGGCAATTATTGAAAGAGTCGTCTGATAATATTAGATATTTTATTTATTTTATTAAAAAATGCATTATATGTATATCGTTATAACAAAGAACCCCCCTTTAACTGTTAACTAAATAAGAATGTATAATATATAACAACAGGAGTTACAGCATTAAAAAAACAAAAGCATCACAATATCAGGTATATGTTTAATCTCTCCCCTGACAAATAGAAGCACAAAATAATCACACGAGCAAACAAACAGACAAAAAAACAAGACGTCCCCATAAAAGCAACAACAAAGGAACAACAACGTTAATATAGTTTATACTTATTTATTTTAGCTCGATTGCGATGGAAGCTCAGAGCATATATGAACCATTCTCGTGTCCGCTTCCTGGATAGAACCAGTACTGAGTGTTGTTTTATGAGAGGTATCGGGTGGAGCTGGGGATCAAACAGGCAACATCTAGCGTGAGCGGCTAACACTCTGTCCATAACACTACCACCCCACTTCGTTAATATGTGGAATACGAGTAAAGACGCAACTAACAGTTATTAATCATGTCTCTCCGATAGGATGAACCTATTCTATCACAAACAATTATCGACGCATACAAGTAAATAGACCGTGTCCGTGATTACAGTCCCACCATGGTTATTACACAGTATACACATGATATAAAACCAAGTTTACATTAAAAAAATTGTCATGCCACAACACATGTCAAATCATAATTTAAAACAAGTTATCAAACATTCCAATCGCACCATCGTCATCTCATTAACGCCAAAAGGGTTTCATTACATTGGAAATTTTTAATACACATCTTGAGTATCGACATACAGTCAAAACCATTATGTTTTGTTTTAATTTCATTAATCAAATTTGGAACACTTTTCAGGCGCGTTTACCTAGATGTACACACATGCGTTTGTTTGCTTGACTAAAAGTAGATAAAACATGCAATTCTGATATGATAAACAGAATACCATAATGATGCCTGATATTCGAAAATTAATCAGGTTTGGCTCGAAAATAAATGAACTCACCGAGACTCTATCTCACCCGATACATCTTCGACTATCAGACAAAAACATGGTATCCGCTGTATATTAATCTTACCATTGATGAGTTTTTAAACTATACAATAATGCTTAATACAGGACCGAGTCTGCAAGAAAAGCACTAAGGTTACTTACAACAAGATTAGAGGGCATGTTTATAAAGTTGTTTGATCTGTGATACGGAAGGAGCAGCAATATGCGTCTCACACCACTATTACATTTCCAATAGGGCTCCATTGTAACATTTATGTCAAAAACACAGTGAAATAAAAACAAAATCTGCAGCATGTGTCTAGGCTCAAATTCTTTACTGGTTCAAGATATGCAATTAAAAAGGGAAAAAAAGCATACATTGACCAGGGTTGTTTTTTTTTTAAATTCAATACTTCTGTGAGACCTATCAACTATTCGCCCACGGTGCATTTCGAACCAACAATTCTGAAATGTCACAGAATTGTCCAGAAAGCTGGTATCAGCATCAAATTTTCAGTGGTGATTTCTAAAATACTGACCATTTAACTAATGCTAGGAAAAAATAAATCACAGCAGTAAAATGCCCTGAAAAAAAGAAGAGAAAGAGAACTAATGTTTTATTTATATCTCCTTCGTCTGTCCGGAGTGCTCAATGGAGATGATAGTGGTGTGAGTCCTGAAGGTCACTCAGAAAGTACGTTCATTGAATCCATTCAAAGCAGGACAATGCCACTGTTTTATGGAATCTCCAAGTATATCCTATATGCATGATGACAGAGTCAACGGAATAATATTGTGCTGTGTCAGTAGCAATGGATGTAAGAATTGAAGTCATAAAATTATAGCAGATTATTTGAATAATATGAAATATGATGATCATTATGTTACTATTGTAGCATTACTAACTTTACTAACTAATATTAGATGTTGTCCTACTTTCTAAGCCAATAAAATCGCTAAGTTTTTTCGAAATAGAACATTCCATTTTACCTAGAATGTCATGACCATCAGTAGATGTTGAACTACTTCCGGTCAATGAAATCACTCCAGGAACGAGAGAAAGTAGATCAACATATAAAACGGTTAGAAGTTACGTGGACAATAGACATAGACAATCCCATATAACTTCTAACCAATACATATTTTCTATTTGTAAGTTTGCGCATGTTCCAAATATAGATACTGGTGTTCTGTTCGATCTGTTTTACAAATATAGGTTTTATATCCAACTGTCATCAGTCTGCCAAATTACGCTTGCAATAATATCTGGCTTGTGGTTCCTTGAATAAATACGAACTTTGACTATGACTAATGTTCCTTTCGTTGAGAGTTCTAATTCGGTTTGTATCAAACAAACTTTCCAATTTCCACCGAAGATTCACATCAAGCTAAGTGTCAAAAGTAATTGATACAACTGACATTCAGCACGGCCCAGTGATATCAAATCTGTATTAATAAACCAGGGACTTGTAGTCGTGTCTATTCATAAGAGCAATGGGTTTGTCTGTACGAAGAATCTAATTAAGCCGATTTATATTCACAGATCTATGTCCTTTGCAAAGGCATGCACATGCAGAATACCTGCATAATATACTGAACAGAACAGCTAACCCGCCACTTTCGTATGTCCAATATCTTCGTCAAAATATTGAGTAGCGTTATAAGATTTTGTATACGACATAAACAGACAGTATGTATTAACTTTGCATAGCCTATATGTTATTTCTAATTCATGTAAAAATTTCAAGGAAATTGCTTTGGAACTATTTGAGAAAATACATAAAATGTCAGGTACATAAAATGACAGATGGCGGGTTAGCTGTTCGGTTCAGTATATATTATTTTGTCATGACCGTGTTAAGAAACCATATGTGATTGCTAAAATAGTTTGCAATTCACTTAGCCTTGTTTGGGATTCACGCGTTTACAGAGCGCAAACCATTAAAAATGCACGTGTTTTTCAATGGTAAACAAAGATGAAATACTTCAGAAAAAGTATATTCATCTAGGATTGACAGAGTTAATTTCTGACTTAATTAGTAGTTATCTCGTTACCATAAACTACTGTCTATAGTTAGTGTGTGGTGGCTACAGGTTGATACCAGGTTTGGACGGGGAAAGAGCGAGGTTGGGTAAACCCGTTCACCAAGATTAAGTTCCCTAGTGGGGCCCTTTGTTACTGATAGCCCCAAGGCGATCATCTTTGTATTTATGATGATAATTCTGGGTTGATGCTGCGGTGATGGCTGTGTCTTTGGAATGATGCATTTCCCATCGTTTGTATTATTATTTTCTTAGCTTTGGTTGTACCCAAATACAGCTGTCCAGTGCCACTGTTCGTTTCAAGGTTTTAATTTCTATTGGCACTGTTTATGTATACATATTTTATATCATTGTCTTTGTTGCTGTTGCTGTGGTAGCTGTGTTTTTGAATTTCAAATTAAAACACATCCTAGTACACTTTATGTTCATATTTGGTATTCAGCCAACACAAATTTTTATAAGTCTATAGTGTAATTTTACCAACGGTACTCCTCATTAGCACGGCGGCGTACAAACGACTAACTACATTTTATTTTAATGCTTAGTTCTGCAAACATTAGATCCGGCCCTTCTTTTATCTTAATGCGTTCTTATTATAAATAATTAAGTTGTAGATTAAACAGGATAGCAATGTCAAAATGCTATTTTAGATATGTCAGTATCAGTGAATAAATAATACCACTTAAATATTTCGTTAACAGAGGAGCAACTTTTAGAAATACAATAATGAAGATTTCTCTGCAATCAAGCGTCCGTCTTCTTATCTTTTCAGTTGGAAAAAAAATGTATGTTTAATTGCATTGAACTTTTTTATCTGTCGTTGAGCAACAAATCATATATATCATGACCACTTATATCTGATGTTCTTGCGGAACTACTTACTTTCCTGTATAAATGTTTTGTCCTTCCATAAACTCACTTGCATAATTTATATCAGACACATCAGGTTATAAGGAGTTAATTAATATATAAATTAAATTGCTTAGTTCGAAGTGTCCAGTAGATACTACTATTACAGACAAATACTGTATTATAAATTTATTATTGCAAACTGCCATTACCTCCCTTTACCCTGGATCCATATGGAAGACAGTAGTGTGTATTTTGTTAATATTTTGTATTTTGTTAATATTCAGAACCATCAGCACACGCATGAGACTAAACTATAAAGGGAGTATATCAGGAAAAAACGCTAAAATGTCTTAAAAAAATAAAATAATTATTAAAACGGATAAAAAAGCATCCCATTATCATTAATAAATCAAATCCGAACGGCTTGGTATGGTAAATCTACCAAAAACGTGATAAATTGGAGCGGTAAACTTGAAACGAAATCCCCATTCTCAAAATAGCCAGCACTTTACTACTGCTTGACGCCATTCGGACTCTTTCTAGGATGAAACAATTTCTACTACGTGTAAACCTGTATCAATGGCGGATCTACTCTTAAAAAAACTCGGCGTCCATCCCCTATCCCTAAAGTCCTATATGTTATTAAAATGCATTATATTTCTACTGAAGACGTGTTTGCCCGTTCAGGTTTTGTGTTGTCTCTCCCCCCCCACCCCCCCCCCCCACCCCTACCCACACACCCTACCACCCTATAAGCTGAAATTCTGGATCCACCCCTGTGTATTACGTGACTCATTTAATACGTCACCAAAATATGTTGCACTTTTAGGAAATCCCTTTTTAATATTATTTTGATAGGTTTAAATATATATGGAGACAATTATTTGTGAACAACCAAGACATAAATGTACAGACCAGACTACGGCGAGTGCGCTTAGCTACAATGCAAACCATAGATACAATATCAAGGGATCCCAAAAATCGTAAATTCCGTTGTTGTGAATTTAATTATCTCACCTTATGAAATTAAATATATATGAATTCACTGTATCTATGATCCAACGGGTTTATAAATCTGTCCTTTATATAGCATGTGAGTAGTCATGAATCCTTAACTGGATCCTACTCATATAAAGCTATCACTTCATGTATGTAAATTTGTCCACTCTGTCCAAATGTGTTGCATGTAATTCCATAGTATATAAGTCATGGTCGACACCAAATTTATTGGTTTGGCTGAGGCCTTGATATTGTATCTATGGTTTGCATTGTAGCTAGGTGCACTCGCCGTAGTCTGTTCTGTACATTTATGTCTTGGTTATTCACAAATAATTATCTCCATATATATATCATGCATTGAGAATGAGCATCTGAAAAGATCCCAAAAATCGTAAATTCCGTTGTTGTGAATTTAATTATCTCCCTTTATATATATATATATAAATTTATATATATAAATTCAATACGGGGTCAGTGAGTATATAAAGTCATGATGCATTTGAAAAAATATATATTTATGCCAATTTTAAAAGTTTGAAAATTCCTGATAAATTCCCTTTAATTGGATTCGCGGGACAGTTTAAATTGTTATCTTTTATTTTATATGTTTGCATTAATAGTTTTATACAGGTCAGATGGAAATTTAATCATATGAAGAGCCATGTGTTATTATCTGAAACTTCACATTTAAGAATGTTTTAATTTTTGTTGTTCTATTGCTGGAGAAATTAAAAAAAAAATACGAAGAAGAAATAAGAAGAAGAAAAAAAAAAAGAAAAAGAATAAGATCAATAAGAAGATTTTCATCAGGTCTATGTATACTTTAAAAAAATAGTGTTTAGTGAAATATTATCAACATTGCAAAGAAAAAACAGCGTCCTCCACCACAAAAACTGTTTTTGCCATGTCTATTAATCTGCCATGTGTTGAATTGACGATTAACTCCATGCAAAAGAATACGAAATTAATAAACAACTGTTTTATATGGTTCGAGATTTTAATTTCACGTCTAAAATTAAAAAGAATAATCATGAAAAAAATTAAAAGAGACCATACACCAATCAACAATATTATAGAATTAACACATAACTATAATGTAACGTACACAACATACACCAATCAACAATAGTATAGAATTAACACATAACTATAATGATGACGTACACAACATGAAAAATAAAATGGTTAAACAGGCCATGATGATTCTTTGAAAATGAGATATGTGCATGTACTTTACTTATGTTTTGCAATTCACTTAATTAAAGTCAACAATTTGAACATCCAAGATCAGGGTTCATGCATGCGTTTTTTAAGCAAGACACATTTTTTGGCAAACATGTTCATGCTGCAGTGACGCTTATCAACATAATACTATTTATTATGTTTATGTATATAGATTATTATTTTATATACATATTGCTTTACATACATAAAAACTGGATGATACGGAACTGTCGATTGAGCGAAACTGCCGTACCAAACGATCAACGTTTTTATTATAGCATAGCGTAGATATATTGCGCCAAATGAAGCTACAGCATTGTGTGTATATGAATGACCAAATGTTTTTATTTAAAGATGGTTTAAACAATTTAAACAAAATTTTAAAAAATATGTTTCTTCCTGTACCTTTCTGTTTGACTGCTCAAGTCTTACACATAAAAGTAAAAAGGAATCTGATAAGCATGAACATAAACTCTAATGATACAGATACACACCCATGTATGATTAGAATCCATAATAAGAGGTTACCAGGTACCTGTGATCGGTCAGCAATTGTCACAGTAATGGTGTTGTTAAATTGTGATTGTGTGTGAATACACAGACTTGGTAGAGAACCATCTTGGAAAGACTACTACATTTTGTTGCATTTTTTGTTTCTATGGTTTCGGATATTCTTTTATTATTAAAGCATATGTAACCATGGTGATCATGCTGTATATTAAAATAACTAAAACAGAAGTTTGGTACTATTTTTTCAAGTAATTTCAGCCAATCCGAAAGCCTTATTAACATTTTATAACCTTGTTTCTTTTCCGACCTGCACACACTATTGTGAAGGAACATTGCGGTTTCGAAACTTTTGTAAATTAGAAAGAATAGTTAACCCAGATTTTCAGATAAGAAAAAAAAAGAATTAAATCCAGATTTATTTGTTTGTCAAGTATGGTTCAGTTTGGATCAATGGTTTCACAAAATGAATGTTTTTAAATGTCAGTCAAATTAACTGTGTCGAATTTCCGAGCTGCACAAAAATATGCCAAGTTGACGTGTGCCTTCATTTTGTTCAAAGGTTTCGAAAGATACCATTTTAGATAATAGCAAACACAAATTGCATAGTTTATCCATTTGGATGCACATATGCATGAAGGCGTGTATGCATGTATGCATGTATATATTAATTACTCTATAAATTGATTATTTTTGTTCATTTTGCGTCTCATTTTTGGAATATGTTTTATTATTTGTGGTTCCATTTTTGTAAGCGGTTTTAAGATGTTAAAATTTAGTTAAATCATTCTTATTTTAGTGAATGGTTTGATATTGTGTTCTACAAAACTGTAATCATACAAAGCATACGTTATCTGTCTATAATGAAAGACACACTTCTAAAGAAAATAAATATATCAAATGACAATTAACAATCAAACAAACACTTATTTTCACACTAAACGCAAAACACACAATTAATAAACTGTCTATTTTATCGCGTCTTTTTCTTTTTCATAAATCAAGAAACCGTTTCATCGAAGGATGCTAACGTTCTCGCACCGGGTATGTTTATTCTTCCTATATCCATCACATGAATGCAGGCATACAATCTAAAAATAAAAATATAATGTATGTAATATTCACTAAAGTTGCTTCGATTTATACTCGGCTACCTTTATCACTTGACTTCTGTTAACAAGATACGAGTAAAACCTTTTTGTAATTCTATCAGAAAAATGATTAAAGGTTTTAATTTATACAGCTGGATGACGTGATCTACCATATAAAAACCTTTTCGAAGATTAAGTAAACACTTCCGATAAGTTTACTTGTAATAATGTCCTTTAAGTCAAATACCAATTAAGTAGTGCAGTTTGACAAGAGTGATTCTTACGCAACCCAGATTGAGGATGATGTAATAAACCATTTTATGAAAGAAATCGTGTAACGGATTTGCAACATATTTTTGTAAATATTTTCAATATTGTAGTTAATATAGAAATAGGCCTATAATTATGAGTACCTTATTAAATGAATACATTATTTTACTTGAATACTTCAAAATTATTAATAATTTAGAAAAAAAGCCAAAAAAATAAATAAATGTGAATCTTAAAGTGACATGAAATGCATGGAAAGCCCAGAAAAGTATGAGGACTTATTTCCACTGGGGCCCATAAAGCGCGATTAAAAAAGCTATCCTTAGAAACTAGCAACAAAAATATGTAATTTTTTAAAAAACATTTTAATAAATAAAATAATAAAAATAACATATTTCGAAAATATTATAAATTACTTTGATGTATTTAATTTATTACATATTATACAAGCACAGGTGTGAAAATATTGTTTTAGATTATATGAATCAAGTTAAACTAATGTACATTTCACTATAGTAAATCACATATTTATTATAAGATTATTTATACAAGTTAAGAAAATGTTCATTTAATACTTTCTTGAACCTATCATGATATTTAATTGTTTGAACTTTCTCAGGAAGAGTATTCCATGTAACTATACTATTGTAGCAAAAAGTTGTCGACACATTGTTGACTTTGGGACCATAAACATTTACTTTTACGTGTCATAAAAGAGTGAACATCTGACCGGTTTCCATCATATATGATCGACACTTGTCATTATATATTTTATGCACATGATTCATTTCTAATTGTTTGACCCTGTCCTCCAATTTTAATATACCAAGTTTTTAAAAGTGTTCTTGGAGGGAAACTCAAATGAATCTGACAACCTTTTGGGTTACTTGAAATATAGATTTGAGTGTTTTACTAAGGCTGTTTAACCAAGATGAACAAGTATAGTCATCCTGACATTGAGTGAGGCAATTACAAAGCGTTTTCATAATATAAAACTAAAAAACATTATTATATCTTTAGAAGTCTTGTAATCTGGAGCTCACTTTTTTCACTATATCTGCTGCACAAGCACTGCCTGACAGAGTGTTATCTAGGACATGGCTTAAATATTCAACAAAGCGTTGTGACTTTTGTGGTATTTGCAACTCAGAGAGAGAACTTTTTAACATGTGATACTTTCCGTTTTCTACCGAAAAGGATACACTCCGTTTTTCCTAAACGTAGCGATAACATAATACCAATCAGCCATTTATTACAGTTATCAAGTTCAGTGCCTAGTTTCTGATAAATTATTTCAGTTTTTTTTGTGGGAAAAAATGATGGTACTATCATCTGAACAAAATAGAAGTTTACAGTCTTTACTAATACTACCTTGAACCCCACATAAAACGTTCCCTAAATCTGAGAAACACTAATGTACCACGTGTTTAACTTATTATATTACAATCATGTATAGCATCAATTTTGAAAAAAAGTTATATTACGTTCGAAGTCGGGGTGGTAAACAAAAACGACAGAGTAGTTAAATGGGAGAAGAAATCAGCATCAATAGAGAAAAGCGTGAAGCTTGATATTCCAAAATTTAATATTTTACCGAAAATCGTGAAATACTTTTAAAAGATGGATTAATTAGGGTTTTTGACAAGGTTGAAATGTATCTTTCTTAAAATGCGTTTATCTCAACCAAATTTATATTCTAAAATGTCTTAAGTGCTATCATCGTTGGTTTGATAACATTCAGTTCGATTGAATCATTCTAGGTGAATTATTGGCCGAGCTTCTAAATCAATTTGATTTATTGAATGACTTGCGTATAATTTGTTATTATTATATAACATGATAGAAATGATATAGCCTACAGATAAAGCAAGCCGGCATTCAATCGCTATGTTTGCAACAAAAAACAAACATAACTGATTTACATTTACACAGTTTGATGATTGTAATGTTCAGTTATGGCTTGAAAGGCTTACAGTAATGAATAATAAAAAACACAAGCAACCAGTTTTATTGATGAAGAAGCCTATGTGAATAAGTCTGAGTTGACCATACATTCTTCTACAAATTTCTAACAAACTTTCTAAATAAAATGTGTTATATCGAACTTGACTCGAACCCACGACCTCAACGGTGACGTAAAAGTGATCTTAGCGTTAAACCATTCAGCTACCGATGACTCTTTAGTTATTTCAATTTTAATAAAAAACACAAAAGGAATCATTGCTTTCCCTAAATATTCGATAAGTGCTATAATAACGTAACACATCTGGATTAAATGTTTACTTACTGTTGTTCCCAGTTTCTTTCCCATGGCAACTAACTCTGAAAAGACATAAAGCGCATACAGTGTGGTTGTTATATACAGCAAACCAGGAAGAGTGCAATTCAAAAGTTCATTTGATATTTCATATTTAAATATATAAAATTAAATTACATAATTGTCGACGAGCAATTTGGTTTCAGAAGGAATAGATCAATCGTGTGGAAATGACATTTTTTCTTTAACTTCGATCATAAGAAATAGAAATGTTAATCTTCCTACTTCGATATGGTTTAAGCGTTTTATTGGGTGAATAGTAACCTACTGTATATAAATTTAGCTTATACTGGAGTATCTGGGATTTAACTTGAGTCTATTAAGAGTTTATACAATGAATGTTCAGCAGCAGTTAACGTTAATGGCATTTTCACAGATTTTGTTACATCACCTCCAGTGTAAAACAAGGGGACGTAATCTCGCCGACGTTGTTTTCTATTTTTATAAATGACCTTGCATCTGATATAAAAGGCCTAGAGTTAGGAGTTTCCTTGGATAATGAACTTAAGTAGGCATTTTCTTGTTTGCAATCGACATAGTATTAAGGCATAGTACCACCATTGGAAAAAGGAAGTGCTTGTGGGGTAGTCGCATAATGGCGGTTATAAATAATCGTGGCTTCTTCTTTAAAAATGCATTTTTCCTTATTTCAATGCTTATGTTTTTATTTGAATGGCATTGTTGATGTATTTTGAATTTTGAAAGCATTGTAATATTTGAATTGTGAATTTAGAAAAAAAATGATGATTGGAAATGGGAGTATGAATACATGATTTCGGAAGTCTACTTTCACTTTGTAATTTAGCCTATCATACGG